>CM046037.1:31339344-31806844 GCA_025215565.1 Flaveria ramosissima | reverse complement strand
GATCAGATGATAATGAAAATTTAAAAGTGAGGTCTCTGATTTTTGTTCTCTCCAGAATCTAAACATAGCTAAATAAGAATTGTTGCTGATGTTCAAGATTCTTAAATATTTTTATCATTTTCATGATTAAGAGCATGTAAATCATATATCTATTAGGTTTTCTCCACCATCCCCCTCTCTAGAACTTGAACTCTTTGCTCAAGTGTAGCAGGAGTAGGTGAACTAGGTGAAGTTCCAGTAGTCTTCTATGCTCAGGATGAGTTTTATGAAAATCCACCATACCAAACGTGTCATCATTTCCTTGACCTATCGGAGGTGTAATTAGGATACCATCTGTAGTGGGCATAGGTGATGATGTTATATCAATAGATTATGTAACAATCACAAGAATCTCCTTACGAACAACCTCACTAACAGTGACTTGAGGCTTAAAAACTGGTATATCTCTACTAGAAGACACAGTGGTCATCAAGGTCCGACACCTTCTAATGACACCTCGTCCTCTACCCCTACACGTGTACTAACATTAGTATCAGCTTTCTTCCTAGCCATCTTCTTCTTCGTCTTTTGAGTGGCTGGTGAATCCTTAGGAATAAAATCTGTGTCAGTGTCCTCAACAATGCGTTTAGTTGGAGTAACCTGCACTCTGGGTCTCTCTTGTAAAATGTAAAGGACTTCACCAATCCGATCACTATAAGTTTCACTCGAACTGTCACCAAACCATTAATCAATCTCCTCATCAGCAGATTTACCACTAGAACGAGAAGAACATCCTGGAGCATCATCAGGAGTTCGAGAATATGAAACAGTTAGGTATGTATGATGTGGTTCAATAGTGTCTTGTTGATGTGAGGGCTGATTATAAGGTTGGAAACCATCAACAAACCTGTCATGTTTGGCAAAATGATCACCCTTCCATGTGTTTCCTCGAGCACCCATCAAATAAGTAAAAATGTCATTCTTTATCACCATGATAGTATAAGTAGTGGACTTAGAAACAGCTAACTCTGGATAAGCAGCATTAATAATCACCTGAATAAATTGGGGATACATGATAAACTTCTTCTCGGAGGATGCAATGATATTCTTCTACATCTCATAGAAAATGGTCTTGGATATGTTGTAACGTAATTCAACGACTAATGAAACTAGTAGTTATCCAAATACGGCACTAAGGCTATCCAGGCCCGCCTTCAGGTTACTAAGGCAATGTACACCACATGGAATAGAAATTTCCAAAATAGAGGTAAATGCTTCTTCACCATAGATGGATATCTATTATCATATCCCATTCTCCTCAAGCACTCTCTAGCCACATCATCATCTAACTTCACAGAAGCATTGGTTGATCTTCTAACAATATAATACTGTTAATAATATCAGCATTAATGATAACAATTTTCCTTTTATTGTGATAAATATACAGGGTTCTCCCTTAGAGTCTCTCTCGTTAGCAATAGATAACTAGAACTCATCCAAATTATCTATGCAGATATTCAGATTAGCCGATATAGCATGATGAGTACGAGAAGTCGTCAATCCTTCTATAAGTGAACAAAACAACGCCTTATACTCAGAAACATCCCCAAGATATGTGATAGCATTATGATTTTTGTTACAAAACCATTTGTCTAGCAATCTGAAATCAGAACAAACAATTTGATCAGTATCAAATTTCAAAAATCAAATTAGAAAATTTATGAAAATTATGAAATTTGAACTTTTTGCGCGAAAGGTATACTTTTCGCATACGAATTGTTTTCAAAAAAGTTCAACTTTTTGGTCTATAAGATACTTATCTCATGGGGTCATGTTGACTAAAACTAAACTGTTCACACGACAGGACAAAGATGCTCATGTTAAGCCTTGTATATCTACAAAAATGACACTAACCACTATTTGAAATTTTTGTATATCTAAAATTTGGATATCTAATTTTCAAACATATATACTAAAGAAAATAAAAAATACTTATTTAGGGTGTAGGTAGTTCTTCTTTAATTATTCGAAATCCCACAAATACTCATCACCGTCACATCATATTCCCCCATAATCTCCTACTTTTCCTAAATGATGAAATGCTTTCCTCAGAAAAATGGTATCGATCATGTCTAATCTTGGTCCTATCCTTCATTTTGGTTACAAAAAAAGGTTTTGAAATTGCTAACCATGTTATGTAGCTTGTCATGTGATGACTATGGTACAATTTGATTTCTTTTGTTGTTTTGTTCAGTCTCACTGGCTCTTAAAAGACAGGGGTTCTTTTCCATTGTCATCGTTAACAAGATGTCAGGCATCCAAGACGTGTTTATTAGCTTGACTCGGTTGTCTTTGTTCTTTTGGGCGGGTGTATTTCATTCATCCTGATTAGCCATTGCAATGTCTATCGCAGTTGTTAATCATAGTAATTGAGACCCTAAACATTTTATAATAAGTAGTAGTAAGTAAAGTAGCGCATAAAAAGAATAAAGGATATAAAAATGTAGTAGTAACAACAATTACTTACCGTCACTAGAAAAAAAAGGAAAAATTCCCAAAATGTTCCTTTGACTAACTTTTTCCCTTAACGGGTCCCTTTGACCAACTCATCCGTCAAACTGTCCCTATCCTAACACGGGCGTCCCTACCATAAAATAGCTTCGTTTGAACCTACGATGAGCAGTTTAGATGAAGCCACATGTCTAAATAGGGTCGTTATGAAGGTTCGGATGAACTTACAAATGTTTGGACGACTGTAAGTTCGTTTGAATGAACTTACAAGGTTCGGATGACCATAAGTTTGTTCGGACGACCGTAAGTTCATTCGGACGTCTTACGAAAGGGAAATTTTGAGGATTACTTGGACAAAGTAACATTTAAGAAAAATTACGATAAAACAAACAATTTGAGAATTCTTCAAAAAAAATCATATTCCAAGTCCATCAAGTGATTGTTGGTTGCCATGTTCTAGGTCTTCTAAAGTATTAATGTACACTTTAGCCAACCCTCTTCTTTGACATCATTTCATTTTCTAAATTTCTCATTGTTGAGTTTTTTTATGTTTGTTGTGGTGTTTCTTCATCTAGAATATGTGACTCGGTTTCATCACACGACTAGTTGTATATTTTCTTAGACATAAACTAATAAAAATAGCATTAGTATAATGGTAATCTATTAATGAAATTAAAATTGTAGTTTTAAATATAAAAGTATACCTTTTAACCACAACTTGTGTAACTTGGGGTACCTAAACTTATTGCCACATGTATTGTTAATATTGGGTGTTTGACTACGCGTATTATAAAAAATATACACATGACTGTTGAGTTAGAAAATATTACGTGGTGAAGGCTTGAGAATCTTGATGTGAAGGTTGTGGCAATTGTTGCGGTTGTGTTTTCTTTACTATAGAGCTACGAAACAACTAAGTTAGCGTTGATACAAATGAATGAATGGTGCAAATGAATAAACCATTGAGGGTGAATGATAAACACATGTTTAGTTGGTGAAGGCAATGCAATTACTATTACATAGTTGATTTCATTCTCTTAAATTCATTTCATCTATCCTCTTCTTTTTTACAAAGAATGAATGGCGTAATTAAATAAACCACCATCGCGGCCGCAAACCACCGGCCACCGTCAACACCGTTGCTGCCAACCACCGACCACCACCACTCCTACCACCAACCATCGGCCACCACCAACAGTCACCACTGTAGCCGCTGCCAACCACCAGCCACCGCCGCTGCCAACAACCGCCACCAGGAACCACCACCGACCACCACCACCACCGACCATCACCACCATAACCACTTTTACATTTTATTCTTTTGTATTGTACTAACTAACAAAAAACACAAAGTAATGATTAATTTTATTTCTTAAAGATAACGAAACTGTACAAAGAAATTTGATAATTCATTTCATTTTCTCATACATTTAATTCAATTACTCATTTCATTCATTCGTTTATTCAGTAGTTTTATTGGTGAGAGATAATGATTTTATCGTTTAGAGCATATAAATTTGTGAGAGATACAATGAGTTTTGTGTTTAGATGTAAATATTAGTATGTTTGATACGTATATATAACTAGGCTAAACACCCTTGTAACACACGGGTTCAATCCAAAAATGAAAATGTTATTGTTTTTTAAAAAGGTTCGTAAGTTGTAATGTTGTTGATAATACTTTTATATCGATTTTTGTGTATAATTTTTAATATTAGCTACATCTAATATTAATAGGTTTTCTCTATTAATACTTATACGTCTAAATATTGTATAATATGGAATGAAATGTGTTAGGACCTGGTATTTGAACGAAATACCGAATGATTAGCGTGTAAACCAAACCAAATAGTGCGGAATCCTATTTGATTGGCGATCCAATCAGTGAGAACGCACGAAGAATCAATAAAGTATTGAATCTAACGTTAAGAATCAATTAGGAATCGATCTACAGCGTCCTATGAACTTGGAGAACGAACTTGGAGGTTTCTGGACGGCTAGGGTACGTCTGGAGTCGAAATAGAATGAATGCTTACGTTTTTCCACGAATTGGGTTGTATTTATAGGTTAGTATTGTTCATTCGTGCGGCTGAACCATTAGTATGGTTCAGTCGTGCGATTGAACCATGCGGTTGATTCATCCGCAGGACTGAGTGTTCAGTCGTGCGACTGAGCCAATCTTATGTTACAATCATACGACTGATCCAGTCTCCTGGTTCAGTCGTGCGATTGAGTCATTCGCATGAAGTTATTCATGTGTGTGGTCCATTCGCATGGGTCATTCGCATGAGAACTTCATTTTGTTAAGTTTGAATGTATTAATTAATATAACATTATGTGTAACAATTCAAACAACCACAAACCTAATTAACCAATTCAACCTCGACTCATTAATGAAATATTAAACATTCTAAATCACAAACAACCAATATCATTTCATTAACAATCCAAACATTACATCAGAATCAGATAAACAAGATCTATTACATTCATATCCTGATCTAGGGGCATACATGTATCAACAAACTCCCCCTTGGACCTAGATCTCTCTAATGTCTTGTTTTCTGCATCACCTCCTCATATTTCTTGTACTTATCCTCTTTTGTGACTCCCGCGTGAATCTCAAACGCGAAGCAAAGTCTTATGACGTTCTAGAACTGGAGGGCTTGTACTATATCCTGCGTATCATAGAACAGTGGCCACTTGTACAGAGTGTAGACATCATTAGGTGACAAGTTGGTAAGCCACATTGGGTCGAATACCCTGATAGTATCCATTTGGCCCTCTTTGTTTAGGACTATGACCACTTCTCCTGTCCTCCAATCATAGTACCACCATTTAAAGTGTGGAGTGAAATCCTGTGGCATTTCCCTGAGTGGGATTCTTGACATCGTGCGCGGAGGACTCCACTTCAACACTATCTTTGGCTTTCCAGTAATGGCATCAACTTCAGACCTTCTGATATACCTTGTAGGCTGTTGGGGTCTGAAGTTAACCCACCTGGTGTGGTACTCCTTCCTTAGGGCAGCCTCAAACCAGCCAGACATCTTTCTCGGGTCAGCATACAACAGCTTCAGTTTGGCCAGCTGGTTGAGCTCAAAACCTGGTAGAGTCTTTAGATCATGTGGAAATCTAAAGTACTCTATGCCCTTCTCTCTTTTAACTGCATAGAAGTTAAGGTCCTCAAAATACGCCCACGCTATGATCCTGCCCGACACCTTATGATGTTTCTTGACTCTGTAGAGTTTGGTGTAGGCGTCCTGTTTAGGTGCAGCGTGTTGGGCTCTAACTTCTTCAAAACAAGCAGCCCACTCAGCCTTTCGGATGTCAACATCATCGTTTGAGGCTTGGGCCGTTCCCTCTGTCTTCTCTGACTCCTGCTCCATCTTGTCTAACACCTCAAAAGTTCACTAATAAGGGATTCACCCAAATTGGGGACCACATTTCCCTTATTGTCAGCATACTGAGGGTAGTGCTCGGCAGTGACATCTTCTATCTCTATTTCATCAACGTCGTTGAGCTCTTCATCACTTGTCGAGTCGCACGTCAGAGCATCCTTTACAATCTTATCAGGATTTAGCTTGAAGATCTCTGCTAGTTGCTCGTTTGATAGATCGTGAATTAGTTCCCCTTCTTCAGGGGTATAACTCACCGACCTCCTTACGATCCCTTGCAGATCAAGAATCATAGTTAACTGAGTCTTGACCTGCTGAAGGGGAGCAACATCGAACTCATCCCTCTGATAGTTAGGATCTGTTTGATTTAAACATTCAACACATCAACCATTAGTTAACAATCAAGACAGAAATGCATTAAACTTAATATAAACATCAAATACATCAGTTTAAATATCTGATTCAAATACAAAAGTAACTAAATACATAGACATCTAATCTTTACTTTTGTCTTGGATCACAGGGTCATCACTTGGTGGAGCAGAGGAGGAAGCTTGTTGGTCTTGTCTATTCTTGGATCTCCTTTCCTGACCTTGAGCAGAGGCCGATGCAGCTGCATCTCCTCCTTCTGCATCATCATCCTCATCCTTCTCCTCTGTTCTCTCTTCTTCAATCCCCTCATCATCATCAGTCTCATCTTCATCATCCTCATCATCATCCTCATCATCATCATCACCATCATCTCCGTCTCCCTCTTTAATCTTCAGGGGCTCCTCTTTAGATCCCTTTAGCTTTAGCATGATTGTCTTCTTAGCCTCCTCCAACTCCTCAATCCGTTTAGCAGATGTGACACTGTGCTCTTGGAGTTGGGAGATCTCGTGGCTCTGAGCAGCCATTTGTTGGGCTTGCTCCTCAATCAATCGATCCTGTTCCGAGATCTGCTGAGACTAAGCAGCAGTAAGATCAGCCAGCTGACGGATCTGTGCCGTCTTCTCCTCATCAGCAGCTAATAAACGCATCACCATCTGGTTAAGCGCAGAAAGCTGTTCCTCTACCCTAATTTGTGGTAGAGGTGATCCATATGTATGTGAGGGCTGTGAAGAGGGTCCTGCTTGATGGCTAGTGGTGGTAGTGGTGGCTGTGGTGAAGATGGGGCTGGGTCTGTGAGATAGTGGAGGTGATGTAGGAGTGAAAGATATGGTGGTGGTCGGCATATGTACAGTGGTGGGAGGTGTGGTGGTGGTAGTGGTAGCTGTGGTGGCTGTGGTGGTGGATGGTGTGGCTGTAGAGGTGGTAGTGGTGGTGGTAGATGTAGTGGCTGTGGTGGTAACGAAGTTCAGTCTTCTCTTCTTCTTCTTTTGGCCATGGGGCTGAGCCATCCTTTTCCTCCTTGATCCAGTCGAGGTGGATGCTCCCCCTAGAACACGGCTAGCTGACTCAGGGGCATAGCTAGGATCTACAGCTGTCTCTCCTGAATCTCTTGGGCGTTTACATGCTCATTACCCCTTATTGGAATATTGTTGATTGTGTTAACCAGTGATAAGATGGAAGCCCACAGTCAGTTGAACAACTTAGTTTGGTCTTGAGATCACCAGTCAGGTCTAATCATCTATTGTGTTGAATCTACCGACATATCATTTGTGGTCTAGCAACCTCTAGGTCTACTTTCTTTGTGTTACCTTAATAGTTACCAGTTTTTCTATCATCTTCCCTTTTATATTGCTTAGACTACACAGACTTATACTTTGAATCTTGCATCTTTTCTAAATTAAATTTTTAAAGTCCCTTTTGATTTGTTCCTGTGTACTATCATTTTCCAAAGGGTTTGAATCAGTATCACAGATACGATATACCTTATATCAGCTATCCACTCCTTCTCCCTCGTTTTTTTTTTGAATGTTACTGGCTGACTTATTCTCCCCCTAAAATACTAAAATCATAACTGGTTTAACTATTTTAGGATTTTAATAAACAGCTAAATAACATGAGTTTAATTTAAACAGACTAAAATAAATAAAGAAAATAGAATAAAATAAAAAAATTTAACTAAAACGCATCAGACTACACATGATCATCATCAGGATAAACATCACTTTTCTTTTTAACGTCGTTGACCTCTAACAAATATAGAAAACGTGGTTTATCAAAGGCTTTTGTATAGAGGTCAGCGCGTTGAAAATCAGTATTAATTTTTACCACATCGATTAAGTTCTTTTCAAAACAGTCTCTTATGAAATGGTATTTAATAACGATGTGTTTGGTCTTTGGATGTTGGACCGGATTTTTAGTTACTGCAATTGCAGCAGAGTTATCAACAAAAATAGGAGTAGAAGAAAACTTTAAACCGTAATCCCGCATTTGCTGTTGAATCCAGATGATTTGTAAACAGCAACTTGCAGCAGCAACGTATTCGGCCTCACAGGTTGACAATGCAACCGATGTCTGCTTCTTACACTGCCAGGTAACTAATCTCCTCCCAAATAATTAACACCCTGCTGATGTAGACTTGTAGTTCATCTTGCAGCCCCCGTAATCCGAGTCACTATAGCCGTGAGCTCAAAGTCATCATCATGAGGATACCACAACCCAAGTGTGGGTGTACCCTTCAGATAACGAAATATCCTCTTAACCCCGATCAGATGGTTCACCTTAGGCTTAGCCTGATATCTAGAACATAAACATGTAACATACATGATATCAGGTCTTGAGGCTGTGAGATACATGAGGGATCCAATCATTCCTCGGTACATTATGGCATCTACCAGATCTCCATTTTCGTCAGGTGCTATATCATGATTTGTAGCAAGTGGAGTCCCAGCAGCAGAAGCATTCTCCATGTCGAACCGACTGAGAATGTCTCCCACATACTTGGACTGATGTAGAAATATCCCATTTGGTGTCTGATCCACCTGTAACCCGAGAAAGAACTTCATCTCCCCCATAGCACTCATCTCAAACTCTTTCTTCATAACTGCTTCAAACTCTTTGCATAATTCTTCATTCTTTGAACCGAAGATTATGTCATCGACATATATCTGTACGAGCAGTAGGTCTCCATCTTTTTCTTTGATGAACAGCGTGCAGTCAATGACTCCCCTGCGAAAGCCGTGTTTCACAAGATGAGTCGAGAGTTTCTCATACCAGGCTCTTGGAGCTTGATGAAGCCCGTATAAAGGCTTGTCGAGTTTATAAACTCTATCCCGATGATAAGGATCTTCAAATCCCTCGGGTTGACTGACATAGACTGTTTCTCTGATTTCCCCATGAAGGAATGCACTCTTCACATCTAATTGGTAGACTGTAATCTTCATGTACAAGGCATACGCGAGGAAGATACGAATAGCTTCCATCCTTGCCACGGGTGCAAACACTTCATTGTAGTCAATCCCCTCGACTTGGCGAAATCCCTGAACCAACAGTCGAGCCTTGTTCCTGATAATGACCCCTTGGTCATCCTTCTTGCATTTCAAGACCTATTTGGTGCAAATGACCTTAGCACCTTTAGGTCTATCTACCAGAGTCCATACACCTAACTTCTTGAACTGAAGAAGTTCTTCTTGCATGACACTCACCCATGCCTCATCATTTAGTGCATCACTGATGTATTTTGGCTCAAACTGCGAGACAAAACACCGATAAGCACCATCATGAATATATCCCTTTTCCATAACAGAGGCATAATCAGCTGAGTATAGCTGATTTCGGGTTTGTACTCCTGATCTGACATCCCCAATGACATTGTCTAAGGGATGATAGACGTTTAGACGTGATCATGAAGTAGTAGGAACAGCTACCTCAGATGCAAGATTATGAACATTTGGTTCTGCATCTGAGGTAGTTGGAGTTTGAGGTTCCGAAGTCGAAGGTGCATCACTGGTAGATGCATGTGGACTTTCAGGAACTGGAACCTGTTCCTCCTGACTGTTCTGGTCATTATCTTCAGCTTCATCTTCTAAGGAGGAGTCACTGTCGTCGACTACTCCCCCTGACTGAGTAGATGATTCTCCCTGTGAGCTCGATGATGTTGAATCATGAGATGGTGTGTTCAAGATATCATACATCATTCGAGTAGCTAACTCATCATCCGAAGGAGAGATAGGGATGTTGAAGGACTTGAAGAATCCATCATAGTCGAAAAAGTAGGCGGGTCCTTTGCCAGTAGGTGGTGTGGTATATCTCTGAACGTCAACATTACATTACACTTCTACTAGACCCGTTGAGTTGTTATAAACTCTCTTGTTCGGTATGTTGTATCCTAGGAAGATTCCTTCATCAGCCTTCTCGCTGAATTTACCTTCTTGAGTCTTCTTCAGAAGTGTGCACGGCGCGCCAAATGGTTCGAGATACTCCAAATTCGGTTTGCGTCTTTGTAGTAGCTCATAACATGTCTTTCCGTGGCGCTTGACTATCAGAACTCGATTAAGTGTATAACATGCATTAGCCACTGCCTCATTCCAGAATTGGATAGGCAGTTTCGAGTCTGCCAGCATTGTCCGTGCTGTCTCTATCAAGCTTCTGTTCTTTCTCTCAGCAACGTCATTCATCTAAGGCGTGTAGGCAGAAGTAAATTGATGCACAATTCCCTTTTCCTTGCAGTAAGCCTCCATCCAGTGATTCTTGAATTCAGTCCCGTTGTCTGAGCGTACTTGTCTCACCTTCAGCTTGTAGAGAGATTCCAGTGTGGTTACTAAATCCTTGAATGACTAAAATGTTTCTGATTTGGACTTCAGAAACATTACCCAAGAGAACCTTGAGTAGTCATCAGTAACCACAAAACAGTACAAGTCGCCTGCAATGCTCTTTGTACTGACTGGACCAAACAGATCCATGTGAAGAAGTTCAAGAGGAAGTTCTATTGAATGAACTCTCTTTTCCTTATGAGACTTCTTCGTCTGTTTGCCTTTCTTGCAACCTACACAAAAATCAGGAAGCTGGAAATTCTTGACGTTCACTCCTCTCACAAGATCCTTCTGGATCAGGTGATTCATCTTCCTTTGATTAATGTGTCCCATTCTCCTATGCCAGGAGATGGAGTCCTTCTCAGTGGCTTTGGATAGAAAGCACTGAACTTCATGATTCGTTGTAGAAGCTGTTGACAGATCCAAAACATAAAGATCTTTATATCTTGAAGCTGTCATCAGAACTTGGTCCTCCGGAATTACGTAGTCTTTCTTTAGGACGTAACACTTCTTGTTGTCGAATATGACTTTAAATCCTTTATCACAGATTTGGGAAATAGAAAGTAAGTTGTTTTGAAGTTGTTGAACGTAGTTCACCTTATCAAACTTAACTTTATGATTCCCAACTTCTCCCTGAGTTGTGATATAGCCTCCTTTGTTTCCAGCAAATAAAACATGCCCTCCTTTTATTTGCTTGACGTTTGATAAAAGAGCCCTGTTTCCTGTCATGTGCCTGGATGCTCCGCTGTCTACAATCCACGTGTTGGTTTCAGCACTGTAGCGAACACCCTGCACATACAATTTAAAAGATTAGTTTAGGTTAGGAACCCAAGCCTTTACTGGCTTGGGTTTCCCAGAGGCATCACACATCATGAATTCAACCCATTGACCCTTAGAGGGTGAGGGTAGCTCAGGTTCCTTCTTGTCATCATTATCAGACACAGAGGATGACTTCTCTTTCCATAAGCCAGATTTGTGTAAGGCCTGTTTGTGGTAAACAGACGACTGGCTAATAGGTTGAACTTTAGGTTCACTAGTTCTTCTAGGTGGAGTTAAAGAACTCCTCTTAGAAGACCTAGGCTGTGAATCCTGAAGTTCAATCTTCTTCCTAGGTGTCTGATAGTAAGGACAGTAGGAAGCAATGTGTCCACACACTCCACAGTTGTAGCACGACCTGCTATCAACTTTATGATTAAACTTTCTTTGTGGAGATGTGTGTGACACCCTAGTAACATCACTTAGTTTGGGTTTTGACTCTGTTTCTTTTGATGTTTTCTCTTGTTTAACAAAATTAATTGTTTTAACATGTTTAACATCCTTTTCTTTTTGGTTAACTGGTTTTTGACTTGAAACTTGTGAAAGATTAACATTAGAAGTCCTTTTAGATTCAGATTTGATTTTGTTTGACCCGGACTTTATATTAACCTTTTCAAATTCTTTTTCCAGATTAACACAGGGCAATTTACCCTTTGCCTTTGAAGTGGCCTCCTTTTGTTTTATTACAGATTCAATTGATGAACATGAGTAATCTGGATCACTAACAAGAGGAGTAGACACCACATGCTCCTTGATGGGGTTATTATTTATTGGTCTAGTCTTAGTGTTCATCAAGGTCTCAGGTGGTGGTGGAACCACTTTATAACCCAATCCCTCCCCGTTGTTTCTTTCTCTCACTAAGTGTTGGACAATGTGTGATGAACTTGTCCAACTGTGTAGTTTCTGTTTTAATGAGTTTACTTCTACTTCTAAAACTGCCTTTTGCTTCTTAGTGTCTTCTAGGGAGTTAAGATAGTACCTAATGTCATTAGCTGGGTTAAATGCAACTACTTCAGTTTCCCTAAGCTGTTTAGTCAAAAGGTCTATCTTTTCTTTGTAACTATGCTCATTTTGTCTCAAAATGTTAGGACTTGGTATTTGAACGAAATACCGAGTGATTGCGTGTTAAACCAACTCAAATAGTGCGGAATCCTATTTGATTGGCGATCCAATCAGTGAGAACACACGATGAATCAATCAAGAATTGATTTCAACGTCAGAAATCGATTAGGAACCGATCTGATGTGTTCTATGAACTTGGAGAATGATTTGGGAGGCTTCTGGACGGCTAGGGTACGTCTGGAGTCGTAATGGGATGAATGCTTACGTTTTCCCACGAATTGGGTCTATTTATAGGTTAGTATTGGTCAATCGTGCGACTGGGCCATAAGTATGGTTCAGTCGTGCGATTGAACCATGCGGTTGATTCATCCGCACGACTGAGTGTTCAGTCGTGCGATTGAGTCAATCTTATGTGTCAATCATACGACTGATCCAGTCTCCTGGTTCAGTCGTGCGATTGAGTCAATCGTATGAAGTTATTCATGCGTGTGGTCCATTCGCATGGGCCATTCGCATGAGAACTTCATTAAGTTAAGTTTGAATGTTCTATTTAATATAACTTAATGAGCACTCATTCAAACATTCATAAACCCAATTAATTCAATCACAACTCATTAATGAAATATTAAACATCACAAGTAACAACCAATTCATATCATTTCATTAATCAATTACAATTACATCAAAAACAGACAGACAAGTTCATTACATTACAAATCATGATCTAGGGACATACATGTATCAACAAACTCCCCCTTGGACCTAGATCTATCTATTCTCTTGTCTTCTGCATAACCTCCTTATATCTCTTGTACTTCTCCTCTTTAGTGACTCCTGCGTGTATCTCAAAAGCAAAGCAGAGTCTTATGACGTTTTGGAATTGGAGGGCTTGTACAATATCTTGCGTGTCATAGAATAGTGGCCACTTATATAATGTGTAGACATCATTAGCAGATAAGTTGGTTAGCCACATTGGGTCGAATACCCTGATAGTATCCATTTGGCCCTCTCTGTTTAGGACTATGACCGCTTCAGCTGTTCTCCAATCGTAGTACCACCATTTGAAGTGGGGAGTGAAGTCCTGTGGCATTTCCCTTAGAGGGATTCTTGACATAGTGCGCG
Organism: Flaveria ramosissima; assembly: GCA_025215565.1. NCBI lineage: Eukaryota > Viridiplantae > Streptophyta > Magnoliopsida > Asterales > Asteraceae > Flaveria > Flaveria ramosissima. The sequence goes on along the minus strand of CM046037.1, from coordinate 31,793,280 downwards.
GAGGACTCCACTTCAGCACAATCTTTGGCTTACCAGTTATGGGATCAACTTCAGAACGTCTGATATACCTCGTAGGTTGTTGAGGTTTGAAGTTGACCCACCTGGTGTGGTACTCTTTCCTCAGGGCAGCCTCAAACCAGCCTGACATCTTCCTCGAGTCAGCATATAGCAGCTTTAGTTTAGCCAGCTGGTTGAGCTCAAAACCAGGTAGAGTCTTCAGATCATGTGGGAACCTGAAGTACTCTATGCCCTGCTCCCTCTTAACTGCATACGCGTTAAGGTCTTCAAAATATGCCCAAGAGATAATCCTGCCCGACGCCTTATGGTGTTTCTTGACTTTGTAGAGCTTGGTGTAGGCATCTCTCTTTGGTGCAGCCCGCTGGGCTCTCACTTCTTCAAAACAGGCAGCCCATTCAGCCTTACGAATATCTACATCTGCATTGGAGGCTTGGGCTGTTTCAGCAGTCTTTTCTGCTTCTTGCTCCATCTTGTTGAGTACCTCAAAAGTATCACTGACTAGGGATTCACCCAAATTGGGGACCACATTTCCCTCGGCGTCAGCGTACTGAGGATACTCTTCTGCAGTGATGTCTTCAATCTCAACCTCATCAATGTCGTTCAGTTCCTCATCACTGGTTGAGTCCACTGTTGGAGCATCCTTCACGATTTCATCGGGATTTAGTTTGAACATTTCAGCAATTTGCTCATCAGACAGGTCATGAATTATCTCCCCTTCTTCAGGGGTATAACTCACAGACCGTCTTACTATCCCTTGTAGGTCAAGAATCATAGTTAACTGAGTCTTGACCATTTGAAGGGGAGTAAAGTCAAACTCATCCCTCTGAAAGTTTGGATTTTGATCCTGAATCTGTGGTGTGTCGCTCGGAGGAGCAGAAGTAGTGGATGACTGGTCTTGTCGACGTTTGGATCTGCGCTCCTGACCTGAGGCAGAGGCCGATGCAGCCGCATCCCCTCCTTCTGCCTCGTCATCATCATCGTGTCCTTCTGTCCTTTCTTCTTCTGTCTCCTCATCATCATCATCTTCCTCATCCTCATCCTCATCTTCATCATCATCATCTCCGTCGTCTCCGTCACCCTCCTTTAGCTTCAGGGGCTCATCCTTCGACCCCTTCAGCCTCAGCATGATCGTCTTGTTGGTCGACTCCAACTCCTCAATACGTTTGGCGGACTGAGCCTGAGTATCTTGGAGTTGGGCCACCTCAACTCTCTGCTGGTCTATGACCCGAGCTTGCTCTGCCAATTGCTGAGATTGGGCAGCAGCCAAGTCGGTCAGTCTGCGGATCTGGGCCGCCTTCTCCTCGTCAGCAGCAAGCAGACGCATAACCATACGGTTTAGCGCTGAGAGCTGCTCCTCTACCCCAATGTGAGGTAGAGTGAATCCATGTACCTGTGAGGGCTGGGCTGACGGTCCAGCCTGATGTGTGGTGGTGGTGGCGGTGGCTGTGGTGAATATGGGTCGGTGAGCTGATGGTGGTGAAGTGGGGGTGAATGGTCTGGTGATGGATGGGATAGATATAGTGGTGGTGGGTAAAGTGGTGGATGTGGTAGTAGGAGTAGTGGCTGTGGTGGCTGTGGTGATGGGTGGAATCTCAGTAGTGGTGGCGGTGGTGGCTGTGGTGGTAGAAGTGGAAGTCACGAAGGTCAACCTACGCTTCTTCTTCTTCATCCCATGTGGTTGAGCCATCCGCTTCCTCCTGGTCCCGGAGGAAGTAGATGCTCCCCCTGCAACTCTGCTACCTGACCCCGGAATGTAGTTAGGGTCAGTGTCTCTCTCCGAGGAGTCCCTTGGGTGCTCACCAACCACCTTTAGCCCGTGGTCTGTGGGAACGACTTTGCTTCCCACAGTCCTGGTGAGGGGCTCCTCGTCTGACTCCTCCTCCTCAATGTCACCAGCGACAAACTCCTGATGGAAGCCGGCCATCTCTGCGACCTCTCCGGCAGTGGCTGACCCCGGGGGAATAATCTCTGTATCTGTGCCTCTAGATGGGGCAGGCATGTCATCCCCGGCATCGCCACTATCATCATCATCAGAGTCTGACTCTGGTATAGCAATGTGCTCCACGTCTGAGTCACTGTCCTCGTGGCGCCACTTCCTCTTCGCTGGCGCCACATAATCAACCCGGGCCAGATGCCCAAACAGCCTCCTGACAGGGGGCTTCACCTGCTTCCCCCTGTAGACCTTCATCCGTCCAAGAGTCGTGTCGTCCATGACCTCGAGGATAACAGCGTCCTCCTTCTCCTTCGGCAGGGAAGGAAGCTTCTGATCAATGATCATATGTAAGAATCTAGGGTACATACAGAAGCCTTCCTTCCCCTTCCCCTCGAGGTTCTCCACCAGATAACTGAATATCATCCTCGAGAAGCTGAACGGATGGTTCAGCACCAACGCTGCGTAAGCGTTCTGGATCTGGTCCGAGAGCTCATCAAATCCACCCTTCCGTGATGCTATACACTTCAGCAGCACGTGGGCCAAGTACTTAAACTGAGTCTAAGTCCGTAGAAACTGAACTTCAATGAGCAGGGAACGTCCAAGATCACTTTTGATGCAAAAGATTGCGTTTTTCGTGCAAAAACACAAACTTTTATGCAATCTTGATTGAATCAACACGAAATCAAGAGCCAAGGCTCTGATACCACTTGTTAGGACCTGGTATTTGAACGAAATACCGAGTGATTGTGTGTTAAACCAACTCAAATAGTGCGGAATCCTATTTGATTGGCGATCCAATCAGTGAGAACACACGATGAATCAATCAAGAATTGATTTCAACGTCAGAAATCGATTAGGAACCGATCTGATGTGTTCTATGAACTTGGAGAATGATTTGGGAGGCTTCTGGACGGCTAGGGTACGTCTGGAGTCGTAATGGGATGAATGCTTACGTTTTCCCACGAATTGGGTCTATTTATAGGTTAGTATTGGTCAATCGTGCGACTGGGCCATAAGTATGGTTCAGTCGTGCGATTGAACCATGCGGTTGATTCATCCGCACGACTGAGTGTTCAGTCGTGCGATTGAGTCAATCTTATGTGTCAATCATACGACTGATCCAGTCTCCTGGTTCAGTCGTGCGATTGAGTCAATCGTATGAAGTTATTCATGCGTGTGGTCCATTCGCATGGGCCATTCGCATGAGAACTTCATTAAGTTAAGTTTGAATGTTCTATTTAATATAACTTAATGAGCACTCATTCAAACATTCATAAACCCAATTAATTCAATCACAACTCATTAATGAAATATTAAACATCACAAGTAACAACCAATTCATATCATTTCATTAATCAATTACAATTACATCAAAAACAGACAGACAAGTTCATTACATTACAAATCATGATCTAGGGACATACATGTATCAACACAAAACTCTATTAGCCTCTGTGCACAATTGCAAATCCTTTACTAAGTTATCATTATGATCTAATAACCTAGCAAATTTCTCATCTATGCTATTTCTAAAAGTATCACAATCAGAACAAGCATGATTTTTAAACAGTTGGTCAGTGGTACTTAACTGTGGAGGTTCAGAAGAGTTAGCCATCAACGCAGCATCAAATGTCTCTGGTTCTGGTGATTCTGTCGATTCTGTCTTTGCTGTGGACGTCCCTTCTTCAGGCTTGTAGCTGACCTCAGTTGCAGTTGTCTCTTCACTATTTGACATCGCTAACTCAACTGCAATATCTCCTTCACTCGCGGAATCATCGTCTAAGTCGTCTACGCTTGCGATGTTTGATTCCCCTGGAGAGACAAAACGAAAACTCCAGTCCTGTCCTTCATCATCATGAGTAGTCAAGGCTTTTGGATCCTTGCTTGATGAAGTAGAACTGCTAGCTTGCTTGTCTTGTCGAGTGAAGGACGAGAATGGGTTCCCGTTCCCCGTCTTCTTTGGCTTTACACATTCTCTCTTGAAGTGCCCCTTCTCTCCACAGTTGAAGCAGGTCACTTTGCTCTTGTCAAAGCCAAATGTGGTATCCTTAGTAGCAACCAAGTTCTGTCCGGTCTTTTTCACAAACTTCTTCGCCCTCCGGACAGCACTTGCTAAGGCCCACATAATGTCCATCCTCTCAAGCTCCATTTCATCTACTTGCTCGTAGTCCTCATCTGCCAGGTGGCAGTTTCCAATCTTCCCAGCAACAAGTCCATCATAGGAATGAACCACTGCTGCCAAGAGATCCATGTTCTCTCGAGCTACTTCCACAGTCACATTACCGAGGTTCTCGGTCTTCAGTCTAGTAGCATTCGCTTCAGATCCAATGTAGTGGGTACAAGAAGACCCTGACGTGTCTGATCCTGAAGGAGAAGTTTGTGAAGGACCCGATGAGCTAGACACAAATGCAGTCTGGAGAGGTGCTCCAGATGTCTTAGCTTGAGGCGTGGCATTGTACAAAGCTGGATTCTGAGTGTACGAAGACTTCTGAGCTTTGTACTTCATCCTAAGTGCTTCTTCTCGTAGCTTTAGAATGAATTCATTGATATCCAACTTTGCCAGCATTTCATTCTGTCTCAGGTTAGACACGAATGAAGCCCACTTTTCTGGCAATCCATCAGCAAAATTAGTCACTTTTTCTTCCATGGTAGTAGCAACCCCATGTGTATGTAGTTCACTCATTAGATGGTAGAATCTATCTATAACATCGTCTAAACTCTCGTTTCCCATCGATGAGAAGTTGTCAAATTCATTCTTCAGTTCCTTAGCTTTAATTGCCTTTAACGAAGCATTCCCGTCGTATCTCTTTTCCAGGTCATCCCATAGTTTCTTGGCCTGCTTATTCTCCGAGTACTGGTGGAAAATATCTTTAGGAATAGACTGTGTGATCAATTCATAGACTCTCTTCTCTGCATTATACTTAACTTTCTGAGCGTCAGTCATCCCTCCTAAAGTAAGCTTTACTCCATCTGCTCCCACCGGCATACTATACCCAATCTCGATAGCTTCCCACAAATTTGGATCCACTCCATTAAGGTAGATCTCAAAACGTTGTTTCCAGTGGGGAAACTTATCTAACGTTAAGAGCTTTGGTGGTTTATTATGATTCCCCACCTCACTCTCAAGCAACAGCAGGTTCTGGATCCTTGAGTCCTTCCCGGCAGTAAACGCTGACATCTGATCTTCCATGTCGAATAACTTTAAGTCTACTAAACAAACTGTCAACTGGTGCGACTGGAGGATGCGAATGGGCTATCCGTGCGAATGAACTATGTGACTGGTTCAATCGTGCGGCTGAACTAAGCGATTGGTTCAGTCGTGCGAATGAAGCTGATGCGTATGAACACTGCGAACGAATTGTTCAGTCGTGCGAATGGAGATGCGACTAGGTCCAATCGTGTGTCTGGGCAATGCGAATGAAGTCCAGTCGTGCGAATGGCTCACTCGTGCGACTGAAGCTGCTGTTTTGCGAAAATTTCTAGGTTAAACGTGTTTTAGCCGTAAAAATTCGAAATTTCGCCAACTCTAATCGCCTAAGGCCGTAGAAACCGAAACTTGATGAGCAGGGGACGTCCAAGATCACTTTTGACACAAAAGATTGCGTTTTTAGTGTAAAAACACAAACTTTTTATCAATCTTGATTGAATCACACGTAATCAACAGACAAAGCTCTGATACCACTTGTTAGGACTTGGTATTTGAACGAAATACCGAATAATTAGCGTGTAAACCAAACCAAATAGTGCGGAATCCTATTTGATTGGCGATCCAATCAGTGAGAACGCACGAAGAATCAATAAAGTATTGAATCTAACGTTAAGAATCGATTGGGAATCGATCTACAGCGTTCTATGAACTTGGAGAACGAACTTGGAGGTTTCTGGACGGCTAGGGTACGTCTGGAGTCGAAATAGAATGAATGCTTACGTTTTTCCATGAATTGGGTTGTATTTATAGGTTAGTATTGTTCATTCGTGCGACTGAACCATCAGTATGGTTCAGTCGTGCGATTGAACCATGCGGTTGATTCATCCGTAGGACTGAGTGTTCAGTCGTGCGACTGAGCCAATCTTATGTTACAATCATACGACTGATCCAGTCTCCTGGTTCAGTCGTGCGACTGAGTCATTCGCATGAAGTTATTCATGTGTGTGGTCTGAACATTTTTGGGGATTGTACCGAGATTCCTCATATTTGGGAAAACACGGTACAACCCCCATAAATTTTTTTAATATTTTGAAAGTGGATGTGAGAGAAAAAATAATAATAAAGATATAAAAAGTATTATTTAATTGAAAAAGAGAGTGAAAAAGTTGTGTTTTAGTGTGAATATGGGGATGGGGATGCCAGTGTGAATGCTCTAATAGTTCTTTAAAGATGGATTGTTGAAGCATATCATCTTCAAATAAAAAAAATAAAAGTAAAATAATATTAATCCAAAAACACAACTTTAGTTAATGGGTATGTTAAATCATAATCGTAGAGGATGAAACTTGAAATATAACAAAAAACAAATACCTTTTGTTGAAGAAAACTTGATGAAACCAATGCCAAAATAAGAACGTTGATGAAGTTTGTCAAATGGGCTATTATCAGATATTATAAAGACAAATCGCGATGGTCGTAAGGCTGAGACGGTTATATACTTTCAAAATCAAGTATGATTTCATTTCCAAAGAAAGATAGTTATGAATTCCTTCAAATTGGAGAGGAATCGATGAGTAAATCCCGTAACTTTTGTTAAGATTCGAATATAAACCGAGCATTTTATGAAAACGAACAATCAAGCAATTGATTTCATAAATGAAGAGAATCATAAATAATTTCTATAGTTTTTGTTGATAAATTATTTGAAGAAAGAAGAAATATAAGGTATGATTTTATTTCCAAAGAAAGATGCACTCTAATTTAGACTTAAATTTCCAAAATTTCCCAATATATTTCTTGTATGAGAAGTTGATTTTTAGTCAAATGAACCTAAACTAACATTGAGAACAGATTCATATTTAGACGGTAATTTAAAAAAAATAGAGCCTTAAGATGATGTCACGTGGCACTAAACTTATTGTTTTATTAATAAGTATAGATATAGATTAAAGTTGAAATTTTTTATATTAAAGTATCCTAAACCATCAGTTTTCCAACAGTAATATTACCAATTATCTTGATAATTAGATTGGTGATCTTCTAGGGATTCAGCGGTTTTGCATCGAGGGATTTACGTAGTATTACTGATTGGGAGTTTATCATTATGATTGGTGGATTGCAACTCTCGAGCCCACTTCATTCAACCCTTATACACTTTTCTAGAGAAATTTTTTAATACAAACTTCATTCTTCATACAACCTTACAAAATCGAGTTGAAACAATTACACACGTATGATTACACTTGCTTGATATTATCACATAAAAATAGAATTATCATGCAAAAATCTCATTAATGATAATTCCAAACTTACGTGATAATCTCATCCCTACATAAAATAAAAGTTTTTATATCCTTACTTTCGTCGATTTTTCTGATACCAATTCACTATAAGATAAAAGAGACCGAGAAGTCAATATTGTACATACTAAGAGGTACCTTAATAGTCAAACGTCTTGTTATTGAAACTTAGGGGTCGTTTGGTTCGCAAAATATTTTGCAAAGGAATTGGAATTGGAAATGGAATTGGAATTAGAATTGGAATCTTGTTAAAAGTGAAATTGAAATTTTAATTTGTACATTCTATTGAATTGTTAAACATTTCATGGGTAAGTGGAATGAATGTGAATTCCAATGAATGGGGGAAAATTTTCCAATTCCAATTTCATCCGTCGACCAACCAAACATGATTTTGGATGGAAAATTTTTCAATTCCAATTCCAATTCCTGAGAATTTTGTGAACCAAACGAGCCTTTAGATTTTACATAGCCCTAAGGATATGAATATAATATTATATTAAAATGTGAATATATTTACCAAATCAATTGGCTTCTGATCAATACAAAAAGATAAAATTGATTTTTATAGTTGATTGACCACGAAGTCAATATTGTACTAGTTCAGCAGAGTGTCATGGCTTATGTCACTGAAAATGAAACCTACTATCTATTGCTTTCAAGGTTGGTGATCAATGCTCATCAGTAATTCAAGAGTTGACATCTATGGTGCGTCTAACAATCCTTAAATTATGTTGACATGTAACCAACTAAACTTTTGACCCAATCATGTCGTAAAAGATTCATCTTTCTATAAAGATTAGGTTTTTAACCCACGTATAAATTTTAATTTTTGAGCGATTATTACTTATAAGCTACTCTTTAATTTTTTTTAAAAATTAATTAATGTCAACTTACGAAAATTACTTATTTAGTTTTTTTTACCCATTTTAGTAGAGGCACAACCCAAATCCATAAAAAACAACCCAGGAAGAGCCAAGTCATTTTTAACCAAATTATTAAAAAATACCAAGGGGCACAACCCAAATCCGTAAAAACAATTAACCCATACAACCAAACAACTCAAATTCGTTTGCCAATGGTTCGGGTAGAAGCCGCCAAAATTGGAAGCCGAAATGGGGTTGTCGAGACGCCGGTGGCAATTTTGCCGAGGTACCCGATCAAGTCGGTCATATTTGCCAAAGGTGCCCCGAGCACCCAGAGGCTGAGCATTAGGTGTGTAGTTGAACATATGCAAACACAATCCAATATATTTTAATCCATTAATTATTCTTACCTAAAACGGAGTGTGTTTGTGTGTGTGTGTGTGTGTGTGTAAACCTGCTAATTATGACGAGCGTGTTAGAATTTGCAGAGTTTTGTTATAAGGATATGTACATTAGTACTCATCTCGGGTTATTCTAAAATTTCGTATACATGATTTTTAATTTTCCAAAGTTTTGCTACATTATGTTGTATACCCTTGTTTGTATGATATCTATGCTTATAAGTTATATCATATTGACAACATGATTCTTTCATCATTGTAGATTTTAATCCTTGGTTTAAGATTTTTTTTTTCTTTTATACTATTTAAACTTGGATTTGAGAGATATGATTTTACATTTATTTCCCCATATATATATATAAATAAGAAAACAGCATGACATTATTCAGTTTTGGGTCATTGTTATTTGAAGATATATAACTAAATTGGAAGTATGTAATTGTCATATTATAAATTAGAGTTAATTACATGAAAGGTCATTGTGTTTAAACATGTTTTGAATTTCAGTTTTCTGGTTTAAAAAATTATAAGGTTGGTCTGAATATTTGTCAAAATGTAACACAAAAGATCCCTTACATGGATGAGATTTAACTTTTTATCTAAATATATAAAATATTATAAAAACTCACATTTCACCCTTATCCACCCCACCCCAAAATTCTTCTTCTTCCTCAAACTTCCACTCCAACGAACAACCACAAAAACTTCGACGACAACTCCGGTGACCATCCCCAACATAGGTTTGCAATCACCATCTCCAGTACCACCAGTACTCCACCACCATCCCCACCACCACCAGTCTGCAACCATCATCTCCAATACCATGGAACACCACCTTAAATCTAGTTAAGATTAGAGCTACATGGTTGTGACGGGCATGTTTTTGTTATCATAGATTTACCAGGTGATGCTTTTGTAGTGTTATAGTGAGTAAGAAATGGTGGTGGGCTATAGTGGTGAGTTAAAGATGAAGATAAAGGGAGGAGGGGACTATGGTGGCGAGGGGGAGGGAGTTGAGCTGAGGTGGTGGGTTGCGGTGAGGGTAGCGGTGATGGTTCGGTAGGATGGTGATGGTGGTGGATTGGTAAAATAGTGATGGTTAGAATTTTAAGGTTGAAAATGAAGTTGTGGGTCCCATCTTTTATATACATTAATTTTTTAATAGTCAGCGGTATTTTTGTCGTTTTATTAGGATTTAACAAAAACGATAATGGTCATCCATGTTAGAGACCTTTTGTATTATATTTTGATAAACCATTGTACCAACCTTATATTGTTTTCAAACTTAGGGACTGAAAGTGAAAACAATCCTCCGCATAGGGACCTTTCATCTAATTAACTCTACAAATTATATAAAATTATAATTAGAAAACTCTTATTTTAGAAAATAAATATTATTTTATTATCCTTTTAAACAGATTTATTTAAAATAGCTTTTAATCACTTCAAATTTAGAAATAAAGAGGGTTAAAAATTTCTTTTCATCAATTAAAAGTCATAATATATTATCACTTACAGGAATAATTTCAGCAAATAATATTCGAGTTTTTTTATTGTTTCATAAAAAGTTTCTTACATTTATTTGAAAACTAAACATTTAAGTTGCAATACTTTTCTATTATTATGATATAAAACTTACAACACACACACACACACACATATATAGATAGATAGATATACATATAGATATATATATATATATATATATACATAGATATACATAGATATATATATATATATAGAGATATATATATATATATATATACATATATATATATATATATATATATATATATATATATATATATATATATATATATATATATATATATATATATATATATATATATATATATATATATATATATGTATATATATATATATATATATATATATATATATATATATATAAAAGCAGGATCAGATACAAACCTTAATTTTTATAAAAAGCATAGGAACCAGCCAATACAATTATAACCAGTGTCATAGGTATTAATTACTCATCAAGGGTATAATTAGTACATTCAAATCAGGTTGTTTATTGAAATCCTTAAAATCATACTGCCATTCTCTTTTTATATTTTAAATATTTATTAGATATGTTTAATATGCATGTTAAAGAATAATATTAGATATACTCGTTCAAACAATAATAACATTACATATTTACATATTTTCACATAATTAGCACAAATTATACGTCCAAAGTAATGTAACACATTTCTAAATAAACCAATAGTTATGTGAAAAGAAAAAAAAACCACGAAAACCAATTACACAGTTCATAATTTTATGTTATTTTAATTGTAAAAGGTTATTTAAATAATTTTTACATGTATGTTGAACATAAATATGAGAATGGAGAGTCTTACGTATACGCAACATTACGTCCAATAAAAATGGTTGCGTATACGTAACCTATATGTGATGAATATGTAAAACCTTGCTTGATTTTTTATTTGACTCATACCCTTATCTCTATCTTCTTACTCTAATAAAAGAGTAACTTGAGGTGCCACGTGTCAGCACCACAATCATCCTCACCAAAATTTTCCCGCCTCTCTCTCATCTTAAATAATTGCCTTAATTACTAATAATATTATTTAATATTCTTTTGCATTTAATAAATTAAAAAAAGATCTATTTATTAATGATATTTCTAAATAAACAATTCTTTTATAAAATAATAAATTTTTCTAAAGCATAAAACTCTTTTAAAATACGAAATATTTTAAAAATTGGTATTTTTAAAAATTCAATTTTTCAAAACCAAAAATATTAATTTGGGAGTTATACTAAGAAAATCTTTAAAAATGATATTTTTATACGGTTTGTTTTAGAATAAAATATTTTTTTTGAAAAAGAATTAAAAAATATTTTTCATACGTAATTTTAGTCATATATATCTTAGAATATCATTTTATAATTAATAAATGTTATTATATTAATAATTTATTTATTCAACCCGTGTAATACACGGGTTTACTAAAGCTAGTATATAATAAATGAAAAGGGTTTAGCCATGTGTCATGATTTTAGACAATGTATCGCCACATGTCATATTCTTAGCAAATAATTGACACGTGTCGTTTTATTAGCAATTTGATTTAACAAACAATTGCCACGTGGCTGATTTTAATGTTAATTTTATAGTAACTGCAATTAGTCATCAATTTCGTCAATCAAATAATAACCTCATTATTACTTTCTATTTACACTATTTAACTACTTTCCATTTACACTATACTAACTACAATTAGCCATCAATTTCATCAATCTCATCCAAAAAAATTATCCTCTTAAAATTAATAATTATGACTATTAAATATCACATGATCTAAAATATTTCAAAATATCATCTTTTTAATTTTTTAAATTTAAAATTTGAATTTAATGTTGCTAAAGTTAACACAAATATATTACATTTTCTACATAATTTCCCCAAATAATCGCCTTACATTATTGTCAGATTTTATACAGTTCTGTTACACATATAAAGATTTACGTTCTCATTAAAATAAATCTACAATTAATTTTTTTGTTCTATACTATCAATTTTGTTTTGAGAATAATTCATTATGATGTGCAATTTGATAAAAGGTTCCAGGTATTTTTTATATTTTACCCTGTCTTTTTTCTGCATTATATACTGACATGATGTAGGGTAGACTTTGAAAAATATTATTAAAGATCATTTCTTATTATTTTGTTGATGTGGTTTAGTTTTAAGCAATAATTTGCCACATGATACACTCTTAACAAACAATTGTCATGTGTCGTTTTCTTAGCAATATGGTTTCAAAAAGAAAATAACAATGAGTTTATTAGAATCAATAATCTAAATCAAACTATTTAAAACCGACAATTTATGTATACTTTAAACAAAATTTATTTTCAAAAACTATAATAATTTTAAAATACTATAATCCGATATTAATATATTCACTCAAACATTGACTAATACCAAAATTAACGACCTTTCACCTTTTAATATTTCTATACATTGATTTTTCACAATTTATAAAGTTAATCTGCATGTACATATTTTTAACCAAATCACAGTTTTTAATATTGAGTTTTAATAAACGAACATGTTATCTAAGTAAACATATGATTAATTTATAACGTTTGTATTTACAAATAATTTTACGTTATTTAATATACGTTAAACATTTTAAGTCAAACGGTAAATTTATTAATTGATATCGTATTTTTTTGTTTTACTTTTATTTTAGGAAACTACAATGTAATAAAACCTTTTAAAATGATGTTTTCCTAAGTTTCAAAAGTTACTAGCTGAATCAGGTTCCTTTTTTTATAAATTCTGTATGTATCTATCTTAGAAGTAGAGATTAAATTTCATAGTAATATTAGAAAATTTACTTTTATCCCAATTTCCGTTATATATATTGACAAAAAGATACGGTTTAAGTTTCAAAGACAATTCCCTCTATCCGTGTGTTTTACGATAACTATAAACAAGAGAAATGGTCAATTATTATCAAGAGTTGTAACTTTTTTAAAACAACCAACTTTTATGCACAAGCAACTGTATGTCATATTTTCAAGAGTTACATGATAAGATGAATTAAAACTGGTTATATTGGATGATAATGGTAAACTTTCAAATACAACATCGTATGTCGTATACAAAAAGGTTTTTAGATATTTGTATATATTTTGTGTTTTTTCCTATGTATTTAAATTTATCATGTAATTTTATTGTGTACATATCTTTTTAATTCTCATGTTTTTATACATTATAGACTTTTATTCTTATGAGTATTATATTTTAAACGTGTTTTATTGACAATTTTAATTTTTAACCCGTGTACCACACGGGTGGTTAGGCTAGTTTATATATACACACAAATATAAAGGGTGATGATTTAAAATTTATAACTTATGTGACCGGTTTCATTGGGTTTTTCTAGTTTTCATATAAAATTGTGGAGTTTTTAGTATCCTCCTCTATATATGAAATTTACTGTTTAATGATTATATTTTTTAAATTTAAGTTGAAAATAAGCTATAAATGTAAATAAAAAAATACTAAATAATAACCAAATTTCATTATTATTTTATATTCTATATAAGTAGACTTGAAAAAAATATTCATAGACTATTGATCAATTTTCATATATATTTCATTCAAATACTCAAACTCTTAATAGAAAAAAACATATAATAATAACACAACTAATGAAACTAAGTGTTTATAGTGAAAAGTTATAAGAACAAGAAAAATACTAAAACTTAGTTATTATTTCATCATCTTATAACATAATTACATGAACATTAAAAAATTAAATATTATTAATTTGGTTAGGGTTATATTAAATATGATGTTTAATTTAAAAAGCTTAAAAAGTATTGTGGTATTGATACGTGTCCTTCTACTGTTTTAAAGAAAATGACATTTGGTCATTGTGTCTTATACATTCATAAAAATATAAGTTTATTATGTCATATATTTTAAATCATTTGTTATGTGTATGAATATTTGTTTTATATTTTAGATAATTTTATATTATTTTTGTCATTGTTTTTATAGATTATAAACGTGTTATCTATCATTGTATTTTACAATTAGAAGACACAATAATATACTTTCACCAATCTAGTTTTTAAAACTCATATGTTGAAGATAACACAATGTGTTATTTTGGTTATTGTTTTTAATAGATTATATAAACTTGTTATTATTCATTATGTTTTATCATTAGACACATTATATTATTTCAACAATGTATTTTTTAAAACTCATATTATTCAAGATAATACAATAACAATCAAAAGACACATTGAGATATTGTGTTATTGTTTTTAATGTATTAGATTGATTAGTTGTTAATTTATTATTGTGTTTTACATATTAAAAAATACACGATAATGTTATTCTATCATTATATTTTTTAAAATTCATAATTTAAAAATAACACAATAGTATTCAAATTAACATAAAAAACAAAAAGACACAATAAACTGCATTAAAAGACAATGATAAGATATGAGCTTAAAAATTAACATAACAATACTCTACTAGTTTAAAAATTAAAAAACACCGCTTGTTTTTATGGTGTATTTTTTATAAAAAAAATAATGTCGTATATAAAAATTATGAGCATTTAAAAATGAGAAAACTTGCAAAAGAGTCAAAAAAATGGTTATTCTTAAAATACCTCTCTAACAAAGTTTTTTCTATAATTTGATTTCAACCATTGATTAAAAAGATGGATTATTGAGATTACTTATTATAATTTTTTAGTTTTAAAATCATTTCTATTTGAACCTTGCTCTATTAATTCAACTTTAATATTAATAACTAGCTGTAGTAAACCCGTGTATTACACGGTTTAAATAAATAAAATATTAATATAATAAATTTATTAATTAAACAATGATATTCTAAGATATGATATGACTGAAATAAAAAAACGGTAATATCAACTTTTCAGAATTTTGTTTTTAAATTTCTTTTATTGAAAATAAATATTTTGTTTTAAACAAACCTTATAAAATGTCATTTTTGAAAGTTTTCTTATTACAACTCCAAAATTTGATAATTTCAAACTATTAATTTATTTAGAAATAACCTTAATAAATAAATATCTTTCTTAATTTATTAATTATTAAAAAGTATTAAAATAGTATTATTATTAATTAAGGTAATTATTTAATAGGAGAGAGAGGCGGGAAAATTTTGATGAGGATGATTGTGGTGCTGACACGTGTCATCCCAATAATTGTGGTGCTGACACGTGGCACCCCATTTACCCTTTTATTAGAATAGGAAGATGTTAGATATTAAGTGATTAATATCAAATGCATTAATCATATTTAATGAAAGCAAATTTGTAATACATACATATCGCATTTGTACGCCTTGCTTAAGAAGTTACACCTAGCATCTTAATATTTGAGCAAAGTGATTATTTTGTTCAAAGGGGTGTATATATATTCATTTTAAATGAATTACTCATACAACCTCTAATTCTATTTGTAAATGCATACTTTTTATGTATCGTAACATTTTAAATTTCAATCCTTATATGTATCGTAAGAATTTAACTTTCAACCATATGTGTAGGTACATTTTTTTTATATTTTATTGAAACTAGAAAAAAAATTAAATACTAATATATATTTTTGTGCGCAAGTTTGTGTGATGTTTACTTGCAACTTCTTAATTCTTTTTATTTCAATTTTTATTTTTGGTTGTTTTATATTAACAAAAAAACACACGAGTATTGGTACTAAAGTGTTGGAATAATGTGCCTCTTAATCAAATAAGGGTTCAAGTCTTATTAACAAATCCTACAATTTTAGAGTAGCTTTAATGGATGTATAAGTTTGTCTTTAAGAAGTAATTATTTCATTTTTAGTTTAATTAGGTTTTCCCCATGCACGTTAGGCAAGAATCCGTCATGATCCAAAATATCAAAAGGCAGATGCAACAATATATCACAACAACGTTCGTTTCAACATTAAACTCTAACGCGTCAAAAAAAGACACAAACACTTCACAAAGGTTGTCACGTTGTCGTCAAACTGTAATGCGTACTCTAGTTGTAAAGTGAGCATCACGCCGCACCGCACCATAAAACCTCAAAATCGCACTACGTCATAAAAAGCGGTACTCTGTTGTAAATACAATCATAATAGAAGAAAAAGAAAGAAAAAACTCAATTTTGAATACAATTTTGTTTTTCAAAAAATTTTTGAAATGTTAATTGAAAAATACTAAAAAAAGCACGCATTTTGTTTTTAAAAAATTAGAAGTTATTAATTTTTTATATCTATAAGAAGTAAAAGATGTTGACCATATAATAAAATATGTGTTTATATGAATGTAGTTAACTTATTATGAAAGTTTGAGCTTCTATAGAACTTAGATAAACTATATATGCTATAAAAACTAATTATACAATATTGCTTTATGAGTCTGTTCCTTATCATTGTTTTTAAAATATATAGTATATGAGATGCATCAATATTTCGGAGGAAAATGTACGTTAATTAAAATGATAAGAGTAATAATAAAAGCAAGATAAAATATAAATAAGTGATCATGAATAAGGATCTGTTCAAATAATATCTTTTGATATTCTTAATTCCGCTGCATGGTTTGGTTATTACATAAATATTCACTATTAACCCTTCACTTTTAAAGGATTTACAACTCAACCCTAAAAGATTCGGTAAAAAACATAAAGGAAAGAAAAACCAAAATAAACTTTCCATTCACAATAGTTCGAGTGTCCAATCTTCATCGTTCATGAGCATATTTGAGTATTGGGTGAGATCAGATGCAAGAGTTGTGTCACTTTGAGTGTAAGTTTCATACTCATCATTGATCAACATGTTCAAATTGCTGATGAATTCGTCATCATCGTCGCCCCAAAATCCTGCATTGAAGTTGCTGTAGTTGGTAGAGTTAAAAGAGGATGAACCCCATTGATGATCTGTACCTGGCAAAGATTGACGTAGTTCATCGTGTATGAAATTTTGGTTATTAGCTGAAATGTCATAAGTTGATGAAGTTGAAGATGATGAACATGAAGAAGATAAAGGTGGTAACATGTTGCTATCAGTTGGAAGTAATGATGATGAACATGAAGAAGATAGTGGTGGTAAAATGTTGTTATCAGTGGGAAGCAAGATCTCATGAGGTTCTATTAATGGAACTTCATCTGTGCAAAAGTCATCTACAACTCTTTTGCTTTCTTCATCCTCTTGTTCATCTTTAGAAATCTCGGTGATTGTACTTGACTGAATTGAAATTGTTTCGTTAACTGTTTCAATTGTTTCGTTGTTTTGATACTCCATTGGTTTCGAAAATGTGAGTTTTTCGGTTTGTGGCGCTTCATGGGCTGACTGTGCTAGTAGCGGTGGTGTTGTTGGTGGTGGGGGTGGTGATTGGTTGTCGGTTGGGGGAACAGAAGTAATTGGTTTATGAGTGACCGGATCAATTCCCATTTTCTTGAGTTTCTTTTTAATATGGGTGTTCCAGTGATTCTTGATTTCGTTGTCTGTTCTTCCAGGAAGATTAGATGCAATTTTTGACCATCTGTTAAAAGTTACGGAAATAAAATTAATTGTTTTCATTCAATTTATTAATTAATAATATAACAATTGTGGCTAAAATTAAAAGACTAGCTACACCTTTATATTTTATTAACTTTCGTCTACTTATTCAGAAAGAATCTTTTACATCATATGCTACTGGGCAACAACATGAGAGCCTTTACTTTAAAAGATAAAGAAAATATATATGATAATGCATGTGGACCAAAAACTTTATACGCATTAGAATTGGTCCAATCATGGTTGCCCACATTTATATTAATTTCTTGAATTCATACATTATACATTTCCAATGATGTTATGTCCCGCACCATATATTATAAAAAAGCTTAATTAGAACATTGATTTTGAAGTTACATGGTCATGCCTACGTATGTAAATTAGAGGAAATAATTTGTCGGGACCCAAAATATGATACAAACTCGACAGGGTAATAAACAGTTCGTGTTCGAGTTTGTACGTTAAAACCCTTCTTCTTCTTTTTTTTTCTTCTAAAATTTGGTCCTTTTTTTAAAAAAAAATATAATCAAATAGCACTCAGTTTAGAATCATGGGTATGTGCATGACTTGTCTGCCACTTGGCAAATAAAAGAGAAGTATATACCTATTGCCAAGTTGGGCATGAAGATCAATAACCATCTTCTCTTCATATTCTGATAACAAGCCACGTTTTAAATCTGGTCGAAGATAATTTGTCCATCTTAACCTGCAACTTTTTCCGCATCTTAACAGTCCTGAAATTTATAATTAAACCAAAATGAGAAATAATGCATCTTCTTTATTTAGAATTCATGACCAACTACGGTATTCTATTCTAACTCATAGTATTTCCTGTATGTTATAAAAGAATTGCATACAATTTACAACATTTCAATGCAAAGTATATTGTAAATAGTTTACAAAATACAGTGTAAGTTGTTATGGCGCCAGAAACACAACAACTCAAAACTACCTGGTAAAAGATAATCTTACAAGGGTAGTATTAATTTGTAGTTCATAATGAGTGGCAACATATCAACCATATATGATACTACACAACCCGTAGTAGCACATATTATATGGGTAATACAATAGTTCACTAGCTAGCTAGTGAGTTGTATCACGGATCCGTTCAGAACTCGTGACTACAAATTATATTTGTAATCGGTGTCTCTAGTTCATGTTCAAAAACATGAAAAGGGACATGATCATACACACCTGCAAGTTTAGGGACGGCTCTCCAACAACATTGGCCATTGGTGAGGATGAAGTTAATAAGCTTTTTGTCTTCATCAGCAGTCCATGGCCCTTGTTTTAAACCAACTTTATCACAACATGGTTGTCTTCCCATTTGTTGTTACTTATATTATTTCGAGATTTGTATATTCGTGTATCTATATGTAGGGGGTGTGTGTGTGTGTGAAAGAGAGAGAAGCTTGAGAGAAAGAGAGAGTGCAAAGAGGTGATGTGGTTAGACTAGTAAACCTTGCAAAGGGAATGGGATATATATACAGTAGCAAAGTCTCCTCTAGAAAACACGGTTTCATGTTTACATTTGTTTGTTTCCATTTTTACTCAACTTATATATTATTTTTATTTTTATTTCGAAGACTTTATCATTTATTTTCTTATTCATACACGTGTCGGGGAGACATACAACAGAGCACAAGTCTATTTCATGGTAGATACATGCGTTTAGAATAAGAGCTTCTTCATTTTCGTGAATAAAGTTTTATTGAACTTTTAAATAATTATCTTTTCTTAATTTACATATCATAACAACAATAATAAAACTAAAAATTCTACGATATGCAAGTAGAAAATAAATATAGTATTCTCACATGCCAAATATCATTATTAGATCTTATTAACACATTCTTTTAGTTATAATTATTTATGTGATAAATTAATAAAAATAAACATTGTTAGAAAATACAAATAGTAAGAATATTAAACATGTTCCAAGGCGCACAATTGATGTAGAGTACCAATATATAAAAACGATTTCTATTCCTGGGGTTTTAAGTCATATGAAAGGTGTAAATACCATAGTAGTGTTAGAGAGAATGTATGATTTAGCATTGTATGTACGTATTTTTTGAAAGTTATAATTATTTATGTGATAAATTAATAAAAATAAATATTGTTATAAAATACAAATAGTAAAAATATCAAACATATATGTTCCAAGGCGCACATGTGATGCAGAGGTTCCAATATATATAAAAGATTTCTATCACTAGGTGGTTCAGATTTCAAGTCATATGAAATGTGTAAATACTATAGTAATGTATGATTTAGCATCTTAAAAGAAATTAAATAATTCAAGAAATAAAGTATCTACGTATTTTTTTAAGGTATATATGAATATACTATTTAGGTGGCAGTCTAAAAGTGAAATAGAAAATCATTGTCTCACTTATCTCCAAATTTATAATAACTAGGTTTTTCAAATTCGCGCGTTGCGCGGGGGAATTCAATCATGAAACCAAATATTAAAACGTGAATGCATTAACACATTGCAACGGCATTGTACGTTATGTGATAACATATATACTAACAATCAACCCGACTTGTCTTTGGACTAAATTTACGTTTAATGAAACATATTATTATACTTTACCTGACTTTTTTCCAAATAAAGATTGTGTCGAAACGTAATACAACTCAAAACATACATAAAAGACACATGCAACTATGCCGTATGTGATAAAAATAGATTACGATCGACGCGACTCATTTCCAAACAAAGTTTACATTGAAACGTATAGTAACTCAGATTTATACCGTCGAATAAAAACGTTTATTTTTTACCCGTCCCATTTCACTACAAAATTAATGTAGGCGAACGTCGAAAGATAGATCAACTTAAAACGTATATAAAAATATGCACGGAAATGTTTTATACCCAACTCATACCGGTACATGAAATTGGAAATTTAAAATTCTGAATTTTACTTTAGAATGTTTAATAAAAATACTAATAAACATATTATTATTATTAAATTTATCATAAACAAATTATGTATATTATTATTATTTTAATATTATTATTACTGTAGAACCTGTGATATATATATATATATATATATATATATATATATATATATATATATATATATATATATATATATATATATATATATATATAATGTATGTGGATTTGATTTTTGAACGTAAGTGTTATTTTTAGTTATACCATTATTACAAACGAAAACATAAGGAAAATATTTCTTAAAAAGTATATTTGACAATGTCATTTTCATTTTGTGCTCAAAGAATGGTTTGGGCATAACGTGGGTTGGGGAGGCTTCATGTTTATGTGGGCGGGAACACCATCGCAACTAAGGCGGGCCAAACTCTAGGTTAGAAATCAAATTCACCAACCCGTGATGAAGCCGAGGTACCTGTCATGAAAGGTGAGATGGAAGGTTTCTTAGGTAGTTTAGAATAAGAAAAATGGTCTTGCAACCATTTAGGTACACTTCTATTCAAATTAAGTGAGATTGTATCATTAGATGATTGGATGATAGTAACATGTAAGAAAGATGATGTCTCTTCCACCCTATGCTTGCTTATGGAAACTACAAAATCAACCAGTTATGTTTGAAGTTCTTGTGAGACAAGATGATATTAACCAATTAACGTTTTCGGTTACTATCCAAAGGTTAAAATCAGTTTTTTGTTAATCATTTACAAACCTAGAGAGAATCCTTGTGTGTTGTTATGAGTGCATCTGTTTTATCTTATGTCCTTTGGTTTATTTATGTAATCATCTTCAATATTTGATATGTTCTTTTTTTAAATGTGAGTGTTATTCGAAAGTAACGACTTTAAAAAGATGCTTACATTGAATTATCTGTACATAAACTATAGAATCAGTTTTGACATTTTGTACATAATCATATACATGTAAAACCACTTGCAACACTGAGAGATCAAAAGGAAAAATAGTCTTTGTTGACGTCAATATCTATGTCAACATTTATAAGATAATTTAATATTTAGTAAAATATATATATTTATACTTCTTTGACATACTACTTCTTAGGTAGTTAATATTAAAAAAACTATTATGAACAACAATTCAACGTAAAAAGCATATCAATTCTAGAGGTTCATGGTCTGTACGATAAGACACGCTCTTGTTATGAGAAAATCATTATTAGTGATCATCAAAGTGTTGATCTTCAAGATAAAATGAAGATTATCTATAATAAACTCAAATGTGTCAATCATTCACTTTTTATTTTACAAATAGTATCATAATGTATTGATTTAACAAATATAAAGAATTTATGGTCCCATAAGTTTCTTAGTGTTAAAAAGAGGTGGCAACGGGAAAGACACGCAGGTTGAATATTCGATCTTATACGGGTCAAACACTCAAACAATAAGACTAAAGGGAAACGGTAAATTTCTTATATATATCATATCACAATCATTGATGTATCTTCATCCCTAAAAAAGATTAGAGATGATAAATTGGGCATGTTGGTTGCGTAGGATAATCGGGATTTTTCTAATATATTTTACAAAATATACAGTTCAAAAAAATATTTCTTTATGTTTGGATGCTTTTTTTAAGTTTTTACATTTAAAACAACATATTGTTATAAATTCTATTATTAATTATATAAATTCAAACAATATTTTATATAAATAATAATTACATAATTTATAAAATCATTGTTCTCAATATTAATGAAGTTTAAAGTTTACAAAATCAAATAAATTAATTAAACTCATAAAGAAATACTTAATATGCTTAGTCTATTTGTACATCATGCTTAGAGGTAAATGTTGATATAATAGAAAAATCTACAAATAAATTAATTATCTAAGTGTCTTAAATTGTGTCTAAAATGCGAACTTTATCCTCCTTTTATCCTTATCTAAGCTTATAGATATAGATACAATAATATTAATGACTCAAAGATATAATACATAACTTCATATTTTAAAATAAACAAAATTATTCGTTAGCTTTACATAACCGGTTTAAAATATCAATTCATTAATGTAACTATTCGACCATCAAAATCAATCCGTAAACTAAATCATGTAGATTAGAAACCATCAATTGATCGAGTTATTTTGCTTTTAGTAGTTCAATTGATTTTTAAATGACTACAAAAATATCCTTACACCTTGTAAAGCCTCTTTTCATGCAATCTCACACTTGCATTTATACATCAAAAACACAGGTTTATTAATCAAACTTTTATCAACTATACATAGCGTCATTTAAAACATTGTTTATCATAAAATTATAAAAAATCATTCTTTAACTAAACATAACTATGAGATACATGCTAAGCTCACATCTTTAATTCATATGTATACATGTCAAACTAATATGTACACAAAATTAACGTTGTTGAATGAGCTCTAGTTTCACTTTAGCAAAATACTTTATCAAAACTTTAGCTTTAATTTTTTTTATCATACTTCATCTATGCTAAACTTTAATGTTCACATCATACTTTATCAAGTGTATATACTTTATACTTTACTATAGTTTAACTATGGGCTTACCCATATGTAAGGCTTCTTTAATATTTACTATATTTAATCTTTAGTTGTACTTTGGCCTTTTTATATTTTCTTTATTATTAGTCCATACTCTTATGAGACTCACTTCACCAATGCTTATGTGATACACAAACTATACTGTCATTTACTATCAAGAAAACCTCTTATCACTATTCACTACGCAAGATTCCTATCGCTTGCAACAAATGCAAGACTCTTGTAGCTTATCATTACACAAGATTCCTATGTCGTGGCTTGAAATACGTCAAAACCTCTATGCTTACAAGACTCTTTCAGCATACTTTAATATTACATAGATGTGTTGTAGCGATGTAACTATTCACGAATTATTTTTCAAGTTCATTTATCATTCACATGTGACTTTTAGCTTTCTTTATATGTGATGATCTTTAGCTCTTGATTTGTACTTTACATTTTTTAACTATGGATATCTTTATTTATTTGGCTACCTTAGCTATGATCAACTATATGTTAGCTTTCTTTACTTACTTTAGTTGATTACTTTATCAAGGCCAAGTGTTTTACTATAAACCAATAACTATGCAGTACCAGATTTTTATTATATACCAAAAATTATACACCGTCATGTTTTTAACAAGGGCCAAATACAAAAAACAAATATGATGATCTGAGAACTTTGACAAGCCTATTAGAATTCTTTCCATAACTCAATACTATAACAGGCTAAGTACTATATTATAGGCCAAGAACAATGGTAGACCGATTACTAGTCTATACACTAGGATCCTAGCAGGCCAAGTACTTTAGCTTTAAACTGAGAACTATACCTTGTACTATGTGGTGGAGACTTTATGGCATCATGTACTTTTTAACTATTGAATATTTAAAATATTATTTAGAGTTTTGGCCTAGAAAAACTCTCATATAAACACCAACTGCACTATCAAAACTATAATAATTTTGTGTAAATCATCATCATGGTAATGCATACTTGTCCCAAAACATGTAAAAGAATAAAAATAAGAATATAAAACTCGCCTTTAGAAGTTTCAAAAAACCAAAAATTAAGAAGGACAATAACCAAAATATACACATCCACATACAAAGTTGATAGCTATATCATTTCAATCGGTGCATGATCCCTATATAACAATAGATTTATTAGATCTATCACAATTATTAAATTCATACCTCTAGTCGATTTCTTCAGCTTTTTTTAAAATTTTACGTGTGCGTACACACATACATACACACAAACACACACACACACACACACACACACTCTCTCTCTCTCTCTCTCTCTCTCTCTTGTTTTGTATTCATAATTCATCAACCTTACTTAGCAATAAATAAGAGGCGGTGGCTCCCTTAGATTTATAGGAGGACCATTTTTACGACCAACTCTCCCTTTATAAAAACTTTGATCATTGATCTATGTCATCTTTTAATTTGTTATTTAATCAAATTTCATGGTGTTAGAAGTATATCCTCATTATTTAGTCCTTGAAACCTTCTATGCATCAAATATCTATAAATAGATCTGTCTAATCTTTGCCTCGGACTCCCATGTGGCTTCCAAGCATTTTTTATGTTTCAAATTTATCTTGACAAGTGGAACTAGTTTATTTCTCAATCGTTTCTTCTATCTTCAAGCAAAGTATGAGCATCCTCGTCTCCTAAACACTTATGAAAATACAACATATGAAAAGTTGCATGGATTCAGTTAACTCATCTGGTGACTAATTTCCATGTCACTTCACCCACACTAGCTACTATTTTATATGTCATAAGAACCTACGACTTAACTTGTCTCATTTCCTGAATCAAATGATTCCTTTCCTAGACGAGACATTTACATCACTTTATCTCTAACATTAATCTCCATCGATTGTTAGTGTTTGTCTGCATACGAATTTAATTTTTCTTTGATAGCTCTAAGTAAGCTCTAATCTTGTCTAGCTTATTATTCATAGCTTCAATAACTTCTATGCTTCCTATTTCTTTAGGTGTTATCACACTCTGAACATATGAGGGTTCTGCATTTCCTACCATAAAGCATCCTAAATGGAGGCATTTTAATATAGGCATGTTAATTGTTATTGTATGAGAATTCTACTAACAGCATATGAGTATCATAGCTCCCATCAAATTTGATAATGCATGCCCAAAAAATTTCCTCATACATCTAAATGGTCATTTCATACCCATCATCCGTCAGCGGGTGGTACGTTGTACTCTCTGTTAGATGATCATAACGACAGATCCATGTTGAGCGACAATCTCTATGATGAATAACTCTGCTTGCCGCTTCAAGTTATATGTCTCTTTGAAATATGAAATGAGCACTCTCCATTTCAACATGTTTTCATACGGGGATATCCGAAGGTTGGATTTTGCTTGTGGCTTTTGATGATTTTCCTTAACTTGAAGGCACGTCAAACACTTATCCAGATATTAAGTTACACCAGCTCTCATCCCTAGCCACCTGTAGTTCTTTTTTAGGTCGTGATACATTTTTATGGTGTCTTGATTAATCAAGTGGTTAACCTTGTGAGCTTCTTCTAATATCCTCATTCAAAGATTAACATAACAATAAATCCACATTCATCCAAATACGGTTTAACACCATTAGTATTTTCTTCAAAATTCCTAATTTATGTTTTTATCATTTCTTTATCAACCTGACATGTCTTTACGGCTTGTGTCTATGCTTTACAAATTTGCTTTAAAAAATCAGGCATCACTATCAACTTATAAGATCTTACCCGAATTGATTCATGTCTCTTTTTTCTGCTTAGGGCATAAACCATAATGGTTATCTTTACTTGGATGGTAACGAATCTTATAGTCATAATCCTTTATAAACTCTAACCATCGTATTTGTCTCATGTTGAGGTTTTTCTGCTTCGGGCTTTACATTGTGTCCTTGGAGAACTCCATTGCAACACTGTTTCTGCCCTTTTGCAGAATCTATCAAAATTCCATCTAGGTTAATACATGACCTAGAAACTGTATGTCACGTAACCAAAACACACACTTTGAGAACTTCACATATTACTTTTCTTGAATTTTCAACACCTCATGGATACATCAAAGGTGCTTATCCTCATACTTTTAATAGATAAGGATATTATCTATTCACACAATCTCTGATTTGTCAAGCATCGACCGGTAAACCATAACCAACATCACGAGAAACACACAATGCCCATACCACGTCCGAACATTGTCTTTACGATACTCGGTTCAGCTATCTATTTCCTTTTCTTTGCAACTAGTCAAACAGATAGTCAATCCTAATAACAAGTACTTATTCTTTATAATAAGCTTATTCAACTCTCCATAATCTATACAGATGTGCATGATACTTTTTTTCTTTTCTATAAACAATAGTGAAGCAGCCAAAGGTGAAATGCTCGATTGAATAAATCTTTTATTAAAAAAGGTCATGTAGTTAGGTTATTAGATTTTTCATTTCTTATGGAGGTAGATGATATGATGCTTTAGCAATGGATTAAGCTCCTAGTACACGACCAGTCTAAAACTCTATCTCCTAAACAAGCAATACTCCAAGAGAGTCCTCAAGTAACACATCAGGGAAGGCACACACCATGGGAAAATCTTTCAACTTTACTGTTTTAAATTTAGCATCTTTAATGTATGTCAAGAATGCTCCCCCACCTCACCTCATAAACTTTTTTGCCTTTATCATACATGTCATCTTTGAAATCACGTAGACTTGATCTAAATTGGACTTCCATTAGGTTTTATCATTCAAATCATTATTCTGGCATACTATATTAGCCCCGTAGGTGGCTACCAAATCTATACCTAACACTACATCAAATGCTTCTATGGTTATTACAAACAAGTTAACGAGAAATCCTTCTAGTTCCATCTTACAATCATTCATGGTCTTAGTTATCTTAGTAGTCTTATCAATAGAGTTTCTACTTCAAATATCTATTGAATAACTTTAGCTTAACTATTTAACACATCACAAAACCTAGCAGCTATAAAACTCTTGCTTGCATTAAAAAAAGTAGAAGTACATACATTGTTGACTAGAAACATACCTAACACCACATCAGTCTCTACACTAGCGTCCTATTGTGTCATGGTGAAAGCCCTTGCCTTTACCTTTCGCTTATCACTACCTTTTCTCGGCATTTCTCAATATGCTTTCTTCCACATCTCTTATAATTACTGATGACTCCACTTTCATCTTCTTTTATTTGATAGTAGAAATGTCATTCCTTTCCTTTTTCAACTATCAACACACCCATCTTAAATTCCTTGACTACTAGCTTTTTAAAGGCTACAACATGGTAAACTATTCCAATCAGAAAAATTTGTAGCCTTGGATCCTAAGAACTAACTTTTAGCTTTGTCAAACTCATCCTATGAACAAAAGTTCCTCATCACCAAATCCATTAAATTACTCCATCTCAAACTTTTTAACTTGCGGGGGTATTTAATCTGCTTAATGGTGCTCCACCAATGAATAACTTTATCAACAAATGAGTGGGCGTTAAACCTCACAACTTAATTAGCTTAACACTTGTTGATCTCCATAACGGATTCCATTTCCGACACCCACTAGAAAGTTGTAATGTCACCAATCTTGCCATGCAAAGATGTAACGCCCCGTTCCCGGGACGCCTACAGTTGGTTGTTCATCGCTCATAAAACATATAATTACATTTGCCTTAAGAAAACATTGCAGCGGAAACATTCAAAAATGACATCGTTTCATCATAAACACTTTTGCCAAATAATACATCATTATCCGGTTACAAAATACATGTTTGCATTACATCACAAAAGCTATATAAATGGATGCCATCCCAAAAGAGCTGAGTAGCCACCTCGTGCCATCCTCAGCAATCACTACCTGCCAACTGGAAAACATATAAAAAGTCAGCGTTGCTGAGTGAGTTCTAGTTTTATTATAAACATACTTTACTTTCATATAAAACCATTCATTACTTTAACATGATCACACATCATACGTACGCATAGATAATATCATTATTATCTTCTTCATTCATTCATTCGTTCGTTCCATTTAACCTTACTTGCGCATCGGACATCATCCGTACCAATACCATGTGCTACACCCCGATTAGTCTCAGCTACCGGGCCGAAGTCAATAAATGAACAGCTAAACGTATGCCGCGGTACTGGGGGTAACCGATCAGTCTTAGCCACTGGGCCGAAGTCAATAAATGAACAACTAAACGTATGCCACAGTACTAGGGGTAACCGATCAGTCATAGCCACTGGGCCGAAGTCAATAAATGAACAGCTAAACGTACGCCACAGTACTAAGGGTAAGCGGTAGAGGTTTCACATTAATGGTCAATCACAAAGAAGGACCCGTTATCCGATGCATACAAGACGTTTCGTTTCTTTCCACTTTACGTTACATAATAGTTCAATTCATTCATCATAATACGTAAAGCCATAGGAAAGATAATCATACATCATATTAAGGAACATATCATACACATTCATCATCAACATAAAGGGCAACATCATACATACATAATATGCATAAACATGCAACATCATCGTCATCATGCCCTACATGCTCTCTAAGGCCATAACAGTCACCTTACATGCTTTTACGAGGAACTTTACGTCAAACTTACACCTGCACTTTCCCCCGAAAGCTAGAAGTCTAACTACACTTTCCTTCGGGTGCAACAGCTCTATTCGTGCGTATGGACACCCTTCAGTCGCATGGCCTTCATGCGACTGAGCATCATGCGATTGGACTCATGCGGATGAACATCTATGCGAATGAACATCCAGTCGTGCGTATGGACCTTATGCGGATGGGACTAATGCGAATGAGCACCTATGCGACTGATCTAATGCGAATGAACCCTCAGTCGTATGACTCCTCATGCGACTGGACTCTCAGTCGTGCGACTGAACCCTCAATCGTGCGAATGAGTCCCAATCGTGCGAATGACCCTCAATCGCCTCTCTTTCGGCCGTATGGCCTCCATTCGGTCGCCTAGCCCTAGCTGATGCAGAATGGAGTTCATCCCGAACCCAATCTGCCATTTTCGGCCTCCAAGCTCATCCAAACCCATTCTAAGCCTATATTAACCCTCCTAAACTTTAGGAATGCATACCATAACACCATACAAGCACATACAAGCCTGGAAACATACTCTAAACACATCACACCCAAATGGGTCAAACACACACACACACAAAACGGGTTTTCTATGCTTTCCAGCCCCAAAATCGGTTGAAAACAAGTAAAAGTGGGGTCCTAGAACTCACACAAACGAGCACAACGTCAAGGGCTTCGATTTGGCTTGCTACTCGATGAATTTGGACACCCGAATCACCCGAAACACTCCTTTTCTCTCTTCTTCTCCTTTCTCTCTTTGTGGGCTGAATTGTGGGGGTAGTGGGGAGGGTTGGCTGCCCTCTCCCTACAAATATCACCACATTTTCCAACTTTTCTTCGTTGGCGAGTTTGGTCCCTCGACTTTGAACTTTATTTCTTTTTTCTTTCTTCGCCGGCTTCAAAACCATAAATATCCGGGCGTTACAAGTCCACCCCCTTAAATAGGTTTCGTCCCCGAAACCTGTTATTCTTCGAACAAACGTTGATAATGCTGTCTTATTTCTTCCTCAGTCTCCCACGTTGACTCGGATCCCTTCCTGTGCTTCCATTATACACGCACAAGAGGAACCACTTTACTTCTTAGCCGTTTCTCCTTTCGGTCGATGATTGCCACTGGTTGCTCCACATAATTGAGCCTTTCGTCTACCTCGATATCCTCCAGTGGAACAATCATATCTTCATCAGCTAAGCACTTCCTTAGATGAGATACATGGAATGTCGGGTGAATTCCACTTAACTCATCCGGTAACTCCAGTCTATAGGCCACCTCTCCTACTCGAGCAATGATTCGGAAAGAGCTTATATACCTTGGGCTCAACTTGCCCCGCTTTCGGAAGCGAATAATACCCTTCCAAGGTGAGACCTTCAACATAACCCGGTCACCCACCTGGAAATCAATCGGCCTGCGTCGTTTATCAGCATACGACTTCTGTCTGTCTTTGGCTGCCTTCATGAAGGCTTTAATCTTCTCAAGCTTCTCAGTCGTAGCCTCGATTACCTCGACGCTTCCCAATTCCTTCTGACCAATGTCACCCCAACAAACGGGTGTTCTGCATCTCCTACCATATAGCATCTCATAGGGAGGCATACCAATGCTGGCATGATAGCTGTTGTTGTATGAGAATTCGGCTAACGGTAGGTGGTCATCCTAACTTCCACCAAAATCAATCACACATGCTCGAAGCATGTCTTCCAGCGTCTGAATGGTCCTTTCTGACTGACCATCAGTCTGGGGATGATAAGCCGTGCTAATATGTAACCTCGTCCCCATAGCGTCGTGGAACTTCTTCCAAAATTTAGATGTAAACCGAGTGTCGCGATCCGACACAATAGACACCGGCACACCATGACGAGTTACAATTTCCCTGATGAACAGATCAGCCAACCTCTCAGATGAATATGTCTCGCGGATCGGTAAGAAGTGAGCGCTCTTCGTCAAACGATCAACTATCACCCATATGGCATCGTACCCTTTCGGGGTACGCGGCAGCTTTGTAATGAAATCCATGGTGATGTGCTCCCACTTCCATTCCGGTATATCCAAAGGTTGTATCTTCCCATACGGCTTTTGATGCTTGGCCTTCACCTGTAAGCAAGTAAGGCACTTACTCACATACTCCACCATATCGCGCTTCATACCCGACCACCAATAATCTTTCTTCATATCATGGTACATCTTCGTGGCACCAGGATGAATGGAGTACCGAGTCTTGTGAGCTTCATCCATTATCTTCCCCCGTAGATCCCCAAAACGAGGAATCCACACACGATCGAATTGGGTTCTGACACCGAGCGTGTTTTCACCCAATTCCCCAACCAGACCTCTCATTCTTTCAGAGTTAAGATGATCTTCTTTCAGTGCTTCATCTTGAAACTCTTTAACCTGCTTCATCACATCGGAGGTCATGATCAGCTGATATGCTTTCACCCGAATCGGCTCGGGCCTCTCTTTCCGGCTAAGGGCATCAGCCACCACGTTGGCCTTGCCCGGATGGTAGTGGATCTCACAATCATAATCCTTTATAAGTTCCAACCACCGTCTCTGCCTCATGTTCAGATCCTTCTGTTCGAAGAAGTACTTCAGACTCTTGTGGTCAGTGAAAATGGTGCACTTCGTCCCGTACAGACAGTGCCTCCAAATCTTTAGTGCAAAAACCACAGCTGCTAGCTCTAAGTCATGAGTAGGATAATTGACCTCATGAACCTTCAACTGTCGGGATGCATAGGCTATAACCTTTCCTCTCTGCATTAACACACACCCAACCCCGAGTAAGAAGCATCGGAATAAACCACCAGATCTTCACTTCCATCGGGTAATGACAGAACAGGAGCTTGAGTCAATCTCGCCTTCAACTCCTCGAACGCCTTCTTTTGAGCTTGACCCCATACGAACTTCACATCTTTTCGGGTTAACTTAGTCTGTGGAGAAGCAATCTTAGAGAAGTCTTGGATGAATCTTCTGTAGTAGCCCGCCAAACCCAAGAAGCTACGAATCTCAGATGGCGTCTTTGGTGACTTCCATTGCATAACTGCCTCCACTTTCGCCGGGTCCACCATTATCCCGTCGGGATTCACCACGTGACCTAAGAACTGAACCTCGCGCAACCAAAACGCGCACTTAGAGAATTTAGCATACAACTTCTCCCTTCTCAACGTCTCTAGAACCTCCCGAATGTGACCGGCATGCTCTGCTTCGCTCCTCGAGTAAATCAGGATATCATCAATTAACACAATCACTGATTTATCTAACATAGGTCGACACACACGGTTCATCAAATCCATGAAAGCAGCTGGCGCATTGGTCAAACCAAAAGACATGACGAGGAACTCGTAGTGACCATAGCGCGTACGGAAAGCTGTTTTAGGAATATCTTGCTCCTTCACCTTCAACTGATGATAACCAGACCGGAGATCTATTCTCGAAAACCAACTGGCACCCTGAAGCTGATCGAACAAATCATCTATCCTCGGTAAGGGGTATCGGTTCTTCACTGTCAACTTGTTCAGCTCGCGGTAGTTGATGCACATCCTCATACTACCGTCCTTCTTCTTTACAAACAGGACCGGAGCACCCCAAGGAGAGATACTTGGTCTAATGAACCCCTTATCAAGCAGCTCTTGCAACTGCTCCATCAACTCTTTCATCTCGGTCGGAGCCAACCGATACGGTGACTTGGCAACAGGTTGGGCACCCGGTATCAGATCAATTTGAAACTCGATCTCTCTGTCAGGTGGCACTCCTGATAAGTCTTCTGGAAACACATCTGGAAAGTCACACACAACCGGTACATCGGCTAGTTGTGGTGTTGGCGTATCCACATCCTTTACATAGGCCAAGTAGGCACTACATCCACGCCTTATACACTTTCCCGCCACTGCCATCGAGGTCACCTTCGGAATCATAGTAACCCGATCCCCATACAGCGTCACTGAACTACCGTCAGGCGCCAACAACCGAATCATCTTCTTGCGACACACAATGTTCGCCTCAAAGTCCGCTAACCAGTCCATCCCAAGAACCAAATCAAAACCACCTAAGGCCATCACAAACGGTCTAACAGGAAACTTATGACCCTCAAGCTCCACATCACAGTTCTCTATCATCTCAGAAATCCTGGTAGACTTACCTATGGCAGTTTCTACATCAAAGGGCGCATCAACACGTCTACTACTAACAGGCAGCTTAGCACAAAAAGCAGCAGAAATAAAACTCTTACTAGCACCAGAATCAAATAACACGGAAGCTAAAGTTTGGTTCACCAGAAACGTACCGGACACAACGTCAGGGTCCGTCCTAGCCTCCTCTTGTGTCATGGTGAATGCCCTGGCGCTCGCCCTCGGCCCATCACCTCCCGTCCTCTTCGCCCCTAAACTCTCAGCCCTCGGCTTCTTACAATCCCTGCTCATATGACCAATTTCCCCGCAGTTAAAGCATTTGCCCGACAGGCAATCTTTTGCCATATGTCCAGTCTTCCCACACTTGAAGCACACATTCAAACCCAGCCTACATTCTCCCGCATGCTCCTTTCCACACTTACCACACCTCCTTGACCCCGCACCCGGTATGGCCACGCGGCGGTCATCCACCCGTGCCTTTTTGTTACCCATCGAGGCATCACCCCGACCAAACCTCTTCCCGTTCCAGTTTCGATCACCACCACCCTTCCTATTCGCTTCAGCCATCACCACTCCCCTCTCATCATAAAGCCTTCCGGCCAAATCGACCGCCGACCTAAACGTACTTGGCCGGGCAGCGATCATATGCCGGCGAACATCCACCGGTAAGCCCTGAATGTACCTCTTGATCTTCCGAGAAAGAGGCGTCACCTGATCCGGCACCAACCGTGCCATCTCATTGAACTTGGTAGTGTATTGCTGATGTGTCATGGATCCCGCCTCCAGCTGCAGGAACTCCCTCTCAATCTTATCCATCTCCCTGTGAGGACAGAACTCCTCAATTACCATCTTCTTCAGTTCGGGCCACCTTATTCTCCCGATTGCCCGATTACCCTCCGCTTGGACAATGTTGTCCCACCAGCATAGTGCCGAGTCCAAAAATGAATGGGTGGCAAACTTTACTTTTTGATCTTCCCGGCACTCGCTGATGTCGAGAACAGCCTCCATTTCTCTCACCCATCGGTGAGCAGCGGCAGCATTGCCATTACCGTCAAAGGTAGGGGGCTTGCACCTCATAAACACCCCATAGTTACAGCCTCGTGCCACCTCTCACACAGGCTCCTCTTCCTCTTCCTCCTCATTATCGGAGAAAATCGTTTCAGGCTCCGGTTGCTCCCCCGAGGGCTATTTCTCCTCCTTCCTTTCTCCTTCCTTCACAGCTTTGATGACTTCGGTCACCACAGATGGTAAGATTGTCTGCATGACCTGATGTACTTCCTCAACAACAGCCTCCTTTACCGAGGCCCTCAAGTTTGCACTCTCATCCCCAGCTTCTGGATGAGGAGTCTCAGGTTCTGCAGGAACCTCTTTCTCAGCTCTAGGCCTTCCTCTTTTAGGTCGCGGTTCCGCATCAGGACCACCACGGCCTCCACCCCTAGAAGCTCTAGAAGATCTACCACCAGCCATTCTCTATCACACTGAAAGATTCAAACACCAACACGGTCATTCAAGGAAACAACTCAGTTTATGTCAAGTATAGTAAGTCCCTAATTACAGTGGCCAGTTGTGATTAGCCACTTACTTTACTCTTCATACCCCAAGTATTACCTGTCCTGACTACATCAGTATTTAAACCTACTTACAACACATAACATATACCATGCGCACATAAACCGGTTAACTTAAGAAAATACCTGATGGCACGCAGCTACTCAGTTTGGCATCCCATTTCCCTTTCGTCCCATTTTCAGTTTAAGTTAAGGTTTATTTTAAAATTTTACCCGTTTCACTTAAACTTTGGCTCTGATACCAACTTGTAAGGCCCCGTTCCCGGGACGCCTACAGTTGGTTGTTCATCGCTCATAAAACATATAATTACATTTGCCTTAAGAAAACATTGCAGTGGAAACATTCAAAAATGACATCGTTTCATCATAAACACTTTTGCCAAATAATACATCATTATCCGGTTACAAAATACATGTTTGCATTACATCACAAAAGCTATATAAATGGATGCCATCCCAAAATAGCTGAGTAGCCACCTCATGCCATCCTCAGCAATCACTACCTGCCAACTGGAAAACATATAAAAAGTCAGCGTTGCTGAGTGAGTTCTAGTTTTATTATAAAACATACTTTACTTTCATATAAAACCATTCGTTACTTTAACATGATCACATATCATACGTACGCATAGATAATATCATTATTATCTTCTTCATTCATTCATTCGTTCGTTCCATTTAACCTTACTTCCGCATCGGACATCATCCGTACCAATACCATGTGCTAACCCCGATTAGTCTCAGCTACCGGGCCGAAGTCAATAAATGAACAGCTAAACGTATGCCACAGTACTAGGGGTAACCGATCAGTCATAGCCACTGGGCCGAAGTCAATAAATGAACAGCTAAACGTATGCCACAGTACTAAGGGTAAGCGGTAGAGGTTTCACATTAATGGTCAATCACAAAGAAGGACCCATTATCCGATGCATGCAAGACGTTTCGTTTCTTTCCACTTTACGTTACATAATACTTAAATTCATTCATCATAATACGTAAAGCCATAGGAAAGATAATCATACATCATATTAAGGAACATATCATACACATTCATCATCAACATAAAGGGCAACATCATACATACATAATATGCATAAACATGCAACATCATCGTCATCATGCCCTACATGCTCTCTATGGCCATAACAGTCACCTTACATGCTTTTACGAGGAACTTTACGTCAAACTTACACCTGCACTTTCCCCCGAAAGCCAGAAGTCTAACTACACTTTCCTTCGGGTGCAACAGCTCTATTCGTGCGTATGGACACCCTTCAGTCGCATGGCCTTCATGCGACTGAGCATCATGCGATTGGACTCATGCGGATGAACATCTATGCGAATGAACATCCAGTCGTGCGTATGGACCTTATGCGGATGGGACTAATGCGAATGAGCACCTATGCGGCTGATCTAATGCGAATGAACTCATGCGACTAAGCACTTATGCGACTAAACCCTCAGTCGTATGACTCCTCATGCGACTGGACTCTCAGTCGTGCGACTGAACCCTCAATCGTGAGAATGAGTCCCAATCGTGCGAATGACCCTCAATCGCCTCTCTTTCGGCCGTATGGCCTCCATTCGGTCGCCTAGCCCTAGCTGATGCAGAATGGAGTTCATCCCGAACCCAATCTGCCATTTTCGGCCTCCAAGCTCATCCAAACCCATTCTAAGCCTATGTTAACCCTCCTGGACCTTAGGAATTGCAGGACCGTTTAAGGGCTTAACTACAATTACAACACAACAACACAATGAGGAGAATAACTAAGCTCTTAATCAAACAGTGAACTGGGTAACCAAAGTGATACAAAGAACACAAGTAATGTAAAGAGACAGAACAAGAGAGTTGGGTTTCAAGGAGGCAGTATATTGCTTTCTCAAGTTCTCTTACAAGTGTTACAAAGCATAAAGGAAAGATACAAGAACTTGAAATACTTATACTACAACCTACAGCCGACCATACTTTGAAGGCCAGCTGGATACAATTGACTAGACACTAACAAAATCAATTGTAGGATCAAAAGGCATATCTGCCTTTTGACCTTGTGACTATGACATGCCATAGCTCACATCCTTATACATTACAAAAAGGATAAAGTACATAAAGTGGAAAGTTACAGACTCAAGACCTCAATGTACAGTTACCAAAAGCATGACCCTTTTCACCAACTCATGTAAGTTGGTGACTTTACAGAGATGCAGCGGAAAAGGTGCTTTATGGAACAGTACATCAGATAAAGCATGTGTACTAAAAGTCTTCGGAAGAAATCTGTCTTCATAGGATGAGGCTTCGGAAGACTTTGTCTCTGAAGCTTCGGAAGACTTCATGTTTGGCTTCGGAAGATATTGGTCTTGGCTTCGGAAGATTTTACACTTAGAGTATTTTCTAATGCTTTGTGTAAAACTTCCGAAGCATTCTTCACTTCAGTACTTAGTGCATGTTTGCTGAGACACTTAAGCTGTTTTGGGTTGCATCAGACTTCAGGAATCCTTACAAACTCCCCCTAGGCTGATGCTACCAAAACACTTAGAAGATCTTCAAATGTTGGTAGTCTTCAGTACAATCAGGACCATTCCTTTCTTCATGAGATGGTCAGGATCATCAAGACTTTCATAATATCTTCTCATCTCAAAGAGATCATGCAGAGGTAAGTTGATTATGTCTTGCCATGAGTAGACATTCTCAACACCTTGATCTCTGATAACAGTCCATCTCTCTGGATTTGTAGAGTAAGTCCAGGACAAGATGGGTGTCTCACTAGTTAGAGGAGCCACTTGAATAGGAGTTGATTGGGCTGCCTCATCATGCACTTCCTCAGGTTGATCTGATTCAGCCTGAGGTGCAGAGGTAGATGACTTTGGCTTCTTCTTCTTTGTCTTTGGTTTAGAAGCCATCCTCTTCTTCCTCTTGGTTGTCTTTAACTGAGAAGACTGGTCTGCAGCACCATGTTGATCATCAGTGTCTTTCTCAGTTGGGTGTTCCTCCCTCACAGGTTCAGAAGGAGAGGGAGTTTGACCCTGCCTAGGATCAGAAGATGAAGCTTGCTGGGGCTCAGCTGGAGGTGCTGGTTGAGGTGTCTCTGGTTGCTCAAACTTGACCTCCACTTCAGGTGGGACTTGACTTGGAAGAGAGTGCAAGTCAATAAGTTCTCCACTCTTAATCTTCTGCTTGATCACCCTAATGTGCTCATCCATAGTGGATAGAGACATGGGGCCAAGTCTCCTTCCGGAGAATCCATACAGCTTCAAGAAGCTCACCATTCTTTGTCTGTCAGCAGACTTCTTTGCATTCTTTTGAATGGTGGCCCTTGACTTTGCAGCTTCTTCCCTTAGTTTCCTTTTGGTTGTCTTTCTTTCCTTGACTAACTCAAGTTCAAGTTGCTTTAGATACTCGAACTCAATGAAGTCATAGGACAAAGGGAGAAGTGCATCTGCCTGATAGAAGCCTGTGGCACTCAGGTAGTTGATCATTTTGATCCTATCTTCCTCTTTATCTACCTGAGGTTCTTGTGGAACCACATCTTCTGTGCAGGACTTTCTTGAACTGGTGAGAGAGTAGGAGCATGCTTGTAAAGTCTTTTCTGTCTCTTCTCCTCTTTGAGTTGGAGAAGTATCATTGCATCCTCTTTCTCCTTCAACTCTCTTGACACTTCTCTGTCAGCCAGTTCATTCAGTTCTTCTAAGGGGAGGGAGATGATCTCATCAATATCATAGTTCCTGGTCTGTAAGTAGGTAATCCTGACTGCCCTTAACTCATCATCCTGAGTGTTTGGTCTGGGGGCAGCCCTGATTGCAGCTTGCATGAAGCTAGATGACCCAGTGGAACTTTCTCCCCTTAGTCTCCTTTTCCTCTCTCTCTCTTCCTCCTCAATTTCCTCAGGAGTCATTATCCTTTTCCCTTTGTCACCAACAGACCTTTGTGACTCAGGGAGGATTGAAGCTTGGCCTTCATTGCTTGGAGTAGCTTCCATGCTCTGGCCAGAGAGAGGCTGAGAAACACCTTCACCAGCAGGTGTCTCTGTTGGAGTTTGGACCTCAGCAGCAGTTGTTGATGATGAGACAGGGGTCTCAGGTTCTGTCACTGGGCCTTCAGTCAAGGTTTCCCCTATGAAACTAATCTTAGGGTCCACCTCAACATCCAGTTGACCGATGACATTGCCTGATTCCCTAAGTCTCCTTCTTAGAGAAAACTCTGCCATGATCCTGTCTTGGATTCTTTGAGCCAGCCTGTCAGCTTGTCTTGAATTGCTTGGATTGACAAGTGGCAGGTTGACTAAATCCAGTCTTTCATAGAAGCTCAGGCTTTGGAATTGAAAAACTTCTTGTTGGCCTTGAACTCTTTGAAGTATGAGGGCTCTTCTGTCATCATCATACCTCCACCTTATGATTTGATTGCTAGTTCCCAGTGGTGGAGATGAGACAGCCCTTGGTATGCCTTCCTCAAATAGACTCCTGATGAGAGAGTCTATAGAGTCCACATTAATGTGAACTTGAGGAAGTTGCTGAGAATGCACAACAGCAAGTGAGGATGGTGAGTCCTCTATGTCCATTCTCTCTGAAGAACTCCCAGGTTCTGTGGTTGTAACAACTTTCTCCCCCTTTTTGGTAGCATCACCCACTTGCATAGGTGAGCTGGAGGATAAGTCAATTACTTCCACAGGTTCTTGTGTTCCTGGTTGAGCTCTTCTTAAAGGTCTCCCAGCTAGTTTTTCCTGCAGATATGAAATCTGGAGTTGCTGATCATTGACCCTGTTTTGTAAGGTAGTCACTTGAGATTCCAAGTGACTAACCTTAGAGACTAAATAGGTGCATGTTTTTGACAGTTTTTGCACCTTTAGTCTCAATTCCCCTCATCTTCATCAGAAGATTCATTGGGGGATGAGATGATTGGACCAAAGTCCTCTCTCTCACCACCAGCTTGAGTTTCTTGGCTGCTGGTTTTCCTCTGCTCACTGGCAGCCTCAGTTGAGATGCCAATGGGCTGAGTTGCCATGGTTGAGGTCTTAATGATGTAATCACTTGCAAAAGTGAGAGCCTCTTCCATATGGACATCCTGAACAGGTTCAGAAGTGTCCACCTCAGTGACAGGTGACTGATGGGGGATAGACTGAGGAGAGTCAGAGGTACTCATCTCTCTTTGAGTAGGGGAGGAGAAGAGAGACTCATGGTACTCACTGAATCCTAAGTCTTCATCAGTGTAAAAGGATAGGTTGGGAATTGGTTGGTTTAGATCCAAAGGCTGGGGATGGTAGCTGTCCCCTGAAGGTTGTCCACTTGAGTGTTGAGACTCAGAGTGAAGGCTTAAGGTTGTTGGGCTATTGAGCTCATCAGGGTGAGCTTGAGGAACCTCAGCCCTGATAGGTGAAGTAATGGGAGTGGTTTGCTCCTCAGGAGAAGTGGGAGCTCTAGTGTCCACTTCTTCCTGTAAGGTTGAGTATTTGGGGGCCTGCACAGACTCAATAGTCTGAGCAGGGGTTCGTTTGGATTTTCTTTGGTAGGTGAGGGTGATTTCTGGTCTTTTTAATGGTAGGGACAAAAGAGGTGTGGGTTCAACACTAGCTTGTGTTGCTAGGTTGTCACCTTGAGCAATGAGCTCTAACATTTTTGGGACTAGGGCTGTTTCTACCCCAGAGAAGCCTACAGTTGGCTTCTTCATTATTTTAAAGATGCCGGGCTTCATCTGTCCCAATTTAAGAATATTACCTGTTTCCCTCAACTGTGAGCCCAGTTCACAGTTGAGAATGTGTTGAACATATCTAGGAAACATGTAATACTCTAAGGAGTCTAAGTTTGCAAGTAAATTAGTATATACAAATTGTGAATACCTGAACTTGACCCCTTGAACCATTCCATGAACAATGAAGGAGAGATCCTCAGGAATCTGGTCCCATCCACCATGCTTGTTTGACAAGCTGTGGATAACCACATGGAGCAGGAATTTCCATTGGGATGAGACCTTCCCTTTCCTAAAGGTCTTTACAGAGAAATCTCCCTCATAGCCCATCTGCTCAAAAGAATGATTAACAGCTTCTTTTGGAAAGGACACCTCACCTTCTTCATCATCCAGCTGTAGATGT
The DNA here is from genome assembly GCA_025215565.1 of Flaveria ramosissima. Classification (NCBI taxonomy): domain Eukaryota; kingdom Viridiplantae; phylum Streptophyta; class Magnoliopsida; order Asterales; family Asteraceae; genus Flaveria; species Flaveria ramosissima. The sequence goes on along the minus strand of CM046037.1, from coordinate 31,752,620 downwards.
TGGTTAATGATGGCTGGAGTGATGAAGACTGTCCTTCCTTGCACTGTGGCAGACAGTGCCTTCTCCCCATCCATAATGACCTCTTGGCAGGTCTTCCAGAATTCAAGCAACTGATCCTCATATAGAGGAGGATCAATGGTCAGGGAGGTGAAGTAGTTAGATAGAGTCAAGAATTGGCAAATCTCTGAGAAACTTGCATCTTTCTCAGAGCTTAACAGAGCAACTTGATTATGTTGCCTGTGTAGTTGCATGGAGAAATCAGGGTTGTTTCTGCGGTTAAGGTTGGCCATTTTAGAAGCTTAAGGGTGAAGAAAGGTAGAAAGCAAAGGCGGTTTAGAGAATTAGGTTAGAGAAACAGTAGAATTGAGGAAGATAGTGGGAAAGAGGGGGAACCGTTGGGTATTTATATGAAAAGGGATTTGAACCAAAGTTAATGAAAGAGGATAAACTTTGAAATCCGAAAGTCGGTCCCACCTCTGAAAAAGTAGTTTACTTTTGCTCAAAAAGTAGTTTTCTTGGAATTCGAAAAGCTTCCGAAGTTTATTTGTCTTCGGAAGTTTTGATTTAAAAAGCTTCCGAAGCTAAAATGGCTTCGGAAGATTTTCCTGAGAGTCTTGATAATTTATGCTTCGGAAGAGAAATAAACCTTTGAATGCTTTGTATGAAAATAAACAAAGCTTCCGAAGGTTAATTTTGCTTCGGAAGGAAAAGGTTCTTGAAAATAGATAAGTGTCTGAGATAAAAATTTTAAGCTTCGGAAGATGAATCTTTACTTCTTCCGAAGGTAAAATCTCTTAGACAGTTATTTATTTTAAAGACATGTTTTTCTTCCGAAGATAAAATCTTATCTTCCGAAGTATCAGAAATTTTCAAGAATCTAAGAAAGTCTTCAAAAAGAATTTTACATCCAAAGAAAACATGAGCTTATGAAAGTGATGAACTAGACAACTTAGGACACACATATTTTAAGAAGAAATAATTAGAATTAGTTTTAATAAAAATCTACTCAAAGTTAATCATCCCAATAGCTGATATCAGATACTTAAATCTCTGTTCATCAAAAGCTTTGGTGAACAGATCAGCATATTGTTCATCTGTATGAACTTTGACTAGTTTAATTAATCCTTTTTCATAGTTATCTCTTATTAAATGATACCTGATGTTGATGTGTTTGGTCCTTGAGTGCTGCACAGGGTTCTCAGTGATAGAGATAGCACTATTGTTGTCTATGTGGATAGGAGTCTCTTTGAAGTTAAATCCATAGTCCAGCATCTGATTTTGAATCCAAAGCACTTGAGCACAGCAGCTTGCAGCAGCAATGTATTCAGCCTCAGCAGTTGATGCAGACACACAGGATTGTTTCTTGCATTGCCATGAGACCACCCTTCCACCAAGGAATTGACATCCCCCAGATGTAGACTTTGCAGTCATATTGCAACCACCATAATCACTATCTGTATAGGCATACAGATTGAAATTTGGATTCTTTGGATACCATAGACCAAGTGTTGAAGCACCTTTGAGGTATCTTAAAATCCTTTTCACAGTGATTAAGTGAGACATCTTAGGGTTGGCTTGATATCTTGCACAAATACATGTAGCAAACATGATATCAGGCCTGCTAGCTGTAAGATACATAAGAGACCCAATCATAGCCCTGTATAAGTGCTCATCTACACACTCCCCCTCAAGATCTGGACCAAGGGAGTGGTTTCTGGCTATGGGTGTCTTAGCTATCTTACAATCAGTCATATTGAACCTCTTGAGTATGTCTTGAACATACTTTGACTGACTTATGAAGATGCCATCTTCAACTTGCTTCACTTGAATTCCCAGAAAGAAGTTGAGTTCTCCCATTGAACTCATCTCAAATCTGTCCTTCATCAGCTTCTCAAAGTCTTTGCAGAGCTTTGGATTAGTTGAACCAAAGATGATGTCATCAACATATACTTGAACCAGCAATAAGTCATTTCCCTGTCCTTTGATGAAGAGGGTTCCATCTATAGTACCTCTTCTGTATCCATGCTTGCAGAGATACTTAGATAGTGTCTCATACCACTTCCTGGGTGCCTGATGCAGCCCATAAAGAGCTTTGTCAAGCTTGCAGACATAATCAGGATGATCAGGGTCTACAAAACCAGGTGGCTGTTTGACATAAACCTCCTCATCAATCACTCCATATAAGAAAGCACACTTTACATCAAGTTGGTAGACCTTGAAGTTCTTGGATGCAGCAAATGCCAGGAATATCCTAACAGCTTCTAGTCTTGCTACAGGAGCAAAGACATCAGTGTAGTCAATCCCTTCTTCTTGTGTGTATCCTTGAACAACTAGTCTTGCCTTGTTCTTGATGATGATTCCCCTATCATCCTTCTTGTTTCTAAAAACCCATTTGGTTCCAATGGTAGTCTTCCCATGAGGAAGAGGACAAAGGTTCCAAACTTTCTGCCTTTTGAATTGAAGCAGCTCTTGTTGCATAGCTTCAACCCAACTTCCATCCTTTAGAGCTTCATCAACTTTCTTGGGCTCTATCTGAGATAAGAAACAAGAGTGAAGACAAACATTTGCTTCATGGGTTTGTCCTCTTGTTCTTACCCCTGTGACAACATCTCCAATGATGTTTGTGGTGGGATGAGACTTGTGGATCCTTAGCTGAGGGATCACAGCAAGTTGTTGGGAAAGATCTAAATTTGAGAAATTTAAATCTGGTCCTGAAGATTCACCCTCCACATTATCACACTTATCAAGATTAACTTGATCCAATGAGTGTGAGACATCATTGATGTTGTCATCTATGGTGTGGTTATTAGCATCAAGGAATTCCTGATCACTATCACCATCACCATTGTTGTCTTCTACAATTGAGGTATCTTTATCTGGTTGAGAGGCCTCTGAGCTGGAATTTGAAGGCATGCCAGATGTATCAGCTGAATTGGTCATTGTTGTGCTGATAGAAACCTCATTTGCTGAAGTAGTTCCAACTGGAGCTGAAGATGTATGAGTGGGAGATCTTCCTAGCTCAAATCTTGGATCAGGATCACCTGTATTTAGATTTTCTGCAGATCCTGACACATGCTCACAAGATTTGTTAAAACAGTTGGTAACTAAATCAAGATCAAACAGCCAATCCGGACCAGAACCAGCCACACAGGGAGTGTGCTCATTGAAAGTCACATTGGCTGACTCCTCAACAATTCTAGTTCTGAGATTGTATACTCTATAAGCTTTAGCTTGAGAAGAGTATCCAATGAAATGTCCATCATCTGATTTCTCAGCAAACTTGGCAATTTGATCTTTGGTATTCAAGATGGTGCAGGGACATCCAAATGACCTGAGAAAACCAATGAAAGGTTTCCTCTTGCGCCAAAGTTCATAAGGAGTCTTACCATGTGTCTTAACTACTAAAACTCTGTTTTGCACATAGCAGGCAGTATTGACTGCCTCTGCCCAGAAGGTGATAGGCAGTTTAGAGTCAGACAACATAGTTCTTGCAGCTTCAATAAGTGTCCTGTTTCTCCTTTCAGCAACTCCATTTTGCTGAGGAGTCCTGGGAGCACTGTATTGTCTTGTAATACCTTTTTCATCACAAAATGTATCAAGGATTTGGTTCTTGAATTCAGTTCCTTGATCACATCTTATGGTTTTGACCTTGTGATCACATTGATTCTCAACTTTTAAGATGAAATTCTTCAGAATCTCAGGGGTTTCATCCTTAGTTCTAAGGAAGAAGACCCAAGTGAATCTTGTAAAATCATCTGTGATCACCAGACAGTAAGAGGTCCTTCCTAAACTCATTACACTGGTGGGGCCAAAGAGATCCATATGTAACAAGTGTAGGGGAGTAGTATGGAGTTCTTTTCCTTAGGCTTGTGAGATACTTTGTGTTGCTTCCCTTTCAGGCATGCCACACAATGATCATCACTAGTAAACTCTTTCTTTGGCATTCCAGTTACCAAATCATGTTTAATTAGTTTATTCATGTTCTTAAAGTTTACATGGCACATTCTTTTATGCCATAGGAAAGACTCATCACTATTTGCTTTAGATAGAAAGCATGAAACTTCTCCTGAGGGAGATGTTTCTTGCAAATCCATCTTGTACATGTTCCCTTTCCTGGGGGCTCTGAGCAGAATATGCTCATGAGGAATGACCACACCAGGTTTGAGAACAATGCACTCATGCTCAGTAAAGAGCATGTTATGACTCTGATCACAAAATTGGGATACACTCAGAAGATTGTACCCAAGCTCCTTAACAAAGTTTACCTTCTCAATGCTGAGCTTACCATTTGTGACCTTGCCCCTTCCAGAAATGTAACCACCTTCATCTCCTCCAAAAGCAACTGGTCCTCCATCAATTCTCTCAAAATTATGGAGTAGAGACCTATTGCCTGTCATGTGCCTGGAACAGCCACTGTCAATTATCCAGACATTCCTGTTGGTCTTGAGCTGTTCCTGCACAGGGAAGATGATTAGTTACATTTGGAAACCCAAGCCTTACTTGTCTTGGGCTCATTAACAGTAAAAGAAGGTAATGCAACAGTAATAGATCCTATGGTTGTACTATAGGGATCTTCAGCTGTTGTTAATGGAGAAACCTCAGTCATTTGGTCTTTCTTAGACTTCCACACCACCTTTGGAGTCTTGGACTTGACCTTCAAAACCTTAGAAGCTTTTAGAACTTCATAAGTTTTGATGACTGATCCCTCGGAAGAGTCTACAGTCACTGCAGCAGACTTTAGTGCTTCGGAAGAATTCCTTTCTTCCGAGACCAACTTGGCTTCCGAAGGTAATTTTCCACTTACCTCCTTCTTTGATTTGGAGCTTCCGAAGGAAACAGATTTTCCTTCCGAAGCTTGAGACTTTTTGAGACTCTTTGAAGTCTTTGTTTTAGTCATGTGGACAGTACTTTTAGGATTGTATGGGCAATCCTTAGCAATGTGAGAAGTACTTTCACACATGACACATAACATTATCTTCTTCAAAGAAGTCTCCCTTTGAGAACAAGACTGGCTTTGGTCACATCCCCTCTCCATCTTCATCTTGGTAGATGCTGAGACAGTTCCCTTGGGCTGTGAACTGTTCTTGGAGTTTGATGGTCCAGGCTGTGCAGCAGTGGTACACAGCAAATCAGTCTTCTTCTTGGCACTGAGATGATTTGAACAAGAACCATGACTCTTAGCTAAGGAGTCTTGGTTGATGTCTTCAGTCCTTACTACTTTGAAACCTGCAGAGATAAAAACTTGTTTCTGCTTAGCATCAAAAGTAGCCTTGATTTCTTGAGCTTTCTTTGCCTTTCTTTTGCTCTTTCTGATCAAGTTCTTTCTTTTGGACTTGGTCATCACAGTTGATTTCTTCTCCTCAGAAGGATAGTGGCCCTTGGAAGAATCCTCTTCTTCACTCTTCTCAGAGGAATTCTTCACTATCACTTCTTCATCATCCTCACTTACAGGATCTATGAGAGGAAGCTCATCTTCACAAGTTCCACACCTAGGAGATCTTACAGACAAGATTGTGTGTGGAGGAGCTATCTCATTTGATCCTAGTCCCTGTCTGTTTTGATAACAAACTTTGTTGTGCAGGGATGAGGATATCATGTTCTTGAAGGTCTCTTCTTCAAGAACACTCTTTTCTGCCTTGGCTTTGCTGATCACAAGCTCAGCCTGGCACTCAGTTAACTTAGTGATGAGATCTTGGATCTGAGTTCTGAAATCTGTATGTTCATGTCTTAGTACTGAAATGGTTTTCTCCAAGTCTTCTATCTTTAACTTGTAATCATTTTCAGACTTTCTAAAATCAGATTTTAATATGTTTAATGACTCAAGATCAGATCTCATCTCTAGGTTATAGGACCTGTATCTATTTACTTTAGCAATGCATTCAGGGGAGCAAAGATGTTCCAATACCTTGGATTCATCATGGTCAGCCATCAGTGCTTGGTTTGGAGAAGCATCCTCCACCTGAAAACTCCAGTCAAAGCCTCCTTCTTCAACAGCAACAGCAGCATGTTGTTTTGTCTTCTCAGCTTGAGGAGCTTTGTCAGCAAAGTTTGGTCTGGGTTGTGCTTGGCCCCCATTTGCTTTAGGTGCCTTACACTCCCTGGCAAAGTGACCCATAAGGTTACAGTTGTAACACTTAACTTTGCTTTTATCCAGCCCAAACTTGCTGCTGGTAGCATTGCTTGGAAATCTTCTTCCTGTCCTCTTGTAGAACTTCTTGGCTCTGTGAGTGAGGAGAGCCATCTGCTGAACTATCTCCATGTATTCCAGGTCATCTGGATGGATACAGTCCAGGTCTTCAAGAGTGAAGAGATAATTCCCACAGCTTTCATCTGCAGACACAAAGGCTTGAGAAGAACTTGTCTCTTGGAATGGGCTTCCTTGAGTAAAGTTCTCCCTTGGTGTCTCCGGGAAGGTGATGAAAGGACCCTTTTGTGAGTTGTCAGGGTAGCATAAGAGATGATGCTGAGGTTCTATGCTGTCCCTTTCAACCACATGAAGGGCTGAACCCATTTGATTGTTGGAGTTGCCAGATGAACCTTGCATGTTCATCTCCATCTGGTATCCACTGAGAATCCCATACAACTCTGTAAGAGTAAGAGTCTTAAGGTTCTCAGTCCTCTTGATCACCACACAATAGTGTGTCCATTGCCTAGGAAGTGATGACATGAACTTCCTTACAATGTCCCTGTTCTCAAGAGGAACTCCTCCATCCACTAGGGTATCCACAATCTCAACATACCTGAAGTATTGTTGAGTCATGGTCTCACCTGCTTTGAAGGTGAAATTTTCAAACTGCTGCTTCAGAAGATCTTTCTTGTTCTCCTTGGCTTCAGAGGAGCCTTCATACATCAGCTTCAGTGCATCCCACAGCTGCTTGGCTGTCTTGCACTTCTTGAAGCCTCTGTATACAGAGTTTGGGAGAGCAGTCTGAAGAGCAGTCATGGCCTTCCTATCAATCTCTACTCTTTTTCTATCTTCATCTGAGTAGTTGGCCACATCTTTAGGAATCATACCAGCACCAGTAGCAGAGGGGGTGCTGGGTATGAAAGGTCCATTCTCAACAGATTCCCACATTCTTGAATCAAGAGACCTGATGAAGCCTTCCATCCTCATGCACCAGGTGTCAAAATCATCAAGAGTGATCAGTGGGGATTTGTTCATGGTTCCAGTCTCCATATCAGTCTTAGAGATGGCAGCCATTTGAAGAGTTTAGCTTTTGTGTGTTGTGAGGGATCTTAAGATGGTTAGATCTTATATCAAGAGCCTGGAATGCTCTGATACCAATTGCAGGACCGTTTAAGGGCTTAACTACAATTACAACACAACAACACAATGAGGAGAATAACTAAGCTCTTAATCAAACAGTGAACTGGGTAACCAAAGTGATACAAAGAACACAAGTAATGTAAAGAGACAGAACAAGAGAGTTGGGTTTCAAGGAGGCAGTATATTGCTTTCTCAAGTTCTCTTACAAGTGTTACAAAGCATAAAGGAAAGATACAAGAACTTGAAATACTTATACTACAACCTACAGCCGGCCATACTTTGAAGGCCAGCTGGATACAATTGACTAGACACTAACAAAATCAATTGTAGGATCAAAAGGCATATCTGCCTTTTGACCTTGTGACTATGACATGCCATAGCTCACATCCTTATACATTACAAAAAGGATAAAGTACATAAAGTGGAAAGTTACAGACTCAAGACCTCAATGTACAGTTACCAAAAGCATGACCCTTTTCACCAACTCATGTAAGTTGGTGACTTTACAGAGATGCAGCGGAAAAGGTGCTTTATGGAACAGTACATCAGATAAAGCATGTGTACTAAAAGTCTTCGGAAGAAATCTGTCTTCATAGGATGAGGCTTCGGAAGACTTTGTCTCTGAAGCTTCGGAAGACTTCATGTTTGGCTTCGGAAGATATTGGTCTTGGCTTCGGAAGATTTTACACTTAGAGTATTTTCTAATGCTTTGTGTAAAACTTCCGAAGCATTCTTCACTTCAGTACTTAGTGCATGTTTGCTGAGACACTTAAGCTGTTTTGGGTTGCATCAGACTTCAGGAATCCTTACAGGAATGCATACCATAACACCATACAAGCACACACAAGCCCGGAAACATACTCTAAACACGTCACACACATCACACCCAAATGGGTCAAACACACACACACACAAAAACGGGTTTTCTATGCTTTCCAGCCCCAAAATCGGTTGAAAACAAGTAAAAGTGGGGTCCTAGAACTCACACAAACGAGCACAACGTCAAGGGCTTCGATTTGGCTTGCTACTCGACGAATTTGGACACCTGAATCACCCGAAACACTCCTTTTCTTTCTTCTTCTCCTTTCTCTCTTTATGGGCTGAATTGTGGGGGTAGTGGGGAGGGTTGGCTGCCCTCTCCCTACAAATATCACTACATTTCCCAACTTTTCTTCGTTGGCGAGTTTGGTCCCTCGACTTTGAACTTTATTTCTTTTTTCTTTCTTCGCCGGCTTCAAAACCATAAATATCCGGGTGTTACAAAAGATGGAGGATTGCATCTCTTAAAAGATTTTGTAAGAATATCCCTTTGCCAATTTCTCAACAGTCCCATCATAATCATTCTCAGCTTTTCTTGAGTTATTTCCATTGATATCTTATTTTCCTTGCCATCATCATCATCCTTTAGTCAATGCACAATTTTTAGTACCCTTCTTTAGGGATTCAATCATTATCAAAGGCATAATATCATGAAAAATTTTGTGAACTTTGTCAGTTATGGATTCTGTAATAATAATTTCAAGAGTGAGTCACTCCTCTAAGTGATATGGGAGTTGTATTCACTAGCATTATGGACAAACTCCACATACACATTCTTAACTTGCTTCTTTGTTTCCTAGCGACCAGTGCCTACCTCTAGCAACGTTACAGACACCACTACATGCAACTTTTCGTCCAACCATTATTTCCCTATATGGTTTGGGAAACCAACATTTTCATTCCAAGTAATAGTTCAAATATTGTTAAGTATTGTAAGTGTCTAATAATAGTGACTAGATGTGACTAAATACTTACTTTACTTTACACGTCCAAAATGTTCCATATCATGAGTCATTTTTGTCCCCAATCCAACAATGAATACTATAAACCATATGAACTTTACTATTTGTAACATTCTTCAACTTTAGCCTTAACTATGACTTCAACTTTCTCTATAGCATATAACTTTAACGTTTTTACTTGGACATTAGAAACAAAAGTTCTTAAACTAAAATTTCATCCATTATAATTAACCAATTTAAAACATTTTCTGTTATCAAATTATAATACATTAAACTTTAACTATTATAACTATGTTTGGATACTAGTCTTTAATCATGATGACATGTAGCTTCTAGATCCATTCCACGCTTATAACTGTATTTAGTATCTATACCTGTCAAACTAATATACATACAAAGGTCGGTGTTGTTGAGTGAACTCTAGTTTTACTTTAGCAAAATACTTTATCAAAACTTTAGCATTTACAATCTTTCTTTATCATACTTTAGCTATGCATTTCCTTTAACATTCACATCATATTGTATAAAGTATCCGTACTTTATACTTTACTAAATTGTGTGCTTACACATATGTAAGACTTTTATAACATTTATTGTGTTCATTCTTTTTCTGTATGATAGCCATTCTTGTCTTTACTTTCGCTTTACTTTATTATAAGTTTGTACTCATATGAAGCTACTTTTACCAATGCCTATGTGATACACAAGAATTTACCGCGCAAGACTCATGCCGCTTACAATTATAAAAGACTCATGCCTCTTGGAACAAATCCAAGACTCCTATTACTTGGCATTATGCATGACTCCTATGTTAAGGCTTGAAATACATCAAAAGCTTTTTTTTGCAAGACTCCTTTAGCACATCTTGACATTTAACAGCACTGCATTAGCGGGGTAAATGTTTTTGAATTATTATTCAAGTTCATTTGTCATTTAAACATATGAATTTAGCTTTCTTTATATGTGATCATTTATTCTTTAGCTTTCTCAAGTGTGGTTTTATATTTTTGTTTCTTAGTTATTTTAACTATGATCAACTTTTAACTCGTCAATATACTTTAGCCTTTTTTAGTATGATTACTTTAGATTATTACTTTATAAAGGCTATAAACCAAGAATTCTAACACCCATAAAACATCAAGTTTACTATCAAAATTGTAATAACTTTATGTAATCACCATCGTAGTATACATGCTAGTCCCAAAACACATAAACAAATGAAAATAAGGATCAAGAATTCACCTTTAGTGTAGAAGTTATATAAAACTCCAAACCATGAAGAATAATAATCGAGATCTACACATTAACATACAAAGTTAACAACTTATCATCTCAATATGTGCATAACCACTATATAACCATAGATCCATTTTAGATCTATCGATAATGTATGAAATTTATACTTTTAGCCGATTTCTTCAATTTTCTTTCTCTAGAATTGTACTTTCTCTCATTCGGATTCTGCAACATTGACAAGGAAGAAACAGGAGGTGGCGACTCCCTTTTATATATTGAAGAACCCTTTTAGTGTAAAATTTTCATTTTTGAAAACTTTGATCCTTTATCTATGACATTTTTGAACTCGTTCTTTAAACAAATTTTACTGTGTTACAATTTTTTATGGTTTATATACACATTGCCCGATTACCCTCCGCTTGGACAATGTTGTCCCACCAGCATAGTGCCGAGTCCAAAAATGAATGGGTGGCAAACTTTACTTTTTGATCTTCCCGGCACTCGCTGATGTCGAGAACAGCCTCCATTTCTCTCACCCATCGGTGAGTAGCGGCAGCATTGCCATTACCGTCAAAGGTAGGGGGCTTGCACCTCATAAACACCCCATAGTTACAGCCTCGTGCCACCTCTCACACAGGCTCCTCTTCCTCTTCCTCCTCATTATCGGAGAAAATCGTTTCAGGCTCCGGTTGCTCCCCCGAGGCCCTATTTCTCCTCCTTCCTTTCTCCTTCCTTCACAGCTTTGATGACTTCGGTCACCACAGATGGTAAGATTGTCTGCATGACCTGATGTACTTCCTCAACAACAGCCTCCTTTACCGAGGCCCTCAAGTTTGCACTCTCATCCCCAGCTTCTGGATGAGGAGTCTCAGCATCTGCAGGAACCTCTTTCTCAGCTCTAGGCCTTCCTCTTTTAGGTCGCGCTTCCGCATCAGGACCACCACGGCCTCCACCCCTAGAAGCTCTAGAAGATCTACCACCAGCCATTCTCTATCACACTAAAAGATTCAAACACCAACACGGTCATTCAAGGAAACAACTCAGTTTATGTCAAGTATAGTAAGTCCCTAATTACAGTGGCCAGTTGTGATTAGCCACTTACTTTACTCTTCATACCCCAAGTATTACCTGTCCTGACTACATCAGTATTTAAACCTACTTACAACACATAACATATACCATGCGCACATAAACCGGTTAACTTAAGAAAATACCTGATGGCACGCAGCTACTCAGTTTGGCATCCCATTTCCCTTTCGTCCCATTTTCAGTTTAAGTTAAGGTTTATTTTAAAATTTTACCCGTTTCACTTAAACTTTGGCTCTGATACCAACTTGTAAGGCCCCGTTCCCGGGACGCCTACAGTTGGTTGTTCATCGCTCATAAAACATATAATTACATTTGCCTTAAGAAAACATTGCAGTGGAAACATTCAAAAATGACATCGTTTCATCATAAACACTTTTGCCAAATAATACATCATTATCCGGTTACAAAATACATGTTTGCATTACATCACAAAAGCTATATAAATGGATGCCATCCCAAAAGAGCTGAGTAGCCACCTCATGCCATCCTCAGCAATCACTACCTGCCAACTGGAAAACATATAAAAAGTCAGCGTTGCTGAGTGAGTTCTAGTTTTATTATAAAACATACTTTACTTTCATATAAAACCATTCGTTACTTTAACATGATCACACATCATACGTACGCATAGATAATATCATTATTATCTTCTTCATTCATTCATTCGTTCGTTCCATTTAACCTTACTTCCGCATCGGACATCATCCGTACCAATACCATGTGCTAACCCCGATTAGTCTCAGCTACCGGGCCGAAGTCAATAAATGAACAGCTAAACGTATGCCACAGTACTAGGGGTAACCGATCAGTCATAGCCACTGGGCCGAAGTCAATAAATGAACAGCTAAACGTATGCCACAGTACTAAGGGTAAGCGGTAGAGGTTTCACATTAATGGTCAATCACAAAGAAGGACCCGTTATCCGATGCATGCAAGACGTTTCGTTTCTTTCCACTTTACGTTACATAATACTTAAATTCATTCATCATAATACGTAAAGCCATAGGAAAGATAATCATACATCATATTAAGGAACATATCATACACATTCATCATCAACATAAAGGGCAACATCATACATACATAATATGCATAAACATGCAACATCATCGTCATCATGCCCTACATGCTCTCTATGGTCATAACAGTCACCTTACATGCTTTTACGAGGAACTTTACGTCAAACTTACACCTGCACTTTCCCCCGAAAGCCAGAAGTCTAACTACACTTTCCTTCGGGTGCAACAGCTCTATTCGTGCGTATGGACACCCTTCAGTCGCATGGCCTTCATGCGACTGAGCATCATGCGATTGGACTCATGCGGATGAACATCTATGCGAATGAACATCCAGTCGTGCGTATGGACCTTATGCGGATGGGACTAATGCGAATGAGCACCTATGCGGCTGATCTAATGCGAATGAACTCATGCGACTAAGCACTTATGCGACTAAACCCTCAGTCGTATGACTCCTCATGCGACTGGACTCTCAGTCGTGCGACTGAACCCTCAATCGTGAGAATGAGTCCCAATCGTGCGAATGACCCTCAATCGCCTCTCTTTCGGCCGTATGGCCTCCATTCGGTCGCCTAGCCCTAGCTGATGCAGAATGGAGTTCATCCCGAACCCAATCTGCCATTTTCGGCCTCCAAGCTCATCCAAACCCATTCTAAGCCTATGTTAACCCTCCTGGACCTTAGGAATGCATACCATAACACCATACAAGCACACACAAGCCCGGAAACATACTCTAAACACGTCACACACATCACACCCAAATGGGTCAAACACACACACACACAAAAACGGGTTTTCTATGCTTTCCAGCCCCAAAATCGGTTGAAAACAAGTAAAAGTGGGGTCCTAGAACTCACACAAACGAGCACAACGTCAAGGGCTTCGATTTGGCTTGCTACTCGACGAATTTGGACACCTGAATCACCCGAAACACTCCTTTTCTTTCTTCTTCTCCTTTCTCTCTTTGTGGGCTGAATTGTGGGGGTAGTGGGGAGGGTTGGCTGCCCTCTCCCTACAAATATCACTACATTTCCCAACTTTTCTTCGTTGGCGAGTTTGGTCCCTCGACTTTGAACTTTATTTCTTTTTTCTTTCTTCGCCTGCTTCAAAACCATAAATATCCGGGTGTTACAAAAGATGGAGGATTGCATCTCTTAAAAGATTTTGTAAGAATATCCCTTTGCCAATTTCTCATCAGTCCCATCATAATCATTCTCAGCTTTTCTTGAGTTATTTCCATTGATATCTTATTTTCCTTGCCATCATCATCATCCTTTAGTCAATGCACAATTTTTAGTACCCTTCTTTAGGGATTCAATCATTATCAAAGGCATAATATCATGAAAAATTTTGTGAACTTTGTCAGTTATGGATTCTGTAATAATAATTTCAAGAGTGAGTCACTCCTCTAAGTGATATGGGAGTTGTATTCACTAGCATTATGGACAAACTCCACATACACATTCTTAACTTGCTTCTTTGTTTCCTAACGACCAGTGCCTACCTCTAGCAACGTTACAGACACCACTACATGCAACTTTTCGTCCAACCATTATTTCCCTATATGGTTTGGGAAACCAACATTTTCATTCCAAGTAATAGTTCAAATATTGTTAAGTATTGTAAGTGTCTAATAATAGTGACTAGATGTGACTAAATACTTACTTTACTTTCCAAAATTCCATATCATGAGTCATTTTTGTCCCCAATCCAACAATGAATACTATAAACCATATGAACTTTACTATTTGTAACATTCTTCAACTTTAGCCTTAACTATGACTTCAACTTTCTCTATAGCATATAACTTTAACGTTTTTACTTGGACATTAGAAACAAAAGTTCTTAAACTAAAATTTCATCCATTATAATTAACCAATTTAAAACATTTTCTGTTATCAAATTATAATACATTAAACTTTAACTATTATAACTATGTTTGGATACTAGTCTTTAATCATGATGACATGTAGCTTCTAGATCCATTCCACGCTTATAACTGTATTTAGTATCTATACCTGTCAAACTAATATACATACAAAGGTCGGTGTTGTTGAGTGAACTCTAGTTTTACTCTAGCAAAATACTTTATCAAAACTTTAGCATTTACAATCTTTCTTTATCATACTTTAGCTATGCATTTCCTTTAACATTCACATCATATTGTATAAAGTATCCGTACTTTATACTTTACTAAATTGTGTGCTTACACATATGTAAGACTTTTATAACATTTATTGTGTTCATTCTTTTTCTGTATGATAGCCATTCTTGTCTTTACTTTCGCTTTACTTTATTATAAGTTTGTACTCATATGAAGCTACTTTTACCAATGCCTATGTGATACACAAGAATTTACCGCACAAGACTCGTGCCGCTTACAATTATAAAAGACTCATGCCTCTTGGAACAAATCCAAGACTCCTATTACTTGGCATTATGCATGACTCCTATGTTAAGGCTTGAAATACATCAAAAGCTTTTTTTTGCAAGACTCCTTTAGCACATCTTGACATTTAACAGCACTGCATTAGCGGGGTAAATGTTTTTGAATTATTATTCAAGTTCATTTGTCATTTAAACATATGAATTTAGCTTTCTTTATATGTGATCATTTATTCTTTAGCTTTCTCAAGTGTGGTTTTATATTTTTGTTTCTTAGTTATTTTAACTATGATCAACTTTTAACTCGTCAATATACTTTAGCCTTTTTTAGTATGATTACTTTAGATTATTACTTTATAAAGGCTATAAATCAAGAATTCTAACACCCATAAAACATCAAGTTTACTATCAAAATTGTAATAACTTTATGTAATCACCATCGTAGTATACATACTAGTCCCAAAACACATAAACAAATGAAAATAAGGATCAAGAATTCACCTTTAGTGTAGAAGTTATATAAAACTCCAAACCGTGAAGAATAATAATCGAGATCTACACATTAACATACAAAGTTAACAACTTATCATCTCAATATGTGCATAACCACTATATAACCATAGATCCATTTTAGATCTATCGATAATGTATGAAATTTATACTTTTAGCCGATTTCTTCAACTTTCTTTCTCTAGAATTGTACTTTCTCTCATTCGGATTCTGCAACCTTGACAAGGAAGAAACAGGAGGTGGCGACTCCCTTTTATATATTGAAGAACCCTTTTAGTGTAAAATTTTCATTTTTGAAAACTTTGATCCTTTATCTATGACATTTTTGAACTCGTTCTTTAAACAAATTTTACTGTGTTACAATTTTTTATGGTTTATAAACACCCTTGAGATACGTTTAAGCAGCAAACATACAATTTTTTCATAAAGTGCTTTGTACAATTATGCAAGAAAGATTTTTTATTTTATTTATGCATCAAAATAAAAGTTATACTCTCTGATTCTTGACGACCCAAAATTATTTTTGACTAATATATTTATATAGTGATTAAATTTTTACTATAATTATAACAAATGATAACTTTGTAAAATAGTATTAAGTTTTAAAATTCTTCTAATTAGATCACCCAAAATTATTTTTTTAATTAGTTAAATAAAAACAATAACAGTTAAATAAAATTTCAAAATTGTTTTAAAATTAAGTTTTTTAAATTCTTTTAACTAGATCACCCAAAATATTAACTTTTTTTTTTAATTTGTAAAATAGTATTAAGTTTTAAAATTCTTATAATTTTTTTTGTCATAATCAGTTAAGTAAAATTTCAAAATTGTTTCAATTATCTAGGTTTATTATAAACTACATATATTTAAAAAAAATTAATAATATTTATAAAAAATATTATTTAAAAATATACAATATATTTTAAAAAATTAAAAAATATTAGTGACATAATTGAAACACTCCTAAATACATAGTGATCTAATTGAAACAAAATAAACGTATGAGTAACCAATTTTGAAACACTTCTAAACTTGATTATTATTTTGTGAAGTTTTTTTTACAACAACAACAAAAACAATAACATTAAATTAATTTTCAACTATTAATAATAAATAATTATTAAACTCCTTAACCTAACACATTTTAAACTAGGCTAAAGTCCCGTGTAACACACGGGTTCAATAAAAAAATATTATTGTTGTTTAAAAAGATGCGTAAGTTATAATGTTGTTGATAATATTTTGTGTATCGACTTTTATGTATAATTTTTAACATTAGCTATATCTAACATTAGTAGGTTTTCTCTATTAATATTTATACATCTAAATAGTGTATAATATCGAATGAAATAAATTTATAAATAAGAACTTTAACTAATAAACAAATTAAATTGAACATGAAAAACAATATTTCAAATTCATAACCATCCAAAAATTTATTTGTATACAGCATTTGGTGTTTTGTTGGTTATTTTTCTATCATTATCTAATATTAATGATTTTAACCTCTATCTACTTCTAACTCGAGATAATACAACATAGAGCTAATCATTATCAAAGTTTAAAAACAAACCAACTTTGGATAGCGTTTATCATTGGCTCTTGTTTTATTGTCATTGCATAATACACTGATAACAGTAACTGACTTCTTTGAAATTTAAAAGAAATTCTTTTGTTTGAGTGTGTCAAAGCCAACCGTGAAATAAAAATATGATTTTCGATATTACTTCCAGATACACCAAAACAATTTGTACATATCAAACGAACTCCTATCAAACATAATAATAATAATATGACAGTACCCATGAAAAGAAAATAAAGAAGTTTAAAAAATAAAAGCATGTAATACCTCTTTATAGATTGATTGTTAAAGTAGATCACCTTTAAAAAAAGTAAAGTAAAATAATATTAATCCAAAAACACAATTTTAGATAATGATAGGTTAAATCATAATCGCAGATGATGAAAGTTCAAATATAACAAAAAATACCTTTTGTTGAAGAAAAACTTGATAAAACCGAAGCCAAATTGAGAACGTAAATGAAGTCTGTCGAATACGATATCATCAGACTTTATAAAGACAAATCGCGAGGGTCTGAGAAATATTTTAAACTCGAGTATGATTTCATTTCCAATAAAAAATAACTATGAATTCCTTCAAACTGGAGATGAGTCGATTAAAAAATTCCGCAACTTTTGTCAAGATTTGAATATAAATCGAGTATTTAATGGAAAAACACAATCAAGGAACCAATTTTATAGATGAAGAAAACCATAAATGATTTGTACAGTTTTCATTTATGAATTATTTGAAAAAAAAAATATCAGGTATGATATAATTTCCAAAAAAAGATGTGCTTTAATTTAGGGTTAGTTTTTATTTTTTTCTTAAATATCTCTTGTATATAAGTTAACTTTTAGTCCAATGAACCTAGACTAACAATAAGAATAGATACATATTTAGGCGGGAATTAAAAAAATAGAGGCTTAAGAGAATGACATGTGGCACTAAAGTTATTCCTTTATTAATATGTATAGATTAGTTATATGGACTATCAGTATTTCTAAATAATTAGATGATTTCAATGTGATTTCTTATTTTAAGGCAACCGTGACATAAAATATATGCTTTATAAAACGAAATTAAGTGTAATTATGAATTTCCTTTTGTAATTTGGTAACAACCCGTAATAATAGATTTTTCAAATATGTTTTATACAGCGGAATTAAATATAAGTATGTATTTCTGTATGTAATTGTAGTTATATATTTACAAAAATATAAAATAACAGTTTTAATTGGGGGAATCATATCATACTTACCCCGTTTGTCTAATTGATCAAATATCAATAACAATATAAAATTAAAAGTATTTTATTATATATGTCTTTTTTGTATTGCAACTCTAATATCATTGAACTGGTTATAAGACTGAATCTTAAAAGATATAAAAAAATACCATATTAAAGATAAGTTACTTGAATATATCAACGAGACAATGACTTGAATCTTTCATGATGAGAAAGAAATTGCCAAGCTAACTGTCAAAACATAAAACTCAAGAACTTATCAAACCTGCCACGAAGATTACTTTCATGACAATCAAACGTACTAAGTATCAAATCTTATTGAAATGTTATTCGTTTTTATCCAATTATCTATTTTTCTATTTTTAAATTACCTTAAAAAATATGACTTTCACACAAGTTGCATTTAAAAACATACATATCTGCTACTCTACTTAATAAACATTTTTATGTGTTTCTTTCACAAGGGTTGTAGTTTCCTTGCAATTTCAATACATTAACGATAAATTCAAAACTGATCAGAAGGTTTAACCGGTATGGGAATCTAACATGCCAACAACTAGGTCAATGGTTTGCAATATGAAAAACAGAATCAAATGATGTAAATTTGAGGTGATCTTGGGTTCAATTCTTACTTTAAGCAAAAATAATTAAGGTTGAACCAAAGGATTTTTCCAGTAGTGAATTTCATTATGAGGCGGTTGGAGTGCAGTCCCGACTGAAAAATGGATATGTTAGCCTAATTAAGATAACACATACTTCGATACGGTGTTGTACATTTGCCCTTAAAATATAATAATAAACTGAACCGCTAAAGTTTACATATTTTTCACAAATTTTGAACCTATGGAATAATTATAAACATATCATGAGTGCAACTAACCTTCTTAACAATTGAAAAAAGAAAATACGATTTTGAAAAATAAAAATATGAAAGCCCTTTTCTACAAACTAAAACTCTTTTAAAGGTTTGTCATTTTCCAAAACCACAATCTTATATTCGGCTGTAATTTTAATACAAACTCCAAACTTGAACAACATATATCATACTATTAAGTATTTTATTATTTATTATATAATAACAAAAATTACCAAATTATGCTTTCATTTAAAAATTTTTCTTTCAAAATTACAAGTTGCTACTACCGACCAAACACACTTTTTATATTTTTGTAGGTGCATTGATAGTTGATATAAAATTATTCTGTTTTTCTACTAAGTTATAGTCAAGTTGATATAGAATCCCCAATTCTGAAGCTTATTAATCGAATAAAAACAATCTGATCACCTGTAATTGGGCTGGTAAAGAAAATCGTAAGCTACTTCTTGTCGTATTTCAGTAGGTTATATTAAAATATAAAAATGCAGGTTTTAAGTAAGGAATTCAAGAAGTTTGATCAAATCAAAATCGTTTAAACGGCTCTTAAGCACAGTGTTGAATAAGTCTCGAAAATTAAATGAATTTTCAAAACTTGTTAAATAATATCACAAACTTATTTCTCTTAGAATTACATAATATTAGTTTTGCATGTGAATGAATAGTGGGTTTGTCATGGTTTAATTTTGGCCATAAAATTTTAGTATTTTTTTTAACCTCTGCTCAAGTTTATAATGAAGGAGCATCAGGAGAGGTGGGGTTTGTAAGGGTTTCGCCGAGTGTAGGCGGTCACCTCTTGGTTATACAAGTTGTGTTAGTAGTAATAGTTAGCATCAACCATCGACATACAATGACGATGAATAAAGATGTCATGTTTATGGTGTGGCAAACGACTGTGTGAAGCCACGACAACTCTTCGTTTTTAAACCATCTAATATGGAAATATATCATTACGTACCCGCGCCGCAAAGCATGGGTACTATCTAGTTCATATCTATAAATTCTCTATCAGATTAACAAATAAAATAGAAAGAGAAGGGTTGATAAGAAAACATTAAATTAGGTTAAATGTATGTGAAAATCAAGAAAATAATTTTTAACCAATCAGATTATTTTTATTTAATTTCATATTTCAAACTATAATTTCATTATGTAACTTTACTATACCCTTTAACTTAGATATTTTTTTAATTACTTGGTTCATTCATTAATTAAATGATTTTCTCTTTCATCTCTCTAAAATCAAAGGTCAAATTCACAACTTCATCTTCCTCTCGTGAATCATTGGTTTAAATCAAGCTATAATCCACTAAATCGGCCGTATGAAATTCATAAATTAAACATTCATTAAACTTTTAGTAGTAGAATTTAAAATTTTATCTATCATCAAATCTATTACATCAGAATTAGAAACCTTTAATGAATCATAACAACTATACTAGCATACCGGTCTTGATTTCATACCAGGTAGTCTCAGGTTCCATGTCAAGCTAACATGTTTATTTATTTATGCATACAAAAGTCAGCGTTTGTTACACACCTCACACATGATGAGGCCTACCTCATGAGTAATAGTGGAAACAAAGTGACAAAAGAACTTTCTATTAAGATAATAGTGTCTTTACAACCAAACTAAATTCATACAACATTTAAATAAAAACCATAGCTTGCACATGCTTACCTCCATTCTAAGGTTTCACCTGAGATACATTAATTTAGAGAAAACATAAGATTTCACCTGAGATACATTAATTTAGAGAAAACATATGTTAGTAAAAAATATAGGTGACCTAGTGTATCTTTCAAAATATTTATTTCAAACTTTAGAGTAAATTATAATTTTCATCCTTATGGTTTGGTAAATGTTGTCACTTTCGTCTAATAATTTTGTTGGTCCATTTGATCGATGTGCAGTACAAACAAGATGTTGATTCGTTCAATATCAGATACAACAAAGAGATAACAAAAATGAAGAACACTAAGAACAACCACAATATATCAAAGTATGAACAATAATGATCAATACAATCAACATAAACAAAGCTCAAACGTATTTCAGTGGATAAACAACTTACAAAAGGTCTCTTGCAACAATAATGATCGATTAGGGTTTTTGCAAGGATGCCCGACAATGAACAAGATCAAATCTATATATAGCAGTCCTAGTTTCGCCTCGGCAGAAATAACAGTTTCACCGGATGAACTAAACAACTGACTATGAGCAAAACTACAGTTTCGCTCATAGTTTCGCTGGACTACAAAACTAAACTAAATGAACTACATTTAAAAGTAAACTAAAATTAAACCTATTACAAAGTAATATAAACATAATCTAATCTAAGGTGAGTCCAACCTATACTTGATCTTCATTACTCCCCCTAGGTTGGATCTCACCGCCTTCACTTGTCTTGATTTGTCGAGTCGGCTCCAGTCTCTCCTGCTGCATCCGATGTATCTTTATCTGCTCCTACAGCTTCTTCCTCGGGGGCTTTAGGCATAGATTCTCCCTGGTCAACTTCAGTCTCCCCCGCTGCCTCTGATATGTATTCATCAGCTCCTGCAGCAACCTCCTTGGGAACTTCAGCCACTGATTCACTTTGATTTGCACCTGCTTCATTAGCTCCCTCGGGACGAGCACTAGCTTGCTCAAACTGTCTTGCCAAATCCCGGACATCCATATTTAGATCATCTTGAACTCTCACCTTCTCAGCTAGCTCCTTCACTTCTGTCCTCACACCTCTAACTTTATTAGCCACAGTCATAAACAGACTGGCTTCTTTTCTCGTCTCCTCCCCTGCCCCTGCTTTAATGTGGTTTTCACAAAGAACTAGCAGGTCTTCATCATAAAATCCAAATAGCTCCATCGGATCAAACAATCTAAACTCACCCCCGTTCTTCACCCTGATCACAACCTCCCCCATGTTGTTATCATAGAACCACTTTTCAAAGTTTTGTAATTGCCGGGGGAGGGGATCTGCCAATCTAACCCTGTTCACTGTCTTTAGGGGTTTTACCCTTAGCACAATCTTTCCTTTGACCGTTTCCCAGTCCTTATCCTTTTTGGATCTTCTCCTTTCAGCCTTCATAAACCCGAATGACTCAAAATTGTCATTCACTCTGTTCTTGATCTCCTTTTCAAGCAATGTAGCTCTCTCACTCAGATGAGCATTAAGTAATGGCAGCACCGCCAACCTTCTCAAATCCCATTTACGCAAGGTCTTGAACGCCTTCCTCTTATGCATGTATGTTATGCCTCCCCCTCTCCTCTTTATCATAAACATTTTGAGGTCGGGGTTATAACTCCAACTTATAATCCTCTTGTCTGCTTCTTTCTTGCTCAACCCTTCCATGTTTTGGAATAGAGGAGTTAGCTCTTCAGGCTCTTTCTCTGTCACGAACCATTCTTCCTTTGCCATCTCAAACACATCTCCATCATTATCACCCTTCTTAGCAACATAGGTTAGGGGTCTCTCATCAACCTCATAATATTCGGGTTCAGAATCATAGTCACCCAACTGCTCATCATCTTCTTCTTCATCAATCAATTCCTTCTCAGTAGTCTTTTCAACATTTTCAGCAGGATTCTCTCTCACCACCTCTTCACCAACCAAATCTTTCTCAAAATCAAATTGCATATTCACAAAATCAACCTCAAATATATCTTTAACATTCTCCACATTCGCAGTCTCTTGCCTTACTCCAGATCCTCCTGCATCCTCAGCTGCTGCACCAGATGTGCCCTCCCTGCCCGGGAAGATTTACCCATATTTAGAAATGAGTACTTGGAAGTATCAGTCAAATCATCTAACTCAGGTTGAGTTAGCTGATTGGGCAGGCCGGCTGCAGCCTTCAGTTCATTCACCTCCTCAAGCAATCTCTTAATCAGTTTATTCTGATCCATCAACATCTTGGTCATGCCATCAATCACCTCATCCTTCTACCTTTCCTTTAACTATTGATTGGTAAGTTTTGTCTTAATCATACTCAACTCATTGGCCAGAGATGTGTTGAGGTTTCTTATCACATCCTCATCTAATCCGACTCTCTCCTCCCTCCTCCCTCCTCGAGGACTCAGTAAAAGATTGGTGTCGTTGTTTAGTCCTTCTCTGAATTTCTCCTTGATCAGTTTTCTTCTTCGATCTCCTTTCTTTCACAACCCTCGCCTCCTCAGCCATCTCATGCACTTCATCCTCAAAATCATAATCCTTCTCTTTCGTGTATCTTTTCCTCTTCTTAACTGCATCAGTCTGTTTTACCCTTGTCTCTTCAGCCCTTTTCTCCTCAGACTCATCGACCCTACTGATATAGCTCTTTCTCTCCTGAGGGTACATGTTCTCCCAGAGATGAGTAATCTTCCTGCTAAAGTCATGACGAATAGCGCAGCAGTTTGAAAGAAGAGAAAAGAGGAAAAAGTGTTGGTTCGGGTTGGTTCGAGTGGCCGAAATAGTTGAGGAGCGAGTCAAATCGAAGCCCTTGTCGTCGTGGTCGTTTGTGTGAGTTCTAGGACCCCTCTTTTACTTGTTTTCAAACGATTTTGGGGCTGGAACACATCTGAAATCGGGTTTTCGTGTGTGTATGCTTGACCCGTTTGTGTATGAGTACGTGTGTGTATGATGCGTTTGAGTCTTGATTGTGAGCTTGTGTGTGCTTGAATGGTGTTGTGGTATGCATCCCTAAGGTTTAGGATGGTTGATTTGGGCTCAAAATGGGTTTAGATGAGTTTGGAGGCCGAAAACCCTCGGCTGCAGTCGGGATGATTTGCATTCTGCATCAACTAGGGCTAGGCGACCGACTGGAGGGAGACTGAATGCCATTCGGCCGACTAAAGGGAGACTGAAAGCCATTCGGCCGACTAGAGGGAGACTGAAGGCCATTTGGCTGACTGGAGGGAGACCGAAGGCCATTCGGCCGACTGGAGGGAGACTGAAGGCCATTCGGCCGACCGGAGGGAGATTGAAGGCCATTCGGCCGACTGGAGGGAGACTGAAGGCCATTCGGCCGACCGGAGGGAGACGGAAGGCCATTCGGCCGACCGGAGGGAGACTGAAGGCCATTCGGCCGACTGGAGGGAGACTGAAGGCCATTCGGCCGACTGGAGGGAGACTGAAGGCCTGTCACCCGTCTGGAGGGAGAATGAAGGTCCAGTCACCCGACTGGAGGGAGAATGAAGGTCCAGTCACCCGACTGGAGGGAGAATGAAGGTCCAGTCACCCGAATGAAGTTCCAATCACCCGAATGAAGGTCCCGTCACCCGAATGAGGGAGAATGATGATGATGTTGCATGTTTATGCATGATGCATGTTATGTATGTATGATGTTACCCTGTATGACGTGATGGTTGTGCATGTTAATGTTCCTTATTGTTATGTGTGATTATCATCCCGTGGTTGTGCGATGTATGTTAATGAATGTAATGAAAGTATTTTGTAATGTAAAGTGGAAGTTAATGAAAAGAGGAACATAATGAATGAATGCAAGCATGAATGAACTAATGAGAGTAAGGATGGCTTGCGAAAGAAGAAAGGAGGTTCACGACTCATTGAGAGTTGTTAGCTCAACTGTGTGTGTATTATAGCGTGCAATCTTGGCTTACTCATAAGGGGACATAGACACAGTAGGGAGTTCAGTTTTGGTAACTGGTCCGATACGTGCGATGTGGTATTTACTGTGTGCTATGTAGCGTGCGATTTTGGCTGCCTCATGTGGTTTATGTAGCATGCGATCTTGGCTAACCCATGAGATGGCGTGCGATTCTGGCTAAACCCCGAGAGTTCTCACACACAAGGGGAGTCGGTCTTGGTGACCACTCCAATGGTGCGATTTGTGCGATGGACAGCATAAGGGTAGCGTGCGATTTTGGCTGCCTCATATGGTATATGTAACGTGCGATTTTGGCTAACCCATGAGACAACGTGCGATTCTGGCTTCCTTATGTGTGCAATCCGTGCGATATGTACTTTGGGTACGATGATGTGAAGGTGCGATTTGAGCGAAGGTACGATATGTATGGAATGAACGAACGAGATCCTTGTCATTCGACCTCAGTGATCATGGCTGAGTGCCATGAAGAGGGTAAAGCTTGACAGGATCTAGATGAGAAATGAATGATAAGAAAAGTATGAAATGTACGAACGTGCGATATGTATGTAATGAACGTTAATGAATTATCATAATAATGTGCGATACGGATCCTTGTCATTCGACCTCAGTAATCATGGCTGAGTGCCACGAAGAGGGTAAAGTCTGACCGGATCTCGAGAGAAGTGAAAGATAATGACGTACGTTGAATGAACGGAAGTTAACGAACGTAATGATGAAGATAATAATGATATTATCTGTATGTACGTATGATATGTGATTATGTACGAAAGTATAGTATGATTTGAAAGAAAGTAAAGAACGGTTTTAACGAAAGAAAAGTATGTTTTATTATAAAACTAGAACTCACTCAGCAACGCTGACTTTGATGTGTTTCCAGTTGGCAGGTATGTTGCTGAGGATGGCACGGGGCGGCTACTCAGCGTATTTTGGATGGCATCAAATATTTATTATAAGGCTTGTGTAATGAAATGTAACATGAATTTGTAATATGATAATGAAGTATTGTTTGCAAAAGCTATTATATTTAAATGAGAAAATTGTTTTAAATGTTTCCGCTACGACGTTTTTATGTAAGATGACGAAAATTATGTTTTGAGTGCGATGAATGACCAGCTGTAAGCGTCCCGGGAACGGGGCCTTACAAGTTGGTATCATATCCAAAGTTTAAGTGAAACGGGTAAATTTTCAAAATAAACCTTAACTTAAACTGAAAATGGGACAGAAAGGGAATGGGATGCCAATTTGAGTAGCTGTGTGCCATCAGGTATTTTTGTAATGTTAACCGGTATTATGTGCGCATGTTATATGGTTTATGTGTTGCTGATAGATTTAGATACTGATGTAGTCAGGACAGATAATGCTTGGGGTATGAAGAGTAAAGTAAGTGGCTAATCACAACTGGCCACTGTAATTAGGGACTTACTATACTTGACATAAACTGAGCTGTTCCTTGAATGACCGTGTTAGTGTTTGAATCTTTCAGTGTGTTTAGAGAATGGCCGATGGAAGATCTTCGAATGCTCCTCGTGGTGGAGGTGGTGGTGGGCGTGGTGCTGAACCTCGGGTCACAAGAAGAAGACCCAGAGTTGAAAAGTGGTTCATGAGGAACCCAAGACCCCTCATCCTGAGGGTGGTGATGAGAATGCTAATCAGAGGGCCTCAATGAGAGAGGCAGTCGTGGAGGAAGTGCATCAGGTCTTGCACACCATCCTACCGGCTGTGGTGACCGAAGTGATTAAGGCTATAAAGGAAGGAGAGAGGAAAGAGAGGAACAAGTCCTCGGGAGGACGGGAGCAACCGGGGCCTGAAACGGTTCTCTCTGATGATGAAGAAGAGGAGGAAGAAGAGCCAGCGCCGGAGGCGGCACGAAGTTGTAATTATGGGGCGTTTCAACGATGCAAGCCCCCTACTTTTGATGGCAATGGCACTGCTGCTGCTCACCGATGGGTGAGGTAAATAGAAGTTGTTTTAAATATCAGCGAGTGCCGGGAAGACCAGAAGGTAAAGTTTGCTGCCCACTCTTTTGTGGACTCAGCTTTGTGTTGGTGGGACAATATAGTCCAAGTTGAGGGAAGCAGGGCTATCGGGAGGATGAGATGGGCAGAGTTGAAGAGGCTGGTGATTGAGGAGTTCTGTCCTCACCGTGAGATGGATAAAGTTGAAAGAGAGTTCCTGATGCTGGAAGCGGGAACAATGACGCATCAGCAATACACTACTAAATTCAACGAAATGGCACGGCTGGTGCCAGATCAGGTGACACCTCTTTCGCGAAAGATCAAGAGGTATATTCAGGGCTTGCCGGCGGATATCCGTAGGCACATGATCGCTGCCCGACCGAGCACGTTTAGGTTGGCAGTTGACTTGGCGGGAAGGTTGTACGATGAAAGGACTGCGATGGCGGAGGTGAGTGAGAAGGATGATGGAGACCGGAACTGAAGCGGGAAGAGGACTGGACGGGGTGGTGTCCCGACGAATAATAAGCATGCATGGGGGGATGACCGTCGTGTGGTCACACCTGGTGCGGAGTCGGATAGATGTGGTAAATACGGGATGGAGCATTCGGGAGAATGCAAAAGGGGACCAAACACTTGTTTCAAGTGTGGGAAGCCTGGTCACGTGGCTAGAGAATGTGGGATTGTGAGATGTTACAATTGTGGAGAAATTGGCCACATGAGCAGGGATTGCAAGAAGCCGAGGGCGGAAGGTTCGAGAGTGAAGAAGATCGGAGGAGGCTAGGACGGACTTCGATGTTGTGTCAGGTATGTTCCTAGTAAATAAATCCTTAGCCTTGTGTTATTCGATGCTGGCGCTAGTAAAAGTTTTATTCATGTTGCTTTCTGAGCTGAATTGCATGTTAGTGGTAAGAATATAGATACGCCCTTCGACGTAGTCCTAGGAGTGGATTGTTTGGCGGATTATGGTACGAACATTGTGTGTCGCAAAAAGATGATACGGTTGACGGCGCCTGACGGGATCACCGTGATGGTTAAAGGTGATTGAGTCACAACGATTCCGAATGTGATTTCGATGGCAGTGGCAGGAAAGTGTATGAAGCGTGATATGGTGGAGTACGAGATTAAATGCCTTACTTGTTTACAAGTGAAGGCCGAGCGTCAATTGTCATAAGGAAAGTATTGAGGTTATCGAGGCCACGATCGAGAAGCTCGAAAGGATCAAAGCCTTGATGAAGGTAGCCAGAGATAGACAAGAAGTCGTGTGTGGATAAACGACGTAAACCGATTGAACTCCAGGTGGGAGACTGGAAAAGAGATGAGACAGTATTGTCCGCGACGGTTTAAGGAATAACAGGTTTCGGGGACGAAACCTATATAAGGGGGGTGGACTTGTAACGCCCGAAAATTTTCTTTGAAGCTAACGAAAAAAGAAAAAGAAATAAAGTCCAAAGTCGAGGGACCAAACTCGCCAACGAGAGAAAGTTGGGGAAGTGGGAGTATTTAAGGGAGAAGGCAACCCTTACCCTCTCCCCACACCCACCAAAATCAGCCATCAAAGAAGAGAAGAAAGAAAGAAGAGAAAAGAGGAAAAAAGGTTGGTTAGGGTTGGTTCGAGTGGCCGAAATAGTTGAGGAGCGAGTCAAATCGAAGCCCTTGTCTTCGTGGTCGTTTGTGTGAGTTCTAGGACCCCTCTTTTACTTGTTTTCAAACGATTTTAGGGCTGCCACACATCTGAAATCAAGTCTTCGTGTGTGTGTATGCATGACCCGTTTGTGTATGAGTATGTGTGTGTATGATGCGTTTGAGTCTTGATTGTGAGCTTGTGTGTGCTTGAATGGTGTTGTGGTATGCATCCCTAAGGTTTATGATGGTTGATTTGGGCTCAAAATGGGTTTAGATGAGTTTGGAGGCCAAAAACCCTCGGCTGAAGTCGGGATGAACTGCATTCTACATCAACTAGGGCTAGGCGACCGACTGGAGGGAGACTAAAGGCCCTTCGGCCGACTGGAGGGAGACTGAAGGCCATTCGGCCAACTGGAGGGAGACTGAAGGCCATTCGGCCGACTGGAGGGAGACTGAAGGCCATTCGGCCGACTGGAGGGAGACTGAAGGCTATTCGGCCGGCTGGAGGGAGACTAAAGGCCATTCGGCTGACTGGAGGGAGACTGAAGGCCATTCGGCCGACTGGAGGGAGACTGAAGGCCATTCGGCCGACTGGAGGGAGACTGAAAGCCATTCGGCCGACTGGAGGGAGATTGAAGGCCAGTCACCCGACCGGAGGGAGAATGAAGGTCTAGTCACCCGATTGGAGGGAGAATGAAGGTCCAGTCACCCGACTGGAGGGAGAATGAAGGTCCAGTCACCCGAATGAAGGTTCAGTCACCCGAATGAAGGTCTAGTCATCCGAATGAAGGTCCAGTCACCCAAATGAAGGTCCAGTCACCCGAATGAAGGTCCAGTCACCCGAATGAAGGTCCAGTCACCCGAATGAAGGTCTAGTCACCCGAATGAAGGGCCAGTCGCATGGAGGCCATGCGACTGGAGAGTGTCCATACGCCCAAATAGGGCTGTTGCACCCGAGGAGAAGTGTAGTTTAACTTCTGACTTTCGGGAGAAAGTGCAGATGTAAGTTTTGACGTAAAGGTTCCTGTAAGTTCATGTAAGGTGACGATTGAGGCCTTAGAGAACATGTAGGGCATAATGATGATGATGTTACATGTTTATGCATGATGCATGTTAAGTATGTATGATGTTACCCTGTATGACGTGATGGCTATGCATGTTAATGTTCCTTATTGTTATGTGTGATTATCTCCCCATGGTTGTGCGATGTATGTTAATGAATGTAATGAAAGTATTATGTAATGTAAAGTGGAAGATAATGAAAAGAGGAACGTAATGAATGAATGCAAGCATGAACGAACTAATGAGAGTAAGGATGGCTTGCGAAAGAAGAAAGGAGGTTCACGACTCATTGAGAGTTGTTAGCTCAACTGTGTGTGTATTATAGCGTGCGATCTTGGCTTACTCATAAGGGGACATAGACACAGTCGGGAGTTCAGTTTTGGTAACTGCTCCGATACGTGCGATGTGGTATTTACTGTGTGCTATGTAGCGTGCGATTTTGGCTGCCTCATGTGGTTTATGTAGCGTGCGATCTTGGGTAACCCATGAGATGGCTTGCGATTCTGGCTAAACCCCGAAAGTGTTCACACACACAGGGGGAGTTGGTCTTGGTGTCCACTCCGATGGTGCGATTTGTGCGATGGACAGCATAAGGGTAGCGTGCGATTTTGGCTGCCTCATATGGTATATGTAGCGTGCGATCTTGGCTAACCCATGAGACAGCGTGTGATTCTGGCTTCCTTATGTGTGCGATCCGTGCGATATGTACTTCGGGTACGATGATGCGAAGGTGCGATTTGAGCGAAGGTACGATATGTATGAAATGAACGAACGAGATCCTTGTAATTCGACCTCAGTAATCATGGCTAAGTGCCATGAAGAGGGTAAAGCTTGACACGATCTAGATGAGAAATGAATGATAATTAAAGTATGAAATGTGCGAACGTGCGATATGTATGTAATGAACGTTAATGAATTATCATAATAATGTGCGATACGGATCCTTGCGTTCGACCTCAGTAATCGTGGCTGAGTGCCACGAAGAGGGTAAAGTCTGACCGGATCTCGAGAGAAGTGAAAGATAATGACGTACGTTGAATGAACGAAAGTTAAGAACGTAATGATGAAGATAATAATGATATTATCTGTATGTACGTATGATGTGTGATCATGTACGAAAGTATAGTATGAGTTGAAAGAAAGTAAAGAACGGTTTTAACGAAAGAAAAGTATATTTTATTATAAAACTAGAACTCACTTAGCAACGCTGACTTTGATGTGTTTCCAGTTGGCAGGTATGTTGCTGAGGATGGCACGGGGCGGCTACTCAGCGTATTTTGGATGGCATCCAATATTTATTATAGGGCTTTTGTAATGAAATGTAACATGAATTTGTAATATGATAATGAAGTATTGTTTGCAAAAGCTATTATATTTAAATGAGAATATTGTTTTAAATGTTTCCGCTGCGACGTTTTTATGTAAGATGACGAAGATTATGTTCCGGGAACGGGGCCTTACAAATACACTCGAATTTGATCTAGAATTAATGAAAACTTGATATTGAACAAAAACAACCAAAAACTCAACAAATCATGAGCACTAAGGCTCTGATACCATATTGTTGGTCCATTTGATCGATTTGCAGTACAAATAAGATGTTGATTCGTTTACTATCAGATACAACAAAGAGATAACAAAGATGAAGAACACTAAGAACAACCACAATATATCAAAGTATGAACAATAATGATCAATACAATCAACATAAACAAAGCTCAAATGTATTTCAGTGGATAAACAGCTTAAAAAAGATCTCTTGCGACAATAATGATCGATTAGGGTTTTTGCAAGGATGCCTAACAATGAACAAGATCAAATCTATATATAGCAGTCCTAGTTTCGCAGACAGTTTCATTGTCAGCAAAATTGTGCTGCCGAAACTACAGTTTCGCCCGACAGAAACAACAGTTTTGCCGGGTGAACTAAACAGCTGACTATGAGCGAAACTACAGTTTCGTTCATAGTTTCGCTGGACTACAAAACTAAACTAAATGAACTACATTCAAAAGTAAACTAACAGTAAACCTATTACAAAGTAATATAAACATAATCTAATCTAAGGTGAGTCCAACCTATAGTTGATCTTCAAATTTGTTTTCTCGCACCTGGGTCCTTGTCATTTACAAATCTTTTCAATTTCAAGCAGTCAGCTAATGTCATCCAAAATTCTTCGTTAAATGAGGGATATATTGGTCATTTTACACATATATTTTTATTTATTAGTTTTTGACCCGAATTAATCTCTACTCTTTAAGTAAATTGCTATTTTAGTCTTTGTGGCTTGAGCATGTTTGTCACTTCAATCCAAAAAGAACCATCACATAATCATTCTATCACAAGAACCACCAAACCACCACCATTACCCCTATCACAAAACCACCAACACCATACCAACCCGCCCACCACAACCACACACACCATATTATCGCCACCATGTAAATCCTAAAAGTCGATAGTCAATATTAAACTTGTTACATACCGCTTCGAAAATACATATCGAACCCTGCTAATACCTCTATAATACATATTTTCAAAAGTTCAATATGCTTTTTCAAAAGGGTATGTTGCAAGTTTGAGATTGACCGTTCGTTTTAAAGGTTTACATAGTTGGCGATCTGGTGTGTGTGGTAGTGGTGGCATCGGTGTGGTGTGGTTTTGTGGTTTTGTGATAGGGTGGTGGTGGTGGTTTGCTGGTTCTTATGATGGGGTGGTGTGGTGGTGGTTCTTGTAATGGGGTGGTGGTCTGGTGGTTCTTGTGATGGGGTGGTGGTGTGGTGTTCTTGTGATGGGTGGTGGCGTGGTAGCTTTGTGGCATGGTGGTGATGATGTAATGTTTTATGACAGGGTTGTGGTGTGATGGTTCTTTTTGGACTGAAGTGGCAAACATTTCTAAACCATAAGGACTAAAATAGCCATGTGCTCAAAGGAAATAGATTAAATTACCTAAAATATATGTAAAATGACCAATTTACCCCTCATATAAAGAAGAATTTTGGATGGAACTAACAAACTAGATGAAAATGATAAGATTTGTAAATGACAAGGACCTAAATAAGGGAAAAAATTATTGGATGAAAGTAACAATTTTCACCAACCCACAAGGATGAAAATGACAATTTACTCTAAACTTTATTTTGGTTATGCATAAGCACATTGACATATACACGTTAGAAAATTTAATATATCAAGGTTTTATGTTTTTTTATTACCAGGGCTAATAGCCTTTAAGGTCTTACACATTACGCGGTTAAGGCTCCACGCCGGCAAGGCTCCACGCCATTCAGGTCTTACTAACTACTAGGACCCCAT
Organism: Flaveria ramosissima; assembly: GCA_025215565.1. Lineage (NCBI taxonomy): Eukaryota > Viridiplantae > Streptophyta > Magnoliopsida > Asterales > Asteraceae > Flaveria > Flaveria ramosissima. Next base: position 31,720,096 of record CM046037.1, on the reverse strand, counting down.
AGTGAATACAATTATATTGTGATAATCAATGTATAAAACATAAATGTAAGGTATGTAAAGCGTAACACAAGATTTATATCAATTTAAAAACAAATTTCTCGACACTATTAAGTCAAGCATGATTTTCAGTATCCTTGTACAACATCCATTCATTTTTTGTTTAGCTTACGACACTTAAGAGTATACATAATATTTCAAAACATTTACTTATCCTAGTTATGTATGATCTCATGTATAAATATTCCAATATCCTTGTAGAACATCCGCTTTCACATTCTTTATTGACTAGAGTAACTACCTTTAAGGTCTTATACAATACACTGCCAAGGCTCCACACCTATTAGTTCTTACTAACTATCCAAATAACCAAGTGAATGTATACGTACCATTATAATCAATGTATAAAGTTTAAGTATAACATATGTGAAGCATTACATAAGTTGTATCTATATGAAATACATATGTCTCGACACTACTAACTCAACTAGTATTTCTAGTGTCCTTGGATAATGTCCGTTTACTATTTTTCAAGCTTAGCATAGTCAAGAGTCTACAATATGATAAGCCTATATTATCTCCAATATCTAAGGCTAGACGATTATCTAAACTTGCAAAAACTTAAATAAAACCTTACCCAATGTTTCCCTATGACCTACAAGATAAACCAAGACTTTGCAAAAAATATCACGGACCAAAAGGCTTGGAAGGTTACATTTGTAAGTCGCAATTCAGTGAGTCACTAACATGTGCCATGCTCTAGGTGATAAGATCATGCTAGACTTATGGTTAAGGGCTAGAGTTATGGTTTGTAATATCATCATTGTCAACCTTTTATCATTTCCTCCTGCCACTAAGTTACGAACCATATATAGTTTGCAAGACCAAAATTTCTTCTATTTTTCTTGGATAAAAATATCAAATATTACATTCTCCCTACCATTTGGAATTTCATTCTCGAAATTCATGAATGAAAAAGATATAGATACATTTATGTCATCTTAGCTTCCATCTCCTATGAAAGTTCCGGACCACGCTTAGAATCCTATTTTACTTGCACAAGTGGGAGTTACTGATTTCTTAATTTTCTTGAATTGTCTATCTAAGACTTGTGTGAAGGTAAACTTATCATTTATATGCATATTGAGAAGAGGTACCTTGAGTGATTTAACTAACATACATTTCCTTAAATAAATACATAAAACATATCATGAGATCCACTTAGTTTGTTAGGAAAATTCAAATGATAAGTCACTAGTCGAACACTGGATACTATATCAAACGGTCCTATATATCTTGGATTTAGTTTCTCTGTTTTTCGTATCGAATATATCCTTTTTCATGTTGATACCCTTAGCTTGACCTTATCTCCTATGCTAAATTCCAATGGTCTTCTTCTATTTATGTAGCTTATTTGCTGATCTTGAGCCATCTTTATTCGTACTCTGATCTGAACTATCTTACTAGTCATTTCTTGGATCAATTTAAGACTAGGAATTTGGTTTTCTCCTAATCATCGTCTAACATATTGGAACCCTATATTTTATTCTATATAGAACCTCAACAGGTGCCTTCCTAATACTAGAATTATAACTTTTGTTTATGAAAATTCTATCAAAGGTGTGTTCATCCTAGTTTCCCTTAAAGTCACTTACACAGGCTTCTAAGTATCTTCCATGGTTTGAAGAATACGCTCATTTTTCCCCTCTATTTGTAGATGAGAAGCCTTGTTTAAATGTATTCAAGTTCTCATCTACTTTTGGAAACTTTTTTTAGAATCTTGATGTAATTTAGTTATCTCTATAAGATACAGTGGAGATAGGTAACCCATATCATGAAACAATTTCTACAATGTATATCTTAGCTAATCTCTACAATTGGTAATCTTCCAGAATTGGTAGAAAGTGAGAGGATTTGGATAATCTATCTATAATTACATATACAACGTCATGTCCAAGCCTAATTATGGTGAGTTTTTGATGTTCTTTCTTTATCTATGAATCAGTTATACATTTCTCAATAAAATAGGTAATTGACTTTTAGGTTTTTATACATCGTATCACTTCTAGGATGAATGGACTAATTTAAATTATGTGTTTCATTTAATACTAGAATTTGAATTTTAAAGCCTCCATGCTTTGGAATCCAAATTTGACTGTTAGATTTTTTGATATTGTCATTGTCGGGGAATAAAAGTCTTTTTGTCCAAGCTATTTGTTTATTTATTATACTATCTACATGTGTGCTTCTTCTGGTACTTTTTTTTAATTTTATCAATCAAAATGATCTTGATATCTAGTTTCATTTCTCTATTCATAGTGGTCTGGTAGTTTCCTTATGGTTAAGTGTATTCATAGTGGTCTGGTAGTTTCCTTATGGTTAAGTACACCAACCACTACATTTTCCTTTCCTGAATGGTACTATATATCACAATCATAATCATTCCATATATCCATCCATCTTCTTTATCTCATATTTAACATCTTTTGATCGATGATATGCTTAAAACTCTTATGATCAGTGTATATCACAAACTTTATTCCCTATGGATACGATATGATATTAAATATACATGTTTACAATATATATATATTTCTTTGTATTTTAAGTCATTTTTGGTGAAAAATTCATAATTTAGACACTTATTTGTGTTTTATTTTAATTTATAGTTTTTGGATGAAGCTCGGTGATTTTTGTGAACAAAACCCAAGATTTGAAGAAGTTCAAGAGGAAAAATACTTCTGATATGATCATATTAAAGTTGAATATGGCCATATAAGTTGTCAAATTCCAAATAGCTCATTTTTATGCTGAATATGGTCATATCACTTCAAATATGGCCATATTCGGGCAGAAAATGGGTTTATTACCCTAGTACACCTTATTTCCAACATAAATTTCATTTCTTTCAAAACCCTAGCCTCCCTCAAACCCTTATGTGTTTTTGAGCATTTCTCAAAAGTTTTTGAGAGATTTCAAGGTCAATATTAAATATTTCACACTTCAAGAAGGATCTAACATCATCCACCCTATTTCCACTCAAATTTGTTTGAATTCTTCTAGATCTACTATGAGTTCTTCCATATTCTTGAGTTTGGGTGTGTCTTTTGTAAGCCTTATGGGCTAAACTCTTATTATCACTTGGATTAGATGAAACTTAGCATGATTTAACAACTTGTATATGATTATTGGTGTTGTTTATGTTAATGTCATGATGAAACTTGTTATTCTTCAATGATTATATGTATTTATTCTAGTTTGTGAAATGTCCAACCATGTGGGTGTTGTAAGCATGTTATGTTGAAAAACATGTTCTTACAAGATTTATGCATATGATTGCATCTTTTGTATTTAAATTTATGACATTTGACTAGGAATGGTGAATGAAGGTTAGGGGTTTAGTAAAATTAGGTAAATATACATCCTTATGCTTATGTTTGAGAAAACCATGATGTATGTCATGAATCTCTCTTGTTATTGGTTATGAACTAATTTTGTAATCGTGGTTTGATGTTCATGAGTTGAAGGATAGTTATAGTTTTGTCTATTTTATGCAAGTTGAGGTGGTTGTCATGTGTTTATCGTGTTAACTTTCCAAAAAAATTGTGAAATTAGGTAACCCAAACGGGAGTCTAATTTATCTTTAACATTGACATAATTGTATCATTAATTCTTTATGGAATAACTTTAGGTGGTTATTATGTGTTTATCATTGTAGTTTTCTGAATGGTTATATGTCTAGATACCCTTGATAGGGGTTCAGGCTACTTTCATGTTTTAAAAATGGTCTCACCTTGAGTTTGTGCTAGTTGTTAATTCTATGCTTACTGGAATCAAAGTCCAAGTGATATCTTTAATTGTTTGTGTATCTCCATCTTTAATTCCTTAATTTATTAATTTGATTTGCCAATCGTTTTGGTTAATTATAATATTCATAAATTCAAACTCAATTGATCGGTTAAATAGTGATGATGATTTAGTATTGCGAGCCATTGTGTCCATGGATCGATAATCGGTTCTTACCTTAAGCTATACTACTATATGATAGATGCACTTGTCTATTTTGTGTAGGTAGTCTAAAGGTGATAATCGATTCTTTAAATTTAAAACAAATTGTGTTAATTCTCATATCATATATATATATATATATATATATATATATATATATATATATATATATATATATATATATATATATATATATATATATATATATATATATATATATATATATATACACTTTACACACATCAGGATAATGTTGTGATATCTTTATAGTACTATTACACCTAGTTCTAAATCATGGGTAGAATAATTCTTATCATGTATTATTAACCATCTAGAGGCATATACAATCAGTTTGCCATGTTAGATGAATACACATCCTATCCCATTATGTTAAGCATCATAATATACTATGAAAGCATTAGTCCCTTCAGGTAAAGCTAAAATCGATGCGTTACATATTTTTGAATTAATATCTAGAAATCTTTATTCTTGTTGAAGTCCTCATTCGAATTTGATTTTTTTGTGTTAATAGTGTTAAGGGAACTGTTATCTTGCAAAAATCATAGGTGTATCTTCTGTTATATCCTACTAGCCTAAGAAATCTTCTATTGACTCTATATTGATTTTTTTTTCTAGATCAAATGTAATCAGCTGGCCTTCTAAGTATGGCCGGCTGTAGTATGTAGTATGAAATGTCTCAAGTCCTTGTAACTTATTTCTTATGCTTTGTAACACTTGTAATAGAACTTGAGAAGCAATATACTGCAATTTTGAAAACCAAACATCTTTGTTGTTCTTAAGATCTGTCTCTTGTATACTTGTGTTCATAGTATCATAATCAAAGTTCCGGTTCCTTATTTGATCTGTTAAGTGTTCTAAACACTCTTCTCATTGTGAGACTAAGTGTATTGACCATCCCTTTAATGGTCCTGCAATTGGTATCAGAGCATTCCAGACTTTTGATTGTAAGATCTCTCCATCTTAGATCCCTCAGTCTCACAAAACACTTCAGCTCTCACAAAGGCTGATATGGAAACCGGAACCATGAAAAAGTCTCACTGATCACTCCTGAAGACTTTGATACTTGGTGTCAAAGAATGGAAGGCTTTAACAAGTCTCAAGACTCCAGGATGTGGGAATCTGTTGTCTCTGGACCTCACATACCAAGTACCTCTTCGCTATTGCTGGAGGTGGTATGATTCCAAAGGAGGTGGCTGACTATTCTAAAGAAGATAGAAAGAGAATAGATATAGATCAGAAAGCTATTACTGCCCTTAAAAGTGCTCTTCCAAACTCCATCTACAAGGGCTTCAAGAAGTGTAAAACTGCTAAGCAACTATGGGATGCACTGAAGCTCATGTATGAGGGGTCCACTGAAGCAAAAGAGAACAAGAAGGACCTCTTGAAGCAGCAATTTTAGAATTTCACCTTCAAAGTAGGTGAAACCATGACTTAACAATGCTTCAGGTATGTTGAGATTGTGGATACTCCAATGGATGTTGGAGTAACTCTTGAAAATAGAGACACTGTAAGGAAGTTCATGTCCTCTCTTCCTAGACAATGGACATATTATTATGTTTTTATCAAGAGAACTGAGAACCTTAAGACTCTCACTCTTACAGAGTTGTATGGTATTCTTAGTGCAAATCAGATGGAGATGGACATGCGAAATCCATCTCATAACTCCAGCAATCAACTGAGTTCAGCCCTTGATATGGCTGAAAGGGATTGCAGAGAACCACAACATCATCTTATCTGTTACCCTAACAACTCATAAAAGGGTCCTTTCATCACCTTCCTGGAGACACCAAGGGAGAGTTACACTCATGGAGGTCCATTCCAAGAGATAAGCTCTTCACAAGCTTTTGTGTCTGCTAATAAAAGTACTGGCAACTTTCTCTTCACCCTTGAAGATCTTGACTGCATCCATCCAGATGATCTGGAGTACATGGAGATAGTTAGTTCAACAAATGGCTCTTCTCACTCACATAGCCAAGAAGTTCTACAAGAGGACAGAGAGAAAGTTTCCAAGCAATGCAACAAGTGGAAAGTTTGGGCTGGACAAAAACAAGGTGAAGTGTTACAACTGTAATCAAATGAGACATTTTAAGTGCAAGGCACCAAGGACAAATGGTGGCCAAGCACAAACCAGACCATACTACACTGACAAAGCCAACCAGAATAAGAAGCCGAAGTAGCAAGTTGCAGTTGCTGTTGAAGAAGAAGGCTTTGACTGAAGCTTTCAGGTGGAAGATGTATCTCCAAATCAAGCACTAATGGCTGACCATGATGAAGCCAAGGTATTGGAACATCTCTATACACCTAAATGTATTGCTTAAGTTAACAGATATAGGTCCTATAACTTAGAGATGAGATCTAATCTTGAGTCTTTGAATATCTTAAAATCTAATTTCAAAAGAGCTGGAAATGATTACAAAATTAAAATAGAAGATTTAAATAAAACCATTTCAACACTTAAACATGAGCACACCAATTATAGGACTCAAATCAAAGATCTCATCACTAAGTTAACTGGGTACCAGGCTGAGCTTGTGATTAGTGAAGCCAGGGCAGAAAAATGTGTTCTTGAATAAGAGACCTTAAAGAACATAATATCCTCATCCCTATATGCAAAAATTTGTTATCAGAATAAGCAGACAATGTGATATACTAAGATAGCTCCTCCACACACAATCTTGTCTGTAAGATCTCCTAGGTGTAGAACTTGTGTAGATGAGCTTCCTTTCATAGACCCTTTGAGTGAAGAGGATGAAGAGGAGATAGGGAAGGATAGCTCTGAGAAGAATGAAGAAGAGCCTCCTAAGAAGGGTCACTATTCTCCTGAGGAGAGAAAAGAAGTTGAGATGACCAAGTCTAGAAGAAATAACTAATCAAAAAAGTCAAAAGAAAGTCCAAGAAGGCTCAAGAGATCAAGGCCACTTTTAACTCTATGCAAAAACAAGTTTTTATCTCTACAAGTTTTGAAGTGGTTAAGAAGGAACACCCAAACTTGAACTCTAGTACTAGGAGTTCCAGTTTATGTCCAAATCCTCCCAGCACCATGAAGAAGGCTGATCAGTTGTGTACCACTGCTACACACCTGAACCATCCAACTCTAAAGGCAGTTCTCACCCTAAAAGAATTGCTACATCATCTGAAAGGATGAAGATGGAGAAGAAAAGTGATCAAGTTCAGCTTTGTTTCCAAAGGAAGACTCTTATAAGGAAGAAAATGGATTGTGTCATGTGTGGTAGTACTTCTCATTTTGCAAAGGATTGCTTCTATAATCCTATAAGTACTGTCCACATGATCAAAAAGAAACTTCTGAGAAGTTAAAGAAAAAGAAAGCTTCAGAAGGAATCTCTTTTCCTTTCGGAAGCTCCAAAATAAAGAAGAAGACAAGTGAAAACTTGCCTTCGGAAGAAAAGTTGGTCTCTGAAGAGAAGAATACTTCTGAAGTACTGAAGCCTACTGTAGTGATAGCAAGATCTTCTGACGATCCAGTCTCCAAAACTTCCAAAGTTGTCAAAACTTCCGAAGCATTGAAGGTCAAGTCTAAGTTTCCAAAGGTGATGTGGAAGACAGAGAAAGACCATGTGACTGAAAGTTCTTCATCAACATCAGCAAATGATCCTCCAAATTTGACTATAGGATCAATTACTGTTGCATTGTCTTTAACTTCTTTTCATAAGCCCAAGACCAACAACGCTTGGGTTTCCAAATGTAACCAACCATCTTTTTTATGCAGGAACAACTCAAGACAAAGAGAAATGTATGGATCATTGATAATGGTTGTTCCATGTAGATGACAGACAATGGGTCACTACTCTAAAATTTTGAGAAAATTGATGGAGGGCTAGTTGCTTTTGGAGGAGATGCTAGAGGTTACATTACTGGAAGGGGAAGGGTTACAAATGGTAAGCTCAGCATTAAGAAGGTAAAATTTGTCAAGAAGCTTGGATACAATCTTCTGAGTGTATCTCAATTTTGTGATCAGAGTCATAACATGCTTTTTACTTAGCATGAATGCATTTTCTCAAGCCTGGGGTGGTTATTCCTCAAGAGCATATCCTACTCAAAGCCCCCAGGAGAGGGAACATGTACAAGATGGACTTGCAAGAAACATCTCCCTCACGAAAAGTTTCATGCTTTCTATCTAAATCAAATAGTGATGAGTCTTTCCTATGGCATAAAAGAATGTGCTATGTAAATTTTAAAAACATGAATAAATTAATTAAGAATGATTTGGTAACTGGAATGCCAAAGAAAGAGTTTACAAGTGATGACCATTGTGTTGCATGCCTCAAAGGGAAGCAACACAATGTATCTCACAAGCCAAATGAAAGAAACTCTATCACTACTCCCCTACACTTATTACATATGGATCTCTTAGCCCACCAGTGTAATGAGTCAAGGAAGGACCTGATATTGTTTAGTGATCACTAATGACTTTACAAGATTCACTTGGGTCTTCTTTCTTAAAACTAAGGATGCGACTTCTGAGATTTTGAAGAGTTTTATCTTAAAGATTGAGAATCAATGTGATCACAAGGTCAAGACCATAAGGTGTGATCAGGGAACTAAATTCAAGAAAAAAATCCTTGATATATTTTGTGATGAAAAGGGTATTACAAGACAATATAGTGCTCCCAGGACTCCTCAGCAAAATGGGGTTGTTGAGAGGAGAAACAAGGCACTATTTGAAGCTGCAAGAACTATCTTGTCTGACTCTAAACTACGCATTACCTTCTGGGCAGAAGCTGTAAACATTGGTTGCTATGTGCAAAACAGAGTTTTAGTAGTCAAGACTCATGGTAAGACTCCTTATGAACTTTGGCACAAGAGAAAACCTTTCATTGGTTTCCTCAAGTCATTTGGATGTCCTTGCACCATCTTGAATACCAAAGACCAAATAGCCAAATTTGATGAGAAATCAGATGATGGACACTTTATTGGATACTCTTCACAAGCCAAGGCTTATAGAGTATACAATCTTAGAACTAGAATAGTTGAGGAGTTAGCCAATGTGACTTTCAATGAGCACACTCCTAGTGTGAAAGGTTCTGGTCCTAATTGGTTATTTGATCTTGATTTAGTTACTAATTGTTTTAACGAATCTTGTGAGAATGTTTCAGGGTCCAAAAATAACTTAGCAGCAGGTGATCCTGATCCAAGATTTGAGCTGAGAAAACCATCAAATCATACTACTTCAGCTCCATTGGTAACTAACCCTACAGATGGAGTTCCTATCAGCACAACCATGTTAAATTCAGCTGATACATCTGAGATGCCACCAAATTCTAGCTCAGAGGCATAACACTCAAGAGGCATAACACTCAAATGAAGGAGCTTCAAAAGCGGAAGGAAATAGTGTTGGTGACAGTGATCAAGAGTTTCTTGATGCTAACAACCACACCATTGGAGACAATATAAATGATGTCACACACTCATTGGATCAAGTCTCTCTTGATAAGTGTGCTGATGTGGTAGGAGAAACATCAATGCCTGATCTAAATTTCTCTAATTTAGATCTCTCCAAGAAACTTGTTGTGATCCCTCAACTAAGAATACACAAGTCTCACCCCACCACAAACATCATTAGAAATGTTGACACAGGGGTAAGAACAAGAGGAAAACCCCATGATGCAAATGTTTGTCTTCACTCTTATTTCTTGTCCCAGATAGAGCCAAAGAAAGTTGATGAGGCTTTAAAGGATGGAAGTTGGGTTGAAGCTATGCAAGAGGAGCTGCTTCAATTCAAAAGGCAAAAGGTTTGGAAGTTATGTCCTCTCCCTTAATGGAAGACTACCATAGGAACAAATAGGTGTTTAGAAATAAGAAGGACGATAGAGGACTTGTCATCAAAAACAAGGCGAGACTAGTTGTCCAAGGGTACACACAAGAAGAAGGAATTGACTACACAGATGTCTTTGCTCTTGTAGCAAGACTTAAAGCTGTCAGAATATTCCTAGGTTTTGTTGTGTCCAAGGATTTCAAGGTCTACTAGCTTGATGTCAAGTGTTCTTTTCTATATGGGGTGATTGATGAAGTGGTGTATGTCAAACAACCACATGGCTTTACAGATCCTGATCATCCTGATTATGTCTTCAAGCTTGATAAAGCTCTTTATGGGCTGCACCAAGCTCCAAGGAAGTGGTATGAGACTCTATCTCAGTATCTCTGTCAGCATGGCTACAAACGAGATACTATAGATGAAACTCTCTTCATCAAAGGAATAGGGAATGACTTAATGCTAGTTCAAGTATATGTAGATGACATTATCTTTGGGTCAACCAATCCAAAGCTTTGCAAAGACTTTAAGAAGCTGATGAAGAATAGATTTTAAATGAGTGCAATGGGAGAACTCAATTTCTTTCTAGAGATTCAAGTGAAGCAAGTTGACAATGACATCTTCATAAGTCAGTCAAAGTATGTACAAGACATACTTACAAGATTCAACATGACTGGTTGTAAGATTGCAAAGACACCCATAGCCAGAAACCACTCCCTTGGACCAGACATTGAGGGGGAATGTGTAGATGAACATCTTTACCGGGCTATGATTGGGTCTCTTATGTATCTTACAGCTAGCAGGTCTAATATCATGTCATATGCATTCGTGCAAGATATCAATCCAACCCCAAGATGTCACATCTGGTCACTGTCAAGAGGTATCTAAGATACCTCAAAGGTGCTGCTATATTAGGCCTCTGGTATCCAGAGAATTCTGACTTCAACCTATATGCATATACAAATAGTGACTATGATGGCTGCAATATGACTGCAAAGTCTACATCTGGGGGTTGTCAATTCCTTGGTGGAAGGATTGTCTCATGGCAATGCAAAAAACAATCCTGTATGTCTGCATCAACTGCTGAAGCTGAATACATTGCTGCTGCTAGCTGTTTTGCTCAAGTGCTTTGAATTCAAAATTAGATGCTAGACTATGGATTCAACTTCAAAGAGACTCCCATCCACATAGACAACAATAGTGTTATCTCTATTACAGAGAATCCTATGCAGCACTCAAGGACAAAACACATCAATATTAGGTATCATTTAATTAGAGATAACTTTGAAAGGGATTAATCAAACTGGTCAAAATTAACACAAATGAACAACATGCTGATCTGTTCACCAAAGCTTTTGATGAACAAAGATTTAATTATCTTATATCAGCTATTAGGATGATTAATTTTGAGTAGATTTTCTTTAAACTTAATTCATATTATTTCTAAAATTTGTGTGTCCTAAGTTGTCTATTTTATCATCTTCATAAGCCCTTGTTTACTTTGAAAGAAAAATCTTTTAAAATTTTATCTCTTAGATTATTTAGAATTTTGATCTTCTTTACTTCAGAATATACTTCTTTGCTTCTGGACAAAAATTATGTCATCCAAACCAAATAACTACTTATTTCAACTTACCTTTGGAAGAAAATTTTCAAATATCTTCCGAAGCACAAATGAGTATAAGTACTTATATATGTTTTTGAAGAACAATTTCCGTCCGAAAGGAATTAAGTCTCGAAAGATTTCATTCCTCTTACAATAAAATCTCCAAGTCAAAATATCTTCCGAAGCAAAATTCTCCATAATCTTTGAAATTTCTTCCGAAGCCATATTAGCTTCGGAAGCTTTTTATCAAAACTTTCAAATAGAAACTACCTTTGAAAGATTTTTGACTTCCAGGAAAACTACCTTTTTGGGCACTTTATTAGAGGTGGGACCGACATCCGGATTTCAAAGTTTATCCTCTTTTATTAACTTTGTCTTAAATCCATTTCATATACATGTAACATCTGTCATTTTCAAGTTCTTAACCCGAACCCGAATTAAAAGTGAACTTTCATACAATGTGAATTTTCATTATTTAAGTAATCTTACTTATTTAGATAAATCAAATGTATTAAATACGTAGTTTAATCTATATTGTCTAATTATCACTCATTAAAGCATCTAATCAACTTATAAGAATTAATTAATTTATAAATAATTTCTTTATAAAGTTATAAAGATTTATTTATCATTTATGGGTTCTAATTGTTAAACTAAATATATAATTAAAAAGAGTTATTTCAAGACTTATAAAAGCTATGAAGTTTATAATAAGTGATATTATTTTAATGTAAATAAAGTTTACTAAGTTATAGGGCTTAATCTAAATTATGAGTTTTAATTAAAATGTATAATTAAATTGTAAAGTTTTTTTAAAAGATTCATAAAGTTTCTTTTTGTTTCTAAAAAAATTGATTAGTTAATTAAATATGATTTTACAAACTTTGAGGGTTTATTTGCAAATGTAGAAACTTTAATTGAGAAGTTTTGTACATAAAATGATAAACCTTAAACCGCAGGGACTAAAACTGTCAAAATAATAAAATCAAAATGACTTTTCCCATTTTTCCCCGTTTTTCCGGCGACGATCGCCGGCCAAACCCCGGCCACGCACCGGTGGCCCTAAAAACCCATTTAAAACCGCTCGAAAACGTTCCAAATCGTTCCAAATCCAACCGTGTGCATGTTTCGAACTTGATGGTATCATTTAATCGTGTCTACGAGTCGGTTACGAACCTTAATCGATCAAGAAACCGACGAAATAAACTCTAAATCCGTTCGAACATTTAATCCTATTAAGAATCTAATTAATCGAACCTACATAATCATCTGGTTGAACTTTATCTATTGCAACCTTCAATTCCTCCTGAAAAGCACACAAACATCAAAATCGATCCCCACTTCCATCGCGATCTGCAACTAAGTGTTCATCATCATCCGAACCTTTTACACTTCAATTAGTAGAGGGCTTTCAATCTTTGAGTCTAGAAGAAGGTGCCTGTGTAACGAATTTGGGTATAATCAACGTTTGCATCAAGAACCCCACAATACCCATGTCGCGACTGCTCTTCAACCGATGCTATTGAATTTGAACAGCTTTCGGTAAATTAAACACATACATATACTAAATAAATATTAAAATAATTAAAACCTTATAAAATGATAGTTTTAAGGTCATTTAAAATAAATATTAATTATTTACCTTATCAAATTCTAAATAATTAATTATTGAATTATTTATCTCTTTTTCATATATCATATTTAATCATTATTAATTCAATAAGTTAAATCATTGAATTCTTATTTTTAATTGATTGATTCCAACATTATGAACCCAAAACATAAACGATTACTTTATTTTATTTTGCTTGATTTATTTATTAAAAATCCCAAAATTCCAATTGAAACCCTAGTTCATGTCCAAATGATAATTTTATTATCGAACTTAATCTTGGGATCTATACGTTTAGGCAACTTGTAAAAGAAATCGTTGGAGCCTCGTCTGCATTCTTATCATCATATTATTTACATCTTGTGTGTTCTTCATGCCCTCTTTTTACTTTATTTCATACCTTTTGGGGTGAAACATGTTAACCTAATAAACTTACACTTGTAAATATTTTGATACTTGTAAATGCACATGCAATTCATCTTTACTTTTTGTCATGGTTATTTGTGTTATTGTAAGTCTTATATGAGATACATATTTTATTTACAATCATTAACTGCTAGCCTGGCGATGTCTTAGATCTTTGGGCCTGACAAGCCTATTTGGTGCTAAAGTCGATGTATTGCCGACTCCTGATGACGTATGCTTGTTCATCATGGGAACCAAATACACTTAGCCAATCTTATATACTTGTAATCAAGTCAAGATTTGGTTGTAACTGTATGTGTTCTATAAGCTTGCTAACTTGTAACCATGGACATGAATTGCTACTTGTAACCCTTTTACATATATATACTTATGCGTGTGTTTAAACCATGGGAACTCACCAACTTTATAGTTGACTCTTTATTTTTAATATGTTTCAGGTTTCTTACTTGAAGATCTTCTTGTGCTCATATAGGACTTGGACCTAGACTAATTGAAAGACTTATGTATTTGGTTGTATCTTGATTGTTATGTTATTATCTTATTTGTCTTGTAATGTTTAATGAATAATGATATTTAATAATATTTCAACTTAACTAGTTCCATGTGCTATGAGCAATCGTCTCCCATTCGTCCGCCCCGATGATTCCGTCGTCGGTCGGTGTCACACCCCAACTGACGGTGGAATCATCGGGGCGGATGAGTGGAAGACGATTGCTCATAGCACATGGAACTAATTAAGTTGAAATAATATTAAATGTCATTATTCATTAAACATTACAAGACAAATCAGTAATTACAAAACAATCAAGATACAAACAGAAACATAAGACTTTCAATTTAAACTAGGTCCAAGTCCTATATGAGAACCAAGAAGATCTTCAAGTAGTAAACCTGAAACATGTTAAAAATAAAGGGTCAACTATAAAGTTGGTGAGTTCCCATGGTTTAAACACACACATATATGTATATATATAAAAGGGTTACAAGTAGCAATTCATGTCCATGGTTACAAGTTAGCAAGCTTATAGAACACATACAGTTACAACCAAACCTCGACTTGATTACAAGTATATAAGATTGGCTAAGTGTATTTGGTTCCCATGATGAACAAGCATACGTCATGAGGAGTCGGCAATACATCGACTTTAGCACCAAATAGGCTTGTCAGGCCCAAAGATCTAAGACATCGCCAGGCTAGCAATAGTTAATGATTGTAAACAAAATATGTATCTCATATAAGACTTACTAAAACACAAATAACCATGACAAAAAGGTAAAGATGAATTGCATGTGCATTTACAAGTATCAAGATGTTTACAAGTGTAAGTTGATAAAGTTAACATGTTTCACCCCAAAAGTTGTGAAATAAAGTAAAAGGGGCATGGAGAACTCACATGGAAAACTCACAAGTATAGCGATGGTTGTAGAGTACATAAGAAAGCTTGGATGTCAAGAGTCAAATGTGATGTCCTATATGATTAAAAAAACAATAACTTGAGGTTGGAATTCATTACAAGAAGTTAGGACATTTGGGGAATGCTAAAAAGCGAAAGGTAGATTGAAAAAGAATTATTGCATCAATTTTAGATTCTGGACAGAATGTTTGGTATGTGTTTGAACAGGTTTTAAAAATAGCAAACGATTTCATAAAATTATAAAAATTTATACTTGACTAGTTCAAAGTCTCCCGGACAACTTTCATTCAGAAACATTTTTATGAAAACATCTTTAAGTAGGTCAAACAAGCAGCACAAGACAGAAGGTGCGGAAATGCGCACTTATCTTGTGAAGGCTATTGTTGAGTCGTCCAATTGAGTTTAAAGACGTATAAACTGTCGTTGAAAAGGTAATTCAATGAACTTAACATTGGAGTCTGAGTTTACTCAAATTTAGTTTGTTATGATCAAGTTATGGTCGGTTGAAGTAAAATTATATTCTGCCAGAATTGTAGTAAGCCACTTATGTGCACTTTTAAAATCGTTAAAGCATGAAACGGGTTAGAACATTTTATTATGTCAATATATGGTATATTAGTCTTCATTTGAGTGATAAAAATTTTCTAAGACTTTGGCATAGCCATCATTTAGAACAATAATCTTGTGGAATAACCGAATACGGCGGCATAGCCGTTCATATACAAACGGGATTCTTTGTTTATGTTAGTGTGTTGTTAGCTTAATTTAGGAATGTTAGTGATTGTTATAAGATTATTGATTATTAAAATGTTAATGATCAAATGATAATTATTAAAATAAAAAGAGATTTGGTAGAAGAAAGAATAATAGTAAGAACATAAAGTCATGAAAACAATTGGATGTTAGTATGATTAAAATGTATAATATAAAAAGTAATAAAATATTACCTTAGTATTAAGAATTCTTGAAATCTCTTGTAAAATAAAATTCTTTAAATTGATCATAACCAATAGATGAAAGAAAGATATGAGAGTGAGATTTTTAGAGAATGAGCAAATGAAAAGTGAGGCCTAAGCCTTGCTTTTATACTTGAGGTTGGGAGTAGGTTATGAATGGTGTTAATGGTGATTTATAAGCCTTTTAAAAGGGGGTTATGATTAGAATTTGAAATAAATATAAAATTAAATAATTTAAATAAATAAAAAAATAATTATAATTTAAAATTTAACTTTATGAAGACTCTAATTTTTATAACTTTTTTTATAAAATCTTTATAGACTTTATAAAACCAATTTGAATAATCAATCAAATTATTTATTTGTTAATCTTTATAACTTTTATAAAACTTGTAAACTATATAATTTGATTATTTATTTTAGTATTTAAAATTCATAAGTACTAATAAAACTTTATAAGTTTATTAAAATTCATTTTATAACTTTATAAGTTTTAATAAGTCTTTTCCATTTAGTTATTTGTTGTAACATGATTAATAAACTTTATAATTTTATGAAAAAGAATTATTTATCAATCAATAAGATGGTTACATATTTAATGTATTTGATCTATTTATTAAGTAAATTAATAATGAAAGCTCAAAATGGGTTCGGGTTTGGGTTTTAACTTGGAAAAATGACGGATGTTACAGTCGGGGTGTGAAAGATTGGTATCAGAGCCATGGTTATAGGGATTTAGGTTATTAAAAATGGAATGACCTAGACTATAACTAAGTACCCTTACACATGAGTCCTCTCATGTATTTTATATGCTTAGATAGGATTTTATGTGCTTTATGTGTTTATGCTTGATTATGTGATTATATGCCTTATGTGTTTATGCTTATAACTTGAATCTTATCAATGCACACACGAACTTTAAATCATATTCTAAGGCGTTATATGACTGAATCAAATGGTTTTCAAAATGTGATTTTGAATCGTTATTCGTGGTTTTCAAGTCTCGTCAAAGTCTAAGTCCTATAACTTGAAACATGTAATGCTGGAAGAGTGGGATGCCTGTATCTCAAGGTGTTCTGTCTAGGCAATGTATTCATATAAATCCAAATCAACCGATGGATCCGTTTACCTTACTTGGGAACCCTTGGGGTGAGTGTCCGCTTATAGGTATGCATGTCTTCATTAAGGTTGTAGTTGACTTAATACTTTGATAAGTCAATGTAATGTTTTGGTTTGTAAATCGAACGTTACACTCGAAACATCTTGTTATTTTGACTCGTTTCTTCATTGATTTTGTTTCCTTGAATCTTAAACTCTTTATCTCATTTCTCTTAATGACCCTAAAAAAAATCTTTCTAAACGTCTTCCCCTCAAAACCGCACTTATCCTGAAAACCTAATACAATGATGCCCTCATTGTAAATTGAATCTTTAATCAGAACAAACACGATTCTCGTATCAACTTTAAGCTAATAAAACTTTAAAACCTCAAAGACATAAATAAACAACAATTGATCATCCAAAAACCTCGTAAAAAGTTGTTTCATTGAGAAGCTCTTATTAATTTCATATTCCATCCAAAAGCATACTGAACTTGCCTCCGAGCCTCGTATCATACTAATACTTAGTGTTTCCCCCGTGACAAAACCTTCTCGATTGTCTTGAACTATTTAAAATACAAACGTTTATCAATTAAAAACTCGAGATTGATAATCTTGTAACCTTTGCCAAGGAACACATGAAATCTTAAATAATGAACTTTTAACAAACTTAAGCTTAGAATAACATCATAATTAAATTTATTTAAGTTAACGTTCCAAGTGACACTTGCGAACGTGGCATAAAAACCAAGTCTCCTCATGTCCTTGAAATTAGTCCTCTCGTGATTAAATTTCGGGACGAAATTTCTTAAAATAGGGGAGACTGTAACATCTGTCATTTTCAAGTTCTTAACCCGAACCCGAATTAAAAGTGAACTTTCATACAATGTGAATTTTCATTATTTAAGTAATCTTGCTTATTTAGATAAATCAAATGTATTAAATACGTAGTTTAATCTATATTGTCTAATTATCACTCATTAAAGCATCTAATCAACTTATAAGAATTAATTAATTTATAAATATTTTTTTATAAAGTTATAAAGATTTATTTATCATTTATGGGTTCTAATTGTTAAACTAAATATATAATTAAAAAGAGTTATTTCAAGACTTATAAAAGCTATGAAGTTTATAATAAGTGATATTATTTTAATGTAAATAAAGTTTACTAAGTTATAGGGCTTAATCTAAATTATGAGTTTTAATTAAAATGTATAATTAAATTGTAAAGTTTTTTTAAAAGATTCATAAAGTTTCTTTTTGTTTCTAAAAAAAATTGATTAGTTAATTAAATATGATTTTACAAACTTTGGGGGTTTATTTGCAAATGTAGAAACTTTAATTGAGAAGTTTTGTACATAAAATGATGAACCTTAAACCGCAGGGACTAAAACTTTCAAAATAATAAAATCAAAATGACTTTTCCCATTTTCCCCGTTTTTCCGGCGACGATCGCCGGCCAAACTCCGGCCACGCACCGGTGGCCCTAAAAACCCATTTAAAACCGCTCGAAAACGTTCCAAATCGTTCCAAATCCAACCGTGTGCATGTTTCGAACTTGATGGTATCATTTAATCGTGTTTACGAGTCGGTTACGAACCTTAATCGATCAAGAAACCGACGAAATAAACTCTAAATCCGTTCGAACATTTAATCCTATTAATAATCTAATTAATCGAACCTACATAATCATCTGGTTAAACTTAATCTATTGCAACCTTCAATTCCTCGTGAAAAGCACACAAACATCAAAATCGATCCCCACTTCCATCGCGATCTGCAACAAAGTGTTCATCATCATCCGAACCTTTTACACTTCAATTAGTAGAGGGCTTTCAATCTTTGAGTCCAGAAGAAGGTGCCTGTGTAACGAATTTGGGTATCATCAACGTTTGCATCAAGAACCCCACAATACCCATGTCGCGACTGCTCTTCAACCGATGCTATTGAATTCGAACAGCTTTCGGTAAATTAAACACATACATATACTCGGAATTACATGGGGAATCAAAGCCCCATATCTATTTCTGTAAACGTATTTGATTTCATGTTCAATTTAATGCGAAATAAAACTAGGGTTCTTGGAGAATTGGGGATTGTTTAAAGTGTTGTTTTTATCTATTAAATCGTGATACAAACCGCGGCTGAGGCCTTGGTTTACTGGTTCATTGTACACATCTCATCCTAGAGGTCCCGGGTTCGAACCGGGCCTCCATCACTCTTATTTTAAAATTGTTTTTTTTACATTTTGTAAATTAGAAAAGTATTATCATATTATAAAATCAAAATAAAAATTATTTCATTAACTAAAACATTTCTGAAATTATTTATTTTTAAGTTTTCAAATTAATTATTTCATAAAAGATAACAAAGGTTATAGAAACATTAGTAATTATTTTATGTAATCTAAATGTTATAAACCAATTATGGTTCAAATGTGGATTATTCTAAAACATTATAAATCTATATGTTAAATGTATAATTATTCAAATAGTTATTTAAATAATTAATTATTCATTTATTCATTTAATCATGTCATATATAACTAGTTAATAACGTTATTTCTCAAACTTTATTTAAGTTTTTGGAACTTATAAAACAATATAATTTTCCATTATTTCCTTATCATTGTTTTAAAGTTTTGATATTATAAGACTTTTACAAAGAACATTTAAAACGTTTAAAAACCTTATAAAATGATAGTTTTAAGGTCATTTAATATAAATATTAATTATTTACCTTATCAAATTCTAAATAATTAATTATTGAATTATTTATCTCTTTTTCATATATCATATTTAATCATTATTAATTCAATAAGTTAAATCATTGAATTCTTATTTTTAATTGATTGATTCCAACATTATAAACCCAAAACATAAACGATTACTTTATTTTATTTTGCTTGATTTATTTATTAAAAATCCCCAAATTCCAATTGAAACCCTAGTTCATGTCCAAATGATAATTTTATTATCGAACTTAATCTTGGGATCTATACGTTTAGGCAACTTGTAAAAGAAATCGTTGGAGCCTCGTCTGCATTCTTATCATCATATTATTTACATCTTGTGTGTTCTTCATGCCCCCTTTTTACTTTATTTCACACCTTTTGGGGTGAAACATGTTAACCTAATAAACTTACACTTGTAAACATCTTGATACTTGTAAATGCACATGCAATTCATCTTTACTTTTTGTCATGGTTATTTGTGTTATTGTAAGTCTTATATGAGATACATATTTTGTTTACAATCATTAACTATTGCTAGCCTGGCGACGTCTTAGATCTTTGGGCCTGACAAGCCTATTTGGTGCTAAAGTCGATGTATTGCCGACTCCTGATGACGTATGCTTGTTCATCATGGGAACCAAATACACTTAGCCAATCTTATATACTTGTAATCAAGTCGAGGTTTGGTTGTAACTGTATGTGTTCTATAAGCTTGCTAACTTGTAACCATGGACATGAATTGCTACTTGTAACCCTTTTACATATATATACTTATGCGTGTGTTTAAACCATGGGAACTCACCAACTTTATAGTTGACTCTTTATTTTTAACATGTTTCAGGTTTCCTACTTGAAGATCTTCTTGTGCTCATATAGGACTTGGACCTAGAATAATTGAAAGACTTATGTATTTGGTTGTATCTTGATTGTTATGTTAATATCTTATTTGTCTTGTAATGTTTAATTAATAATGATATTTAATAATATTTCAACTTAACTAGTTCCATGTGCTATGAGCAATCGTCTCCCATTCGTCCGCCCCGATGATTCCGTCGTCGGTCGGGGTGTGACAATACATGTACCCAACGGATCCTCCTTCTTTCAAAGTTTAACTTCTAGCAAGACATGCTTAGCTTACCTCTACATGATCTCTTTGACATGAGAAGGTATTTTGAGAGTTTGAGTGATGCTGACCCATTGATGAAGAAAGGTATGGTCATGATCATGATGAGGACTGTCAATATCTAAAGACACTTCTCTGTTTTGGTAGCATTAGCCTAGGGGGAGTTTTTAAGGCTTAACGAAAGGCTGATGCACCCAAAAATAGACCAAGTCATTCTTGCATGCATGCACTCAATGCAAAGTAGATGTTATTCGGAATTTTTACACCTTGCATCAGAAATATTCCGAGTGTAAAATCTTTCGAAGCCAAAAGTGAAGTCTTCTGAAGCTTCAAAGACAAAGTCTTCCGAAGCCAATGGAGCGAAGACAGATTTTTTCTGAAGACTTTGAAGATCATGCTTTCTCTGATGTACTTTTAATAAAGCTAACCAACTTTTCGCTGCAACTCTGAAGACTCACCAATGGTCCATGCTTTTTGTAACTGTACATTAAGGTCTTGAGTCTCTAAATTTCTACTTTATGTACTTTTATCCTTTTTTTAATATATTAGGATGTGAGCTATGGCATGTCATAGTTACTAGTCAAAAGGCAGATTTGCCTTTTGACTCTACATTGATTTTGTTGTCTAGATCAAATGTATCTAGCTGACCTTCTAAGTACAGTCGGCTGTAGGATGTAGTATAAAGTGTCTCAAGTCCTTGTAACGTATTTCTTATGCTTTGTAACAGTTGTAATAGAATTTGAGAAGCAATATACTGCAATCTTGAATACCAAACATCTTTGTTGTTCTTAATTTTCTAGCTCTTTTATACTTGTGTTCATAGTATCATAACCAAAGTCCTGGTTTCCTATTTGATCTGTTAAGTGTTCTAAACACTTTTCTCATTGTGAGACTAAGTGTATTGACCATCCCTTTAATGGTCCTTCAATAATTACTTTTATCATTGAAGGGTCTACTTGTATTCATTTCTCATTCACCATAAGCCTAAGGAACTGATATTCTCTTATTCAAAATTCACACTTAGAGAATTTTGTCTAGAGCTTCTCATTCTTAGAAATTTCTTATATTGCTCTGTCACACCCTCGCTAAAAGCGGAAACACGGGGATGTAACGAGACCGGGATCGTCATAACACATGGTAAGCGATAGAGAGCAATATAAATAAATGATGACAAGCGTGTCATGACGACACCCGACAACAAGGGGACTTGTGTCGTGTTTAGTCAATGTTCACGACAACATAGCCATAAGCAACATGATAATGATACACATAATCACATAAAGATGAAATTGTAAATGTTAATTCCCACAACCCGGGAACAAGTTTCAAAAGTTAATGATTGTTTACAAGCGTTAACATTGTTCAAAAGATTGTTTATCATAACATGTTAAGTCCCAAATGCATCCTAGGGTCTCCACTAAGGCAGCACACCTAGATTCCTGGACTTGCATGATCACTTGAAAAGATATGCTTAAAACGGTCAACATAATTGTTGGTGAGCTCGCAGGTTTATGTAATAAAAATGTAAGTGATGCTGTATAATGTAAGCGTAATGGAATACCGTGAATACAGTTATATACACATGTAAAATCACATGACATGAGCTTTGCAACCAAACCTAGCGACGTACACAAAGAAATTATCGGTATATATTCACCCATGGGCCCGTTCCTGGCCACTGATGGTACCAACTAGTATACCATCGAACAAGGGTGGGGGTGTCAACCCAGTAGTACTACCAATACCTAACCGTCGGGTCCCACACTGGAATTAAATAGTTGCAAAGATAGAACCACACAGCAGACCCAAGCATGTATCAAATAGTACTTGCAACACAGTATCACGTTGATTCCTTGTATGTAAAATGTATGTAAGTTGTACAGCATTGAAAATGAGTAAGCATACTTTTCCCCCAAGTTGTAAATGATTGAAAGATTGTATAAGCGTAAAAAGGGGCCACGAAACTCACTTGTTAGGTGGTAAGTATGTTTGAGCAATGTATCCCAAATGTTGAATGCAAATAAACAGTCAAACCACCTATTGACAATTATTGTAAAGCATTATTGATATGATATATATATAAGCGCGCAATAATGATGGGTCGGTTCGGGTCGTATCGGCTGGGTCGTGTATAACACATACAGACTGACACACATACTAGATCTTATGTAGATCCAAGTACAAGACATTGTCGCCATTGATGATGATATTTAAGTAAAAGTCTCATTGTTATTGAAGAAGCATTGAATAAGTGTCAATAGTTATAAGTCAATTGATCGTTGTAAAGCATTGGTTTAAATTTGTTTAAAATAGTATGTGTGCCCTTTTCGTGTTGACTTTAATCTTTGTGGCCGAACAATGGCTTATTATGTTAATGTTACCTCAACATCACACGTCATACTCACACCACGCACAAGGGAATCAAACTCAACAATTTCAGTCGCATACCAAGGCCAGACGCACGACTCAACCTCCATTCGTACGAACCAACCCTCAATCATGCGAATCAGCGTCATTCGTACGATTGAGCCTTCATTCGTATGACTGGCCTTCAGTCGTACCACACAACACCCAATCGCACGACTCAACCTCCATACGCACGAATCAACCTTCAATCGTGCGAATTAGCTACTTTCGTACGATTGAACCTTCATTCGTGCGATTGGACTCCAGTCATGCGAATCACGCAAAATCGCACACATTCAGTCGGTCACCTGACTCAATCGCACACAATCACTCATACGCATGACTCAATCGCATACATTCATTCGCACGCATGACTCAATCGCATACAGACACTCAGTCGCACAACTCAGTCGCACGACATGCCTAGTCGCACAACTCAGTCGCGCGATTGACTCAAACGCATGATTCAGTCGCACGACCCACTCAGTCGCACGGCTGAATCGCATGGATGACCCAGTCGCCTGATCTGCAGAATCGCGACTGTGGTCGTGATGAGCAGCCCCCGAGCTGCTCTAAACACGGGTTTTACACCACAAGGACCTCCAGAAACACTCAACAAACATACACAAACATGAAACACAAGCAAGAAGACCTCACACGCACCCATACGACCTTGTATGTTCGGGTTGAACCCGAACACCCGAAACCCTAGTTTTGGACAGCCGTGAAAAGGATAGAAAACGGACAACCAAAGACAACTACCTGCTAGAAAGGAGTAGTCTAAGCTGTAGACGGTGTCAAGACGAAGAAAACAAGACCTCTCGGGTTGGATTTGGTGCTAGAATGGTGATTTTGTGTGTGTAGAGGATGAAGATGAAGAAGATGGTGAATGTGAAGGCTTAGGGCTGGTAAGAGGGGTATTTATACCCAGCCCAAGTTTGCAAAATTACAAGTTTAGTCCCTGCACTTAACCCCCGAGTTTTCCCAAATTTGGTTCTATTGAAAAACGACTTTATTAGATGTTTTATATTAATTGAAAAAGTGCATTTAATGATATTATGACTTAAGAAATGGTTATGTTAAAAACATTTAATATATATAAAAATGATATATTTGACGGTTTCGATAATGAAAGTTTTAAAAGTCTTTTAAGGTTAACATAGGATTATAACGAATACACACACAACGATGATAAGGCACACATGATATCCACATAAAGAGTCAAATAAGGATGAGGAATGATCGATCAAAGAGTGTTTAACGGACAATCATGTTAATTGACGGACCTTAAGGTGACGGATGTCACATGCTCGAAGATGACATTCATGTTCTTGCTTAGTTTTATAAATTATAATAATATCATTAATGAAAATGATCAGAAATTCATCTACATAAGGTCTACATACCTTATTCATTAAGTCCATAAGTACAACTACGTATTTGTCAAGCCAAATGGCATTACCATGAACTTATAATAAATTAGTCTTGACTGGAATATAGTTTTACTAGATGATCTCTGAATCTTAAATATATTTTTGAAACATTTAAGGTCTTTCTTGGAATTAGATCTATACTATATTCCACTTGCCTATCCGAAGGTAATCCTAGTAGGTCCACCGGGAATACTTCCGGATAACCTTATATACTCAGAATTCCTTCTAGCTTATGTTTTTTCTTGGCATGTCTAGCATATGTCAAAAAGCTACATCCTTTACATAGGAGATTGTTAGCTTTTATTAATGAGATTATATCAATTGTCTTTTTCTTCTAATCTCCATGGATAATTAGTATTTCACAATTTAGGGTATAAAGTTTGATCATGTTCTTATCATAGATGATCTATCTTTGGTTTTTAACTAATAAACCATGTTCTATTACTTTATTAAAACCCCTAAGTTCTATTGGCATAACATCTATGGGTAGTTCCTTATCATTTATTATAAGATTTTAGTTCTTACAAATTTGTATGATCTTCTTTCGCTTTCATCAGCCATTTCTACTACATATGCATTAGCTAAAGGTTGTGCAAAAAGATTCATTTGATGCCTAAATGTAGTTATATGAAACTGCTATTGGCTCTACAGTGAAATATACTTTATTGATAATGAACGCACCCACAAGTACCTTTAGTGTCTTATGAGGTTCATCTAAATTCATCATGTATGCTCCTCCCTTAGCTTTGTTCTCTTGTAGGCTAGTTCTTGCTAGGTTCGAGCATTACGAATTAAAGTAACCCGCTTTCCCACACTTAAAGCAATTCTTCTTTTTAGGAAAATAAAATGAAGGATGTCCTATTGTAAGGCCCCGTTTCCAGGACACTCATAGTTGGTCAATCATCGCACATAAAACATAAAACATACTTTAACATTTAAAAAAGTACAGCAGCAGAATCATTTAACCAAAACCATTTTATATGTTAATAATCGATTTTGCAAAATAATACATCATTGTTAAGTTACAAAATATCATTCGTTGCATCACATCACAAAAACATCATCATAATACAATATGGATGCCATCCAAAACAGGCCAAGTAGCTACCCCCGTGCCATCCTCAGCGACTCTTACCTGCCAACTGGAAAATACATAAAAGTCAGCGTTGCTGAGTGAGTTCTAGGTTTAATAATAAAATACTTTACATTAGATTAAAACCATCCTTTACTTTCGTTCGCGATCATGCATCATAAGTACAAATAGATAATCTCATTATTATCTTTCATCATCATTCTTTGACATTCATTCCTTCGTTCTCATTCTTACCATACATTTCTTACATTTCATACGTTCGTCATTAACTTTCGATGCCATGTACTATACCACGAATATTGTGCACGAAGCTGGCCACTAGGCCTAGGGCAAGTACATTCATCACTATCATTCAAATTTCATTACGAACCAGTGCCATGTGCTAAACCCCGAACATTATGCACGAAGGTGGTTATTGGGCCTGAGGTCTATCAATAGACCCTAAACATTATGCACGAAGCTGACTCTAGTACCTAGGGCAAGCGGCAAGTGTCCCATACATATGGTCAATCAAAAAGATTGGACCCCAGTGCGCA
This sequence comes from Flaveria ramosissima, assembly GCA_025215565.1. Lineage (NCBI taxonomy): Eukaryota > Viridiplantae > Streptophyta > Magnoliopsida > Asterales > Asteraceae > Flaveria > Flaveria ramosissima. The sequence continues at coordinate 31,693,858 of CM046037.1, read as the reverse complement.
TCCTTCCGGGTAGCTAACCCGCACACAGTTGAGCTAACACCCTTCATTCGGTGTGAACCTCCATACATTTGCTTGCAAGACTTTCTTACATTCATTCTTTCATTAATGCATGCATTCATTCATTCTTTACGTTCCTGTTTTCATCATCATTAACTTCCGCTTTACGTTACATAATACTTTACATTCATTTGCATCAACATACCACATAAAGCCACGAGATAATACGTAATAAGGAACATAAAGGAATATGACATAATCATACATAACATCATCATAAACATCATATACAACATCATACATCATCATATAATCATCATGCATCATCCCCACGAATATCCCAAGTCAAAGCCTAAAAATTCTTTTTTCCCAAAATTTCAAAAATAATTCTAAGTTTTTTAGACGCATGGGCACTATGCAGGCGCATGGGAGGCGCATGGGAACTTTTGGGCGCATGAGCACTATACGGGCGCATGGCCAACATTTAGTCATAGTGGGCAACTTTCTAGGCTCATGGACACTATGCAGGCGCATGAGCCTGACTTAGGCGCATGGGCACTTAGAAGCATGGGCACTTAGGTTCATGGGCAGGTTGTCCGCATGGGAACACTTAGACATTTTAGGCATATCCTAGGCGCATGGGTACTATTTGGGTACATGGATTTTCAGGTGCATGGGGACTTAGGCGCATGGACTACTGTTCAGGTGCATGAACAACTACTTGTAACTAAAATCATAATTCAGTCCCCAAATCCAATTCTAACATGTTCTAAGCTTAGTTCTAGCATTCTAAACAACATAAACATGCTCATAATATAAACACAACCATAACTCATCCCAAACTTACACCCATCTGCATACACAAACACATACGGGTAAGCATACCCAACATCATAAAAACATTGAAACATGTATTTCCAGCCTCAAAATCAGTTTAAGCATGTAAAAACGGGGATCTAGAACTCACCTTTGACAACTTTCAGGCAAGACTTCTTCACACCCGAATGCAAATGAATTCAAACACCTAGAAACCCACCAAAAAACACACCCGAACACACAAAACTCACATAAGCATAAACCCGAGGCCTGAACCAGCCAAAAACACTTCAAAACATCGAATTCATACCTTAGATTCAACTTACATAAGGGCGGCCATGTTGCTTTATGCACCAACTTTTATTCCTTTGTCTTTTTTACACATTTAACCCCTCAACTTAGGTTAAATTGCATTTCTTTCTTTTTCTGCACTTTTATTCTTTCTTTCTCATCTTTTAAAAATTCCGGGTGTTACAAATCCACCCCCTTATATAGGTTTTGTCCCTGAAACCTGTTATTCCTCGAATAGACGCGGGTAATGCTGTCTCATCTCTTCCTTAGTCTTTCACGTAGAATCGGATCCCTTCCTATGATTCCATTGAACTCACACCAAGGGAACCACTTTATTTTGTAACCTCTTCTCCTTTCGATCAATGATCACCACTGGTTGCTCCAGATAATTGAGCTGTTCATCTACTTTAATGTCCTCCAGTGGTACGACCATATCTTCATCGGCTAAGCACTTCTTCAGAAGAGATACATGGAACGTCGAATGAATTCCACTTAACTCATCAGGCAACTCCAGCCTATAGGCCACCACTCCTTCTAAACCGAATGATACCTTTCCAAGGTGAGACCTTTAGCATAACTCTATCGCCCACCTTGAACTCAATCGGTCTTCTCCTTTTGTCAGCGTACGACTTTTGCCTATCCTTTGCTGTCTTCATAAAGGCTTTGATCTTCTCTAGCTTCTCAGTCATAGCCTCGATCACTTAGATGCTCCCTAACTCTTTCTGACCAATATCACCCCAACAAACGGGTGTTTTACATCTCCGACCGTATAGCATCTCATAAGGGGGCATACCAATGCTGGCATGATAACTGTTATTGTATAAGAATTCGGCTAACGGTAAGTGGTCATCCCAACTTCCTCTAAAATAAATGACGCATGCCCGAAGCATATCTTCAAGCGTTTGAATAGTCCTCTCCGACTGACCATCCGTCTAAGGATGATAAGCCGTACTGATGTGTAACCTCGTCCCCATCGCATCGTGGAATTTCTTCCAAAACTTGGATGTAAACCTGGTGTCACGGTCAGACATAATGGACACTAGTACACCATGACGAGCTACAATCTCCTTGATGAACAGATCCGCTAACCTCTCACATGAGTACGTCTCTTTGATCGGTAAAAACTGAGCACTCTTCGTCAGACGATCGACGATCACCCATATAGCACCATACCCTCTCGCGGTACGCGGTAGCTTCATAATAAAGTCCATGGTGATATGCTCCCACTTCCACTCATGTATATCCAAAGGTTGGATCTTCCCGTACGGCTTCTGATGCTCTGCCTTCACTTGCAAGCAAGTAAGGCACTTACTCACATACTCCGCCACATCACGCTTCATACCCGGCCACCAATAATCTTTATTCATGTCTTGATACATCTTCGTAGCACCGGGATGAATGGAGTATCGAGTCCTATGAGCCTCATCCATGATCATTCTACGTAAATCCCCATAACGAGGAATCCACATCCGTCCGAATCGGGTTCTAACACCGAGAGTGTTTTCACCCACCTGTGCATACTGCTTGCAACTATACCTCTCATCCTTTAGGAGTTAAGGCGATCTTCTTTCAACGCTTCATCTTGGAACTCCTTGACCTGCTTCATCACATAGGAAGTCATAACAAATTGATAAGCTTTCACCCGAATCGGCTCGGGTCTCTCCTTTCGACTAAGGGCATCCGCCACCACGTTGGCCTTGCCCGGATGGTAATGGATTTCGAATCATGATCCTTAATGAGCTCCAACCATCGCCTCTACCTCATATTCAAATCTTTCTGCTCAAAGAAGTATTTCAAGCTCTTGTGGTCGGTGAAGATAGTGCACTTTTTCCCGTACAGGTAGTGTCTCCAAATCTTTGATGCAAAGACCACAACTACTAGCTCCAAGTCATGAGTAGGGTAATTAACCTCGTGAACCTTCAATTATCAGGATGCATAAGCTATAACCTTTCCTCTTTGCATCAACACGCAACCCAACCCCGAGTAAGAAGCATCTAAATAGACCACCAAATCCTCGCTTCCTTCGGGTAATGACAAAAACTGGAGCTTGAGTCAACCTCGCCTTTAGCTCCTCAAAAGCCTTCTCTTGATCTTGACCCCATACAAATTTAACACCCTTACGGGTCAACTTAGTCAACGGAGAAGATATTTTATAGAAGTCTTGGATGAATCTTCTATAATATCCCGCCAATCCCAAGAAACTATGGATCTCGGATGGCGTCTTTGGAGACTTCCTTTGCATCATCGCCTCCACCTTGGCCGGGTCCACCATAATCCCCTCGGGATTCACCACGTGACTCAAAAACTAAACCTCGCGCAACCAGAACACGTACTTGGAGAACTTAGCATACAGCTTCTCTTTTCTCAGCGTATCCAACACTTCCCAAATATGACCGACATGCTCCTCCTCGCTCCTCGAGTAAATCAGGATATCATCAATAAACACAATCACTGATTTATCTAACATCACCGACACACTTGATTCATCAAGTCCATAAAAGCAGCTGGCGTGCTGGTTAAACCAAAAGACTTAACGAGGAACTCGTAATGTCCACAACGTGTGCCAAAAGCTGTTTTAGGAATATCTTGCTCCTTCACCTTCAGCTGATGGTAGCCAGATCGAAGATCTATCCTTGAGAACCAACTGACACATTGGAGCTGATCAAACAAGTCATCAATCCTTGGTAATGGATACCGATTCTTCACCGTCAACTTGTTCAACTCACGGTAGTCAATGCACATCCTCATACTACCATCCTTCTTCTTCACAAACAAGACCGGAGCACCCCATGGAGAGATACTCGGTCGAATGAATCCCTTATAAACCAATTCTTGCAATTGCTCCATCAATTCGTTTATCTCGGATGGAGCCAATCGATACGGTGCCTTAACAACATGTTGGGCACCAGGTATTAGATCAATTTGGAGTTCGATTTCACGTTCCGGTGGCACACCTGGTAAGTCTTCTGGAAACACGTCCGGGAACTCACACACAACCGGTACATTAGACAGTTGTGGTGTTGGCATATCTACATCCTTCACGTAGGCCAGGTAGGCACTATATCCACTCCTCATGCACTTTCCCGCCACCGCCATCGAAATCACCTTCAGAATCGTAGTAACTCGATCGTCGTAGATCGTCACTGAACTCCCGTCGGGCGCTGTCAATCAAATCATCTTCTTGCGACATACGATATTCGCCTCGTAGTCCACTAAGCAATCCATTCCTAGGACTACATCGAACCCGCCTAAGGTCATCACAAACAGTCTAGCAGGAAACTTATGACCTTCTAATCCTATGTCACAACCTTTTATCAGATTAAAAATCCTGGTAGACTTACCTATGGCAGTTTCTACATCGAGAGGCCCATCAATGTTTCTACTACTAAAAGGCAATTTAATACAGAAAGCAGCAGATATGAAACTCTTACTAGCACCAGAATCCAATAACACAGAAGAAAGAGTTTGGTTTACTAGAAACGTACCTTGCACAACATCGGGGTCCGTCCTAGCCTCCTTCCAGGTCATCATGAAGGCTCTAGCGCTCGCCTTCTGCCCGTCAGTCCTGGTCGTCTTCTTTGCTCCAGAACTCTCAGCCTTTGGCTTCTTGCAGTCTCTGCTCATGGTTCCCTTTCCACCACAGTTATAACACCTTGCCACCTTGCACTCTCTCGCCATATGACCAGGTTTCCAACATTTGCCACACCTACACTCTCCAGTATGCTCCCTTCCGCATTTGCCACACCTTTTTGACCCCGCACCGTGTGTGGCTACACGCCGGTCATCCACCCTCGCAACCTTGTTGTTTGGAGCGGCCCCGCCTTGTCCAAACCGTTTCCCATTCAAGTTCCGGTCACCACCACCTTTCATGCTCACCTCAACAACTGCCATTTCCCATTCATCATACAACCTCCCCACCAGATCAATCACCAACCTAAAAGCACCTGGTCGGGCCTACGGATGTCCGCCGGCAAGTCCTGGATATATCTCTTAATCTTTCGTGATAGAGGCGTCACCTGATCCAGCACCAGACGTGCCATCTCATTGATTTTGGTGGTGTACTGCTGGTGCGTCATAGTTCCCGCCTCCAGTTGTATGAACTCCCTCTCAACTTTGTCGAGCTCTCTATGAGGACAAAACTCCTCGATCACCAACTTCTTCAGCTCGTTCCACCTCATCCTCCCAATTGCCATGCTACCCTCAGCCTGGACAATATTGACCCACCAACACAAGGCCGAGTCCACGAAGGAGTGGGTAGCAAACTTCACATTCTGATCCTCCCTACACTCGCAGATATCAAGCACAGCTTCCATCTCTCTTACCCACCAATGAGCAGCAGCAGAAATGCCATTGCCATCAAAAGTAAAGGGCTTGCATCTCTAGAACGCCCCATAGTTACAGCCTCGTATAGTTTCTTGCACAGGATCCTCCTCCTCCTCATCACTAGTGACAACCGTCTCAGTCTCCAGTTGTTCCCTTCACCCCACGGGCCTCCTCCTTTCCTTCCTCTCGCCTTCCCTCACAGCTTTAATCACCTTGGTCACCACAGACGTGTTGGAGCATATATTGTCATATATAGTGTGTCCGTCACTTGACAAATAGTCTAGGCTTAATGTAATACACCTGATATGTTGTAAACACATGAAACTGAGTCATTCGCAGGAGCATATGCGAATGGGACTCAGTCGTACGACTGAGCCATGCGAATGGACCAGTCGTGCGACTGAGAGATGCTATTGAGCCATTCGTAAGACTGAACCATAAGTATGGTCCAGTCGTACGAATGAACCATACGCATGGTCCAGTTGTACGATTGAACCATATGCATGGTCCAATCGTACGAATGGGCCCAGTCGTATATGATATGGGCTGAGGCCTATAAATACTAGTTTCATTGTGTAGGGAGATAGGGTTTTGAGAGTGTGCCCGAAGCCTAGGTGCTGCCGGATGAGAGGGGATATAATGCTCGATCTCCCCTTGCCAAAAGTCGTGATTTTTATGTTTAATGAGCTTGTAATCATTAGGTTTCATCAATAAAACCATTGATTCTTGTTCATCCTCTTGTTTGTCTTTTGGTTTTTCTTATCATTCCGTCAAGAACACGCTCGGATGTCAACCGATCCGGCAACTTCACAATTGGTATCAGAGCCGGTTACTGCTAGAATGATCTAACAATCATTCTAGCAACCCGAGCTCTTGATTTCTGGAACTATTTCATGTTCTTTGATGTTAAACCTACTTCGTGTTTTGCTCTGTTTTTGTTACGTGTGTTGTTTCTATGTTAAAATCGAACTCGAAACCACGTTCTTATCACCCTTGCGAATCTGATTATGTCTATTTTGTTTCGGTTCATGTAAAATTCATCATATTAGGGTTTTTGACAGCCATGGCGGCTGCAGATTTGAAAATCTGCGTGGAGATCTGCTCATGCGACTGGACCATGAGTTTGGACCATTCGTACGACTGGACCATGCTAATGGACAATTCGTACGACTGGACCATGCGACTGGACCAGTCGTATGTTCAGTAGTGCGACTAGACCAGTCGTATGTTCAATCGCACGACTTAGCCATCCGCATTTGTCCAATCGCACGATTGACTCATCCGCATTTGTCCAATCGCACGATTGACTCATCCGCATTTGTCCAATCGCACGAATATATCATTTGTATCATCCATTCACACGAATGTGATATTTGTCCTCCATGTCATACGGATGAACGGTGTTCCAGACCCAGAAAACAAAAGAAGGAGTCTGGAACTGCCTCTTGCACAGATTTGAGGATGAGCAAAGCACATTCATCCTGAGGTTCTTTTGTCAAATAAGTTCGATGGATACCCCATTAATCGTTGGACTTCCAGAATAGATGAATGTAGTTAGAACACGAAAGAGAGAAGAGAAGATGTCAGCAGTCAGTGCTGATTTTGTGGGGTAGTCAAGAGCATCTGACTAGTTATGGGCCAATCAAGTTATATTTATCCGCACAGAGAGGATTTTGATTCTTAGAGGGAATCCATGTATAGAGAAATTGAAGACGCATTCAGAAAGTGATGATTTGAGCTGGTTTCTGATGATGAATCTGCGTGCATGCTGATTTGTTTGAGATTGTCAACTGTGGATCGAAACCTTCTACTTTTTGCCCAATACACCGTATGAAGACGCCAGGAGAGCACAATGTTTATATATTGGGATATGCTGAATTTGAGGGGGAATTTCTGCAGGTGTTAATGTTAATCAGGTTAGCTAGTGTAAAGATTAGAGCAATGGAAAACAGTTCATGTCATTATCTGGAAAAATCAGTCATATGGGGAATCTTGCTGCTATGATGGTCTTCTACAAAGTAATCGAAAGCTAGTGTGCCTAAATTCATTTTCGGGGATACTGTAGCAACCTGACGGATCAACAACGTTGGCTAATATGGTTTTTCGTTTGATTCTATTGGAAACCAGAGCAAAGATTGACTGAAGATTGTAAGAGGTGTTATCTATAATTCGCAAGCAACGTCTAAGGGGGAATTTGTTGGAGCATATATTGTCATATATAGTGTGTCCGTCGCTTGACGAATAGTCTAGGCTTAATGAAATACACCTGATATGTTGTAAACACATGAAACTGAGTCATTCGCAGGAGCATATACGAGTGGGACTCAGTCGTACGACTGAGTGCTAATGGACCAGTCGTGCGACTGAGAGATGCTATTGGGCCATTCGTAAGACTGAACCATAAGTATGGTCCAGTCGTACGATTGAACCATACGCATGGTCCAGTCGTACGATTGAACCATACGCATGGTCCAATCGTACGAATGGGCCCAGTCGCATCTGATATGGGCTGAGGCCTATAAATTCTAGTTTCATTGTGTAGAGAGATAGGGTTTTGAGAGTGTGCCCGGGGCCTAGGTGCTGCCGGATGAGAAGGGAGATCATGCTCGATCTCCCCTTGCCAAAAGTCATGATTTTTATGTTTAACGAGCTTGTAATCATTAGGTTTTATCAATGAACCATTGTATTCTTGTTCGTAGGCTCTTGTTTGTCTTTTGGTTTTTCTTATCATTCCGTCAAGAACACGCTCGGATGTCAACCGATCCAGCGACTTCACAAGACGGCAGGATCGTCTGCATGACCTGGTGTACCTCCTCCACCATAGCCTCCTTCACCGAGGTTCTTAAGTTAGCACTCTCATCACCACCCTCCGGATGAGGGGTCTAGGGCTTTTCATGTGCCGTCTCATCAGCCCTAGCCTTGCCTCTCGTGACCCGTGGTCCAGCACCACGTCCACCACGACCTCCGCCTCGCGAAGCCTTTGAGGATCTACCTCCAGCCATCTTCTAAACACGCTATAAGATCCAAACACCAACACAGTCATTCAAAGTAATAGCTCAGTTTATGTCAAGTATGTAAGTCCCTAATTATACTGGCCAGTTGTATTAGCCACTTACTTTACTCTTCATACCCCAAGCCTTTCCTATCCTGACTACATCAGTATCTAAATCTACTAAGAGCAAACAAATCAAATAACATGCGCACATAATACTGGTTATCATTACAGAAAATACCTGATGGCACGTAGCTACTCGTACTAGCATCCTTCGATTTTGTCTAAAACTTTGGCTCTGATACCAACTTGTAAGGCCCCGTTTCCGGGACACTCACAGTTGGTCAATCATCACACATAAAATATAAAACATACTTTAACATTTACAAAAGTACAACAGCGGAATCATTTAACCAAAACCATTTGATATATTAATAATCACTTTTGCAAAATAATACATCATTGTTAAGTTACAAAATATCATTCGTTGCGTCACATCAAAAAAACATCATCATAATACAAAATGGATGCCATCCAAAACAGGCCAAGTAGCTGCCCCCTACCATCCTCAGCAACTCTTACCTGCCAACTGCAAAATACATAAGAGTCAACGTTGCCGAGTGAGTTCTAGGTTTAATAATAAAATACTTTACATTAGATTAAAACCGTTCTTTACTTTCATTCACGATCATACATCATACGTACAAATAAATAATCTCATTACTATCTTTCATCATTATTCTTTGACATTCACTCATTCGTTCTCATTCTTACCATACATTTCTTACATTTCATATGTTGGTCATTAACTCTCGATGCCATGTACTATACCCCGAACATTATGCACGAAGCTGGCCATTGGGCCTAGGGCAAGAACATTCATCACTATCATTCACTTTTCATTCTGGTCCAATGCAATGTGCTACCCGAACATTATGCACGAAGCTGGTTACTGGGCCTGAGGTCTATCAATAGACCCCGAACATTGTGCACGAAGCTGACTCCAGTATCTAGGGCAAGCGGCAAGTGTCCTACATATGGTCAATCACAAAGATTGGACCCTGTGTCACACCCCCGCTAAAAGCGGAAACACAGGGATGTAACGAGACCGGGATCGTCATAACACATGGTATGCGATAGAGAGCAATATAAATAAATGATGACAAGCGTGTCATGACGACACCCGACAACAAGGGGACTTGTGTCGTGTTTAGTCAATGTTCACGACAACATAGCCATAAGCAACATGATAATGATACACATACTCACATAAAGATGAAATGGTAAATGTTAATTCCCACAACCCGGGAACAAGTTTCAAAAGTTGATAATTGTTTACAAGCGTTAACATTGTTCAAAAGATTGTTTAACAAAACAAGTTAAGTCCCAAAAATGCATCCTAGGGTCTCCACTAAGGCAGCACACCTAGATTCCTGGACTTGCATGATCACCTGAAAAGATATGCTTAAAACGGTCAACATAATTGTTGGTGAGCTCGCAGGTTTATGTAATAAAAATGTAAGTGATGCTGTAATAAATAAGCGCGTTGGAATACCGTGAATACAGTTATATACACAAGTAAATATCACATGACATGAGCTTTGCAACCAAACCTAACGACGTACACAATGAAATTGTCGGCATATATTCACCCACGGGCCCGTTCCTAGCCACTGATGGTACCAACTAGTATACCATCGAACGAGGGTGGGGGTGTCAACCCAGTAGTACTACCAATACCTAACCGTCGGTTCCCACACTGGAATTAAATAGTTGCAAAGATAGAACCACACAGCAGACCCAAGCATGTATCAAATAGTACTTGCAACACAGTATCACGTTGATTCCTTGTATGTAAAATGTATGTAAGTTGTACAGCATTGAAATTGTGTAAGCATACTTTTCCCCCAAGTTGTAAATGATTGAAATATTGTATAAATGTAAAAAGGGGCCACGAAACTCACTTGTTAGGTGGTAAGTATGTATGATCGATGTATCCCAAATGTTGAATGCAAATAAACAGTCAAACACCTATTGACAGTTATTGTATAGCATTAATGATATGATATATGTATATAAGCGCGCAATAATGATGGGTCGGTTCGGGTCGTATCGGCTGGGTCGCGTATAACACACAGACTGACACACGTACTAGATCTTATGTAGATATACAAGACATTGTCGCCATTAATGATGATGTTTAAGTAAAAGTCTCGTTGTTATTGAAGAAGCATTGAATAAGTGTCGATAGTTTTAAGTCAATTGATCGTTGTAAAGTGTTAGTTCAATTTGTTCAAAATAGTTTCTGTGCCCTTTCTCGCGTTGACTTTAATCTTTGTGGCCGAACAATGGCATTATTGTGTTAGTGTTACCTCAACACCACACGACTTACCCACACCACGCACAAGGGATCAAACACAACAATTTCAGTCGCATAACAAGGCCAGACGCACGACTCAACCTCCATTCGTGCGAATCAACCCTCAATCGTGCGAATCAGCTTCATTCGTACGATTTTGCCTTCATTCGTATGACTGGCATTCAGTCGTACCACACAACACCCAATCGCACGAATCAACTCCCATACGCACGAATCAACCTTCAGTCGTGCGAATTAGCTACTTTCGTACGATTGAACCTTCATTCGTGCGATTGGACTCCAGTCGTGCGAATCACGCACATTCGCACACATTCAGTCGGTCACTTGACTCAATCGCACACAATCACTCAATCGCATGACTCAATCGCATACACTCATTTGCACGCATGACTCAATCGCATACAGATACTCAGTCGCACAACTCAGTCGCACGACATGCCTAGTCGCACAACCCAGTCGCGCGATTGACTCAAACGCATGATCCAGTCGCACGACCCACTCAGTCGCACGGCTCAATCGCATGGATGACCCAGTCGCCTGATCTGCAGAATCGCGACTGTGGTCGGGAGGAGCAGCCCCCGAGCTGCTCTAAACACGGGTTTTACACCACAAGGACCTCCAGAAACACTCAACAAACATACACAAACATACGACCTTGTGTGTTCGGGTTGAACCCGAACACCCGAAACCCTAGTTTGGACAGCCGTGAAAAGGCTAGAAAATGGACAACCAAAGACAACTACCTTCTAGAAAGGGGTAGTCTAAGCTGTAGTCGGTGTCAAGAAGAAGAAAACAAGACCTCTCGGGTTGGATTTGGTGCAAGAATGGTGATTTTGTGTGTGTAGAAGATGAAGATGAAGAAGATGGTGATAATGAAGATTAGGGCTGGTAAGAGGGTATTTATACCCAGCCCAAGTTTGCAAAATTACAAGTTTAGTCCCTGTACTTAACCCCCGAGTTTTCCCAAATTTGGTTCGGTTGAAAAAACGACTTTATTGGATGTTTTATTATAATTGTAAAAGTTCATTTAATGTTGTTATGACTTAAGAAATGGTTATATTAAAACATTTAATATATTTATAAAATGATATATTTGACGTTTCCAAAAATAAAAGTTTTAAAAGTCTTTTTAAGGTTAACACATAATTATGACGAATACACACACAACGATAATAATGCACACATGATATCCACATAAAGAGTCAAATAGAGATGAGGAATGACCAATCATAGAATAGATGACGGACAAACACGTTAATTGACGGACCTTAAAGTGACGGATGTCATAGTATCCCCCAGTTGAGAGAATTTCGTCCCGAAATTCAGCTGGAGTTAGGTCCAAGAGTGTCATCCTCGAAAAGATGTGGATATTTGAGTTTCATCTGATCTTCACGTTCCCATGTAAACTCTGGCCCTCGTTTTGAATTCCACCTTACGCGAACAATAGGTATCCTACTGCGCTTCAGTTGCTTGACCTTTCGATCCATGATCTCAATGGGTTCCTCAACAAAATGAAGCTTGTCGTCAATCTTGATTTCCTTGATTGGCACGTGAAGGGATTCATCGGCCAAACATTTCTTGAGGTTTGACATGTGAAAAGTATCATGTACACCGCTAAGCTCTTGTGGCAACCTTAACCGGTAAGCCACTGGACCGATCCTTTTAGTGATCTCAAATGGTCCAACGTATCTTGGGGCTAACTTCCCTTTCTTTCCGAATCGAACGACTCCTTTCCAAGGGGAAACTTTGAGTAACACACGATCCCCAACATTGAATTCTAGAGGCTTCCGACGATTGTCGGCATAGCTCTTTTGGCGATCTCGCGCGGCTTTAAGTCGATCTTTGATTTGGAAAATCTTGTCTGTTGTTTCTTGAATGATCTCTGGGCTTGTTAGTTGACTTTCACCAATTTCGGCCCAACAAACGGGAGATCTGCATTTCCTTCCATACAACGCTTCAAATGGAGCACATCCAATGCTTGTATGGTAGCTGTTGTTGTAGGAGAACTCAATCAACGGTAAATGAGCATCCCAACTACCTCCAAAATCGATTACACACGCTCTTAACATGTCTTCTAGCGTCTGTATAGTGCGTTCACTTTGGCCATCTGTTTGAGGGTGATAGGCTGTACTCATGTCTAACCGAGTGCCCATCGCTTTCTGTAGTGTCTGCCAAAAACGTGAAGTGAATCTGCTATCACGGTCGGATATGATTGACACCGGCACCCCATGCCGTGTCATGACCTCTTTGATGTACAATCTCGCCAACTTATCCATCTTGTAATCTTCTCGGATAGGCAAGAAATGTGCTGACTTCGTCATTCGATCCACTATGACCCAAATCGAGTCATGACAGCTGCTTGTTCTAGGGAGTTTGGTAATGAAATCCATAGCTATGTTCTCCCATTTCCACTCGGGAATTTCAGGTTGCTGTAATAATCCCGATGGCTTCTGATGTTCAGCTTTGACTTTCGAACACGTCAAGCATTGGCTGACGTATAAGGCAATGTCTTTCTTCATGCCTGGCCACCAGTATAGATCCTTAAGATCATGATACATCTTGTCTGCACCAGGATGAATAGAATATCGCGTCTTGTGGGCTTCATCCATGACTAAGGTTCGAACACCTCCCCATTTGGGTACCCATATGCGATCCATGAAGTACTGAATACCGTCATCCTTGCGAATCATCTGTTTTCTAACCCCCGGAATTCTTCTCCCGCAAGGTTCTCTTCTTTCAATGCCTCACTTTGTGCAATTTGAATCTGGGCTTTCAAGTTGGTTTGGATGGTCAATCCCAACGCTCGTGCACGCAGTGGTTTCACACGTTCTTTACGGCTTAAGGCATCAGCCACCACGTTAGCTTTCCCCGGGTGATACCGGATTTCACAATCGTAGTCGCTAAGAAGCTCTACCCAACGTCGTTGGCGCATGTTAAGTTCCTTCCGATCCAGAATATGTTGATGGCTCTTATGATCAGTGAAGATGATGCATTTGGTGCCATACAGGTAATGCCTCCAAATTTTGAGTGCAAATACTACAGCGCCCAACTCAAGATCATGAGTGGTGTAGTTCTTTTCGTGCACTTTAAGTTGTCGCGAAGCGTAGGCAATCACCTTGTCCTTCTGCATTAGTACACATCCCAATCCTTGATGTGACGCATCGCAGTAAACCACAAAATCATCGGTTCCGTCTGGGAGAGACAATATTGGCGCGTTGCACAACTTCTCTTTCAACGTTTGGAACACTTGCTCTTGTGCATATCCCCAGTCAAACTTCTTGTCTTTCTGAGTAAGCAGGGTTAACGGTTGCGCGATCTTTGAGAAATTCGCGATGAAGCGACGATAATAACCGGCCAATCCTAAAAATTGTCATATTTCTGATGGCGTCTGGGGCGTATCCCACTTCTTCACCGCTTCGATTTTGCCGGGATCTACGTGAATCCTGTCCTCATTAACCACATGACCCAAAAATTTTACTTCCCGTAACCAAAACTCACACTTTGAGAATTTGGCGAAAAGTTTCTCTTCGCGTAGCAACTCCAGGATTGCCCGAAGGTGTTCTTCGTGATCCTCTTTTGATCGGGAGTAGATAAGTATGTCGTCAATGAACACGATCACGAACTTATCCACGTAAGGTTTGCACACCCGATTCATTAGATCCATGAACACAGCTGGTGCGTTAGTCAATCCGAACGGCATGACCAAGAACTCATAATGCCCATAACGAGTCCTGAACGCAGTCTTCGGTATGTCGTCCTCGAAAACCCTTAACTGATGATAACCAGAACGAAGATCGATCTTTGAAAAATACGAAGCTCCTTGCAGCTGATCAAATAAATCGTCGATCCTGGGGAGAGGATATCGGTTCTTCACCGTCAACTTGTTCAGTTCACGGTAATCGATGCACATGCGGAACGATCCGTCCTTCTTCGTGACAAATAGTACCGACGCTCCCCACGGTGAATGACTTGGTCGAATGAAACCCTTCTCCAGTAGTTCCTGTAACTGACTCGACAACTCTTGCATCTCGGATGACGCTAGTCGATAAGGCGTTTTTGCTACCGGTGTAGCTCCAGGAACCAACTCAATACGGAATTCCACCTGTCGTGGAGGAGGTAAACCAGACAAGTCATCTGGAAATACTTCTGGGTAGTCCCGTACCACTGGAATATCCACCAGTTTCCTCTCTTCGTCTTTCTTTTCAACCACATGAGCCAGAAAAGCGTAGCACTGCTTTCGTAAACTCTGGCGTGCTTTCATGCAGGAGATAAGCTTTAAGTTCTTGCCCGGTCGTTCTCCCTGAACCTTGAGTACTTCCCCGTTTGGCATAGGGATACGTACTACTTTGTCTCGGCAGACAATCTCTGCTCCATTTTGCGACAACCAATCCATACCCACAATCACATCGAAGCTTCCTAACTCGAAGGGTATCAAATCTATCTGAAAGGTATGATCCTCCATTGTTAACGAACACTTCCTAATGATCTCATCGGCCTGAACAACCCTACCATTGGCCATTTCTACGGAGTAGCTAGTTTCTAGCCTCTTAGGACTCAAATCAAGTAATTGCACAAACTCAGAAGATATGAAACTATTGTCTGCTCCAGTATCAAATAATATAGATGCGAAGTGATGATTGAGTAAGTGCGTTTCGTGACAACATTCGGGTCCTGACGAGCATCATTGGATCCAATGACGAATGCACGTCCCCGAGCTGCATTCCCCTGAGTAGTCGGGCCTGGATTCCCAGCGATAGCCATCACCTGCTGCTGGTTGTTTCCTTGCTGACCCGGTGCCCGATTCAGCCTGGGCACATATTCCTATAGTGATCGGGGCTCCCACACTCAAAGCAAGCCCTTGCATTCCCGGCGGGGTTAACCGCGTTGACAGGTGCTACCAGATTCGGCGCAGTTCTGCAATCTCTTGCCAAATGACCCGGGCGCCTACAGTTAGCGCACACCCGGCACTGCGTCACTGGGGGATGATGATAATTGCACCTGTCACATTTGGGGTGCGGCCCCACATACTCTCTCCTGGCCTGAGACACGGCCACAAAATTCCTGGTCGGCTTAGACCTCTTCTCAAATTTTCCGGCACTCGACCGGCTTGACTCCCCAACATCCTTTCTCTTCTCGGCTCCTCTGCCCAAAACCCCAGTTCTAACCATCTCATCAGTCAAAGCGCCAGCTTTCAGAATTGCGCTCTGAATAGTAGGAGGAGCGGCTGCTGTAACCATCGCTCTAATTTGAGGCGCGAGTCCCCAAATGTACCTTTCAATCCTCTTTGATTCCGGCGTGACCAGATGCGGAACCAATCTTGCAAGCTCATGAAAACGATCAGTATAAGCTGCATGCCCTGCCCCCACCATGGCATGATTCCAGAATTCATGCTCTAGTTTTTGCATCTCGTTGAGAGGGCAGTATTCCTCAGTAATCAAAGCTTTGAATTCGTCCCACGACATCTGCATCGCAGACTCTCTCCCTCGAGCTTGAACCTGGGTGTTCCACCAGGTTAGGGCCTTACCCTTTAGAGAACAAGTGGCATACTTGATCCTCTAGCTGTCGAGGCACTCACTGATGTCGATCACTGCCTCCATCTTTTCCAACCACCTGGTTAGGGCTATCGCCCCACCTTTCCCATCGAATTCCCTCGGCTTACAAGCCACAAACTCCTTGTACGAACATCCCCGACGAGCATTAACCACCCCAGTTTCGATACCGGCAGTACCACCATTCCCGGTTTCCTGGCTGCTCTCGTTTCGAGTCGGGTTTCCGTTTCCCGTCTCAGTTTCGACCCCACCTTGGGCTCCTTCATCGTTGCCACCATCCCCGTGAGGGTGGTGTTGTTGGAGTGCGTCGCTCACTTGGGCCACAATAGTAGGAATCAGCGCGGCCAATTGCTGAGCGATCAGGGCTGCCATGTCGGCGTTCCCTGTTCCTTGACTGTTACTGGCAGGAGCATCGTTTGCTCTTGGTGCTCTGCCTCTGCCTCGGCCTCTGTCCCTTGGGGCTTCACTCCCGCCACTATTGCTACGGGTGACTCTTCGAGGCGGCATGTTCTAATCATAAAAGAGGTAACATATCAGCTTTAGTCACCATAAGATACACAAGTATTCCACTTATCAAGTTCCAATGTTCATGTTCCGGTCGGTCAAGATCACCATGCAGCCCATTTCAAGCATATTCTCGGTATACCGGTGATGTTTATGTATAGGGTTCCCCGCAGCGTTCCCACCACACCCACGATGTACCGAGAATGATGCCCGATCCGGTTACATGACATCCGACTTTCCTTTACATCATATCCATAATAATCCATCAAGTCCATGTATTTCATGTCAATATCATGCTTATTGTCATCACACATCACAACAGTTGTAAGTCCATGTATACAATCACGTTTAGTCTAGCGGAGGTTGTCTATTTCCTCATCTCTCGAGGTTTCAGACATATTCCTCCTCAGGGTTAATCTCAATGTCCAAGGTCAAGCGCAATAGCATGATCTGTGAAGATCTTTTCGGGTCTAATACCCAGATCTGATAAACTAACTCGGCGCGCAGAGGGAACGGAAGACTCAATAGAAGCATCCCCATAAAAGAGTGAGCACAAGGGTTCTCTCATAGGGTGGAAGATCACATAACAAATAGATGAACAAATCAAGCAGCGAGGAACACATACACGAGATATAATATGCATACAGAGTCCTAGCATGCAAATCTACATGAAGGTTCCTAGGTTATAGTCTAGGTCAAGCGTATTGCCTAATTCTCTATAACCAATGGCTCTGATACCAATCTGTCACACCCCCGCTAAAAGCGGAAACACGGGGATGTAACGAGACCGGGATCGTCATAACACATGGTAAGCGATAGAGAGCAATATAAATAAATGATGACAAGCGTGTCATGACGACACCCGACAACAAGGGGACTTGTGTCGTGTTTAGTCAATGTTCACGACAACATAGCCATAAGCAACATGATAATGATACACATACTCACATAAAGATGAAATGGTAAATGTTAATTCCCACAACCCGGGAACAAGTTTCAAAAGTTGATAATTGTTTACAAGCGTTAACATTGTTCAAAAGATTGTTTAACAAAACAAGTTAAGTCCCAAAAATGCATCCTAGGGTCTCCACTAAGGCAGCACACCTAGATTTCTGGACTTGCATGATCACCTAAAAAGATATGCTTAAAACGGTCAACATAATTGTTGGTGAGCTCGCAGGTTTATGTAATAAAAATGTAAGTGATGCTGTAATAAATAAGCGCGTTGGAATACCATGAATACAGTTATATACACAAGTAAATATCACATGACATGAGCTTTGCAACCAAACCTAACGACGTACACAAAGAAATTGTCGGCATATATTCACCCAAGGGCCCGTTCCTGGCCACTGATGGTACCAACTAGTATACCATCGAACGAGGGTGGGGGTGTCAACCCAGTAGTACTACCAATACCTAACCGTCGGTTCCCACACTGGAATTAAATAGTTGCAAAGATAGAACCACACAGCAGACCCAAGCATGTATCAAATAGTACTCGCAACACAGTATCACGTTGGTTCCTTGTATGTAAAATGTATGTAAGTTGTACAACATTGATATTGTGTAAGCATACTTTTCCCCCAAGTTGTAAATGATTGAAATATTGTATAAATGTAAAAAGGGGCCACGAAACTCACTTGTTAGGTGGTAAGTATGTATGATCGATGTATCCCAAATGTTGAATGCAAATAAACAGTCAAACACCTATTGACAGTTATTGTATAGCATTAATGATATGATATATGTATATAAGCGCGCAATAATGATGGGTCGGTTCGGGTCGTATCGGCTGGGTCGCGTATAACACACACAGACTGACACACGTACTAGATCTTATGTAGATCCAAGTACAAGACATTGTCGCCATTAATGATGATGTTTAAGTAAAAGTCTCGTTGTTATTGAAGAAGCATTGAATAAGTGTCGATAGTTTTAAGTCAATTGATCGTTGTAAAGCGTTAGTTCAATTTGTTCAAAATAGTTTCTGTGCCCTTTCTCGCGTTGACTTTAATCTTTGTGGCCGAACAATGGCATTATTGTGTTAGTGTTACCTCAACACCACACGACTTACCCACACCACGCACAAGGGATCAAACACAACAATTTCAGTCGCATAACAAGGCCAGACGCACGACTCAACCTCCATTCGTGCGAATCAACCCTCAATCGTGCGAATCAGCTTCATTCGTACGATTGAGCCTTCATTCGTATGACTGGCATTCAGTCGTACCACACAACACCCAATCGCACGACTCAACTCCCATACGCACGAATCAACCTTCAGTCATGCGAATTAGCTACTTTCGTACGATTGAACCTTCATTCTAGCGATTGGACTCCAGTCGTGCGAATCACGCACATTCGCACACATTCAGTCGGTCACTTGACTCAATCGCACACAATCACTCAATCGCATGACTCAATCGCATACACTCATTTGCACGCATGACTCAATCGCATACAGACACTCAGTCGCACAACTCAGTCGCACGACATGCCTAGTCGCACAACTCAGTCGCGCGATTGACTCAAACGCATGATCCAGTCGCACGACCCACTCAGTCGCACGGCTCAATCGCATGGATGACCCAGTCGCCTGATCTGCAGAATCGCGACTGTGGTCGGGAGGAGCAGCCCCCGAGCTGCTCTAAACACGGGTTTTACACCACAAGGACCTCCAGAAACACTCAACAAACATACACCAACATGAAACACAAGCAAGGAGACCTCACACGCACCCATACGACCTTGTGTGTTCGGGTTGAACCCGAACACCCAAAACCCTAGTTTGGACAGCCGTGAAAAGGCTAGAAAACGGACAACCAAAGACAACTACCTGCTAGAAAGGGGTAGTCTAAGCTGTAGACGGTGTCAAGACGAAGAAAACAAGACCTCTCGGGTTGGATTTGGTGCAAGAATGGTGATTTTGTGTGTGTAGAAGATAAAGATGAAGAAGATGGTGATAATGAAGATTAGGGCTGGTAAGAGGGTATTTATACCCAGCCCAAGTTTGCAAAATTACAAGTTTAGTCCCTGCACTTAACCCCCGAGTTTTCCCGAAATAATACGTAATAAGGAACATAAAGGAATCTGACATAATCATAAATAACATCATCATAAACATCACATACAACATCATACATCATCATATAATCATCATACATCATCCCCGGGAACATAAAGCCTAAAATGTTTTTTTCCAAAATTTTAGAAATAATTTTAAGTCCTTTAGGCGCATGGACACTATGCAGGCGCATGGGAACACTTAGGTGCATGGGAACTTTTGGGCGTATAAGCACTATACGAGCGCATGGCCAACACTTAGTCATATTGGGCAACTTTCTAGGCGCATGAGCTTGACTTAGGCGCATGGTCACTTAGGCGCATAGGCACTTAAGCGCATTGGCAGGTTGGGCGCATGGGAACACTTAGACATTTTAGGCATATCCTAGGCGCATGGGTACTATTTGGGTGCATGGATTTTCAGGCGCATGGGGACTTAGGCGCATGGACTATGTTCAGGCGCATGCACAACTACTTGTAACTAAAAACATAATTCAATCCTATAATCCAATTCTAACATGTTCTAAGCTTAGTTTTAGCATTCTAAGCAACATAAACATGCTCATAAAATAAACACAACCATAAATCATCCCAAACTTACACCCACCTGCATACACATACACATACACATACGGGTAAACATACCCAACATCATAAAAACGTTTAAACATGTATTTCCAGCCCCAAAATCAGTTTAAACATGTAAAAACGGGGATCTAGAACTCACCTTTGACAACTTTCAGGCAAGACTTCTTTACACCCAAACGCAAATGAATTCAAACACCTAGAAACCCACAAAAACACACACCCAAACACACAAAACACACATAAGCATAAACCCGAGGCTTGAACTAGCCAAAAACACTTCAAAACATCGTATTCTTACCTTAGATTCGCCTTCTTCTTGTTCTTCTTCAAAAACCCGAGAGCTTCTACTTTCTCTCTCTAAAAATCCGGTTGCAAAAGGTGAAACAACATGGTAAGGGCGGCCATGTTGCTTTAAGCACCAACTTTTATTCCTTTTTCCTTTTTACACATTTAACCCCTTAACTTGGGTTAAATTGTATTTTGTCTTTTTCTGCACTTTTATTCTTTCTTTCTCGTCATTTAAAAATTCCGGGTGTTACACCTATCTTCTTACATTAAGTGTAGGTCATTACTTCATATATGTACTTGCCTATATGTATCTTGCCATAAATCCTACATCTTCTGAAACTCTACGAAACCTTTTCTATTCTTGAACCTTCTTTTTTGTTCTTTATAATTTTCTCCTTATCATCCCCATATCATTTCCTCTTTTTTCCACTCGTTTCTCTATCCCATCTTGCTACTTCCATGGATACAACTACACCAACTTCCACCACATCAACATAGGTTTTAGGGTTTAAACAACCGATAAATAGTTTGATAAAAGTTCCCCATGTAATCCTCTATGTATTATCATTTCCTTTGGTTAAGAGAATTACATTCCACGAATGTAGTGTTTTTTCTTTACATGTGTTACAAACCTTAACTTTATTATCATGACTCGTTTTCACTAATTCCATTGATTTGATCTCTTGAGGCTTTAACATTCTCGTTCTCTTTGTAATCTCTAAGTACTGTGGGTTATCCATGTCAAGAATAATCATTTTGTTGTATAGTTTCTCCGTCTCTTGAAAACTCCTTACTAATTTTCTCGGTGATTCGCCTTGCAGCCTGTTCAATCTCTTTCGTGGATAATTCCTCGATTGCAACCAAATCCACATAGAAGTAATACTCATATCCTCCGGATCAGGATGGTGCTGTTTAGACACAGGAATATCATCAATGTTAATACTTTCACTCATCGGCGCCAATTCACCATGTTCTAAACTAATCTCATTAGGATCCACCGAGGCTGATGATTCTGCTAGCATTCACTTCTCATACTCCATATTAATTTGAGACACAGTTAATCCATCCAAAAATACTCTATTATACTTCTTCTTTATCAAGTAATTATACATGTTTTCAAAGTCACAAGGTATATCTTCTTGAATGTTTTGCATTGGAGAATCAGCAATTTCACACACATCTTCATCCTCAAGTACTTCATCATACCAATCGTCAGGAAATTCAGCATCTAAATCATCTAAAGCCTCAATCTGTTTCTGAATATCAATACATTCTTCATCAATATGCACTGTTTCTTCTACAGTTTCTGAATCTTTGAAGGTTCAGTAGATGATTCTATCTCAGCTTCATCTAACTTCCTTTTACCTTTATCCATCTCAGATATTCTTTCAATCACACTTACTAGAGCTTCAGATTCAATCTCTTTTTCTACAATTATCACTTAAGGATCTTTCTCTTTTTTTTTTAATTCATCTCTCAGCTTTTCAACTTCTTTAGACAATCTCTTCACCTTTTCTTCAAGCTCAATCAATAACAAGTCTTTCTTTTCAGACTCAGCTTTCAGCAAAGTATTTTCTTCAGCATTCTTTAATTTCAACTCATCAATCACTTCTTCATCATTGTAATCCTCAGTTTGCACACATGCATCTTGATTTTGTTTTAACATAATTTCATCCACAATCACAATCTGTTTTTCTTGGATAGGAGATTGTACGCCAGAAGGTACAATCTGTGTAATAGGTTTTCATAAGATTGCATCAATGTAATCAAAATCAAAAGTATGATTTTGCTCCAAACTTTCTTCAATAATCTCATAAATATCATCATCACCATCATTCTCATCATCTCCTACATGATCATTTACTTCAGCTTCAGCTTCATCATCACAAACATTTTCTTCTCTATGATCAGACACAGTCTCTTCACTATTCATCTCTTGGTTAGTTTCTTCAATATATCCTCTAGCCTCAGCATCATGATCATCATTATCACCATCATCATCACTACTTGAAGAACTTTCATCATCATCATGTTCATCTTCATCCTCATCATCATCGTCTTTCACTTCTTCATTTATCACTTCCTGAATCACATCCTCAGTCAAGTCATTTGGATTTATTGGTTCATCTTCAAGCAACTGAAAATGCTCTTGATTGATATCCACCTCATCTCTTGCTACAGCCCTCAAATAGTCAAACATAGGAATGTTTCGGGCTCCAGTAACTACAACAAGTCTTTTATATACATTCTCAGACATGTGCTCTACATTCATTCTTTCTCTATTTACACCATACACATGGAAATCTGGATATTTTTTATTTATTATCATCTGTAGGAACCTTGGATACATCAAGTATTTGTTCATTTTCCCTTTTTCCAAGTTTAATATGAATCCATTCATGATCCATTTGGCCATATTGAACCTTCTGTTGGTGGCCAATGCAACTATTGGAGTGTAACACCCCAAATTTCCATTTAAACGAAAGGAAAAGAAAAGTAATTAGAAAGAATAGATAATGAGCAAGTGGAGGGGGAAAAAGTGTACAAAGTACAAAACCTTATTACTTTAAGGTTTAAAGGGGCATGGTTGCCCATTTCTTCTTCATCTTCTTCAATCGGATGAAAAGAAGAAAGAAGAGAGAGAAGCCCCGGTTCTAGAGAGAGAAAGTGGAAGAAGCTGCTTCAAAGGTAAGTCTTCTCTTATACGAGCTTGGTTTCAGCTGGGTTTCGAGTTCTTGACCGAAGTTCTTGGTGTTTAGTGTTTGTTTTCGGATTCCAGAGCTGAATCGAAGGTGGGTCTTGAATGGGAAGAGTGTTGCTTAAAGGCTGCTAAAGGTAAGTTTCTAGAACCCCTCTTTTACTGATTTTCAACTCGTTTGGGGCTATTATGCATACTAAGTAAACATTTGAAAATAACCAGGGGTCTACAGCCTTGTGTTCGAGATGTTGTATGTATGTAGGTTTTAGTGTTGATTATGGGTTCGTGATGAGGTTTAGCATGTCTATATGGCCTTAGTATGTTAGATATGTGCTTGGGTATGATTAGTATGATAATCGGGTGAATTTGATAGCCTAGAGGACATTTCAGAATGTTCAGACGAACATGAACAGTGGTCCATGCACCCAGCATGTTGGCCATGCGTCCAAGAGGTGGCCCATGCGCCCAGAGGTGGCCCATGCGCCTAAATGGCGATCCATGCGCCCAGCATGATTGGCCATGCGTCCAAGAGGTGGCCCATGCGTCCCAGAGGTGGCTCATGCGCCTAAAAGGTGGCCCATGCGCCCAGCATGATTGGCCATGCGTCCAAGTGTTGGCCATGCGCCCAGAGGTGGCCCATGCGCCTAAATAGTGCCATGCGCCCAAAGTGTTAAGAATGGCTAAGTGTTGATGCGTCTAAACAGGGCAGAAGCGCCCAAATAGTGCCCATACGCCCAGACTAATTTATACTTAAAATTTTCAGGTTCATGCGCCTGAAAGGTCCCAAGCGCCCATTTTGGAATTAGGATTTTCTAAGTGGTTTTAAGGGATGAATGTGGGGAAATAAGCCTGGTTATAATTATGATGTGTATGTGTGAGTGATGTGTTATCTTTCTTCGTTAAAGAGTTTTCAAAACGTACGTATTATGTTTTATAATACCATATGTATGACTTTACGTGGCGTGATGTATGAATGAATAAATTAACGAACGTAAAGTATTATGTAATAAAGTGAAAGATAACAATAGAGTACGAAATGTATTGCATATGATAAAAGTGACGGATGATGAGATCCATGTCGCGTACTCCGATACTGTGTCAGTCTTCGGACATGAGTCGGGGGTTTGTGTATCAGGCCCCGGCACAGTATCAGTCTTCGGACATGAGTCGGGAGTATTGCATGAGACGAGATAATGAGGTGAGCGACTTTGTGTTGCAATAGACTCGGATAGAGTTCAATCCCTGTGATTGACTCGAATGGGATCTTTGTCGCGTATCCCGGTGCTATGTCAGTCTTCGGACATGAGTCGGGGGTTTGTGAGCAGGCCCCGACACAGCATCAGCTTTCGAGCATGAGTCGGGGATATTGCATGAGATAAGATTCGAGAATAAAGAGTAGTGAGCAAAGAGATGAATGAAAGAACGAAGTTAATGAACGTAATGACGAAGATAATAATGATATTATCTGTATGTACGTATGATGTATGATCACGAATGGTTATAGAGTATAGTATGATTTTGAAATAAAGTAAAGAACGGATTTTAACAAAAGAAAAGTATGTTTTATTATAAAACTAGAACTCACTCAGCGTCGCTGACTTTTGTATGCATGATAGTTGGCAAGTATTTGTTGATAATGAGGAGTTGCAGGCATGGATGCATAAGCTACTGGGAGCATTTTGAGGCTGGCGTCCGTATTTTGACATGTCTTTGTATTTTGAGATGAAAACTAATGTTGTAAATTAATGAAATGACATGTTTTATTAATGAAAGTTTTAAATTCCGCTGGAAAATAAATGTACGTTTTATAATGTTTTAAGTGCAATGATTGGCCAACTGTGAGGTTTCCGGGAACGGGGCCTTACATAGAGAAGCAATATCTACTGGAAATGAATTCCAACCCGCACTTCTCTTCGACATACAGTGTTGGAAAATGTAACATAGAAGCTTCCAGTGATTATATACTCTTGCTCTAAAAAATTGCTTTTTAGGGAAGTTGTCTGGATGACCCATCATCAGAATGTCTCTCTACATTCATTAAAAGTAAACTCAGATAAGTCTTGAGCCCCATTGTCTCCAAGTCTAAGAGCATCTCTAACTGACTGCTCTGACACTTCTATCATTCTATTTTCAGTGACAAATCCTCTCAATACTTTCTTCCCTTCATCACCTCTCTCTATCTCTGCAGTTCTCCAGAATCTCTTAATCAGACGTGCATAAATGGCTGGACGAGCACACATAGCATAAACATATCTTGTTCTCAAAATAAATCTAATCATCTCCTCATAACCAACTACATCTCTAACATCTTCATCCAAAAAAGCTGCTATGTTATGCTTTGGTTCAAACTTGAGCTCAACCATCTATCATTCACAAAGAAACAAATTATAAGAATGAGTGTATTACATTGATATAAATCTCATAATAATTTATCAATTTTTATCCAATAACACTTAAAATTTTTTCTAAGTGTTTTATACACTCAATTACTCAAATGTATTTGATATAAAATCAATTATTATTTTGAGATTAAAATCAAGTAACATGTAACAAATTATACACACTAATCAATTTTTAGTTTAACTTAATAGATTTTAAATATTTTTAAAACTTTATCAATTTTTTTATTTAAATTTTTTTAAGTGTTTGAACACTTACTGTTATAGACAAAATCAAGTTTTAGAAATTTACAAACACTAAGTCATTTGCATCTTTTAGAGTTATGAAAATTAAGATAATTTTTGATGATTAACATTGAACTTTTTATCAAAACTTCAATTTTTCGATTCAGTTCATATCTTAAGTTTATATTATTATATATGACTGATGAACATAATGATCATCAAAAACTTTTGTTTTGATGATGTCAATCTGGTCGAAAACAAGTGTTAACAACACATTCAGATTCAATTTCTAACATTTTATCACATTTAATCAGAAAATTTCAAATCTCCCAAACCCTTAGGGTTCGAACGCCCGAAAAACTTTCATACGCCCAATCAAATGTGTGTTTAATGTTCTGTGATTAGATTATTTGCACTCAATATGATGTTTAGAATCAATGATTATACCTAAATATCACAAATATTTCAAAAAATCAGACTAAACATATGAAACTGATGATCGTTGGGTGCGAATGAATAAGAACATAGAGTTTTAGTGTGTGAATGAACGAGTGAAATGAAATTCTGTCAAGTGTTGAATTTGTATAAGTGTAAAAAATCCTTAGGCGCATGACCACTGTGAAGGCGCATGACCACTGTGAAGGTGCGTGACCATTGTTGAGACGCATGAGACTTAGGCGCATGACTAGTGTACAGGAGTATGACTCCTGTTTAGACGCATGAGACCTAGGCACATGAACTCGGTCTTCATCAGAAAGAACTTAGGTGCATGGGCACTGTTCAGGCGCATGGGCACTGTTTTAGGCGTATGAGCACTGTTCAGGCGCATGACCTAGCCTAAAACGCCTAACACTTGGACAATTTCATGAACCCTCAATTTGTATGAGAACTGTTTAGGCGCATGGACTTTCAAAGCGTCTACAATTGGAATATTTTTCAACATGGAAAGTCTGGTATTGTTCAGGCGCATGAGGTTGAACCAAACACCCAACACTTAACCAATTTTTCAGACTTATTACAATTGTTTAGGCGCATGAGATGGAACCAAAACGCCCAACACATGAACAAAAATCTGAAAATTCATCATACTCCTAAAATGGACTTGTGACCACTGTTTAGGCGTATGATAATCTTTCCATACGTCTAACACTTGGAAATTTCTCACCAAATTCATCCAAACCCTAATTTTGAAAATTGTCGCTGTTCATCATGAAATTTCAACCTTTGGTCAAAGTTTGAATTTTTTACTATAAAAATTCTTTGACTCTTTGACTTTTAACATTTAAAAATGTATTTCTCACTCAAACTTTTACTTTTTATTTCTCAAATAATTTCCCGTCATTTTAGTCTTAAAATTTTGAAAAATTCCAAAAAATTACAAATAATCTCAGTTATTTTATTTTTTTAGTTGCAAGAAGCTTTTCCACGTTTCAAATTAATCTGAAATCTTTTCAGGTTCATCTTTGAATCATATTAAATGTTAGGACCTGGTATTTGAACAAAATACCTAGTGATTAGCGTGAAAACCAAACCAAATAGTGCGGAATCCTATTTGATTGGCGATCCAATCAGTGAGAACGCACGAAGAATCAATAAAGTATTGAATCTCACGTTAAGAATCGATTGGAAATCGATCTAATGCGTTCTATGAACTTGGAGAACGAATTGGGAGGCTTCTGGACGGCTAGGGTACGTCTGGAGTCGAAATAGAATGAATGCTTACGTTTTTCCACGAATTGGGTTGTATTTATAGGTTAGTATTGTTCATTTCTGCGACTGAACCATAAGTATGGTTCAGTCGTACGATTGAACCATGCGGTTGATTCATCCGCACGACTGAGTGTTCAGTCGTGCGACTAAGCCAATCTTATATTACAATCATACGACTGATCTAGTCTCCTGGTTCAGTCGTGCGACTGAGTCATTCGTATGAAGTTATTCATGCGTATGGTCCATTCGCATGGGCCATTCGCATGAGAACTTCATTGTGTTAAGTTTGAATGTATTAATTAATATAACAGTATGTGTAACCATTCAAACAACCACAAACCTAATTAACCAATTCAACATCGACTCATTAATGAAATATTAAATATTATAAATCACAAACAACCAATATCATTTCATTAACAATCCAAACATTACATCAATATCAGACAAACAAGATCTATTACATTCATATCATGATCTAGGGACATACATGTATCAACAAACTCCCCCTTGGATCTAGATCTCTCTAATGTCTTGTTTTCTTCATTACCTCCTCATATTTCTTGTACTTATCCTCTTTTGTGACTCCCGCGTGAATCTCAAACGCGAAGCAGAGTCTTATGACGTTCTGGAACTGGAGGGCTTGTACAATATCCTGCGTATCATAGAACACCACTTGTATAGAGTGTAGACATCATTAGCTGACAAGTTGGTAAGCCACATTGGGTCGAATACCCTAATAGTATCCATTTGGCCCTCTTTGTTTAGCACTATGACCGCTTCTCCTATCCTCCAATCGTAGTACCACCACTTAAAGTGTGGAGTGAAGTCCTGTGGCATTTCCTTGAGTGGGATTGTTGACATTGTGCGCGGAGGACTCCACTTCAACACTATCTTTGGCTTTCCAGTAATGGCATCAACCTCAGATCGTCTGATATACCTTGTAGGCTGTTGGGGTCTGAAGTTAACCCACCTAGTGTGGTACTCCTTCCTTAGGGCAGCCTCAAACCAGCCTGACATCTTTCTCGGGTCAGCATACAAAAGCTTTAGTTTGGCCAGCTGGTTGAGTTCAAAACTTTGTAGAGTCTTCAGATCATGTGGGAATCTGAAGTACTCTATGCCCTTCTCCCTCTTAACTGCATATACGTTAAGGTCCTCAAAATACGCCCACGCTATGATCCTGCCCGACACCATATGATGTTTCTTGACTCGGTAGAGTTTGGTGTAGGCATCCTATTTAGGTGCAGCGCGTTGGGCTCTAACTTCTTCAAAACACGCAGCCCACTCAGCCTTTCGAATGTCAATATCATCATTTGAGGCTTGGCCCGTTCCCTCTGTTTTCTCTGACTCTTGCTCCATCTTGTCTAACACCTTAAAAGTATCGCTAACAAGGGATTCACCCAGATTGGGGACCACATTTCCCTCATTGTCAGCATACTGAGGGTAGTGCTCTGCAGTGACATCTTCAATCTCTATTTCATCAACGTCGTTGAGCTCTTCGTCACTAGTCGATTCGCACGTCGGAGCATCCTTCACAATCTCATCTGGATTTAACTTGAAGATCTCTGCTAGTTGCTCGTTTGATAGATCGTGAATTATTTCCCCTTCTTCAGGGGTATAACTCACCGACCTCCTTACGATCCCTTGCAGATCAAGAATCATTGTTAACTGAGTCTTGACCTGCTGAAGGGGAGCAACACCGAACTCATCCATTTGGTAATTTGGATCTGTTTAATTTAAACATGCAACACATCAACCATTAGTTAATAATCAAAACAAACATGCATTAAACTTTAATATAAACATCAAATACATCAGTTTAAATACATGAGTCAAATACAAAAGTAATTAAATACATAGACATCTAATCTTTACTTTTCTCTTGGATCATGGGATCGTCGCTTGGTGGAGCAGAGGAGGAAGCTGGTTGGTCTTGTCTATTCTTGGATCTCCTCTCCTGACCTTGAGCAGATGCCGATGCAGCTGCATCTCCTCCTTCTGCATCATCATCCTTATCCTTCTCCTCTGTCCTCTCTTCTTCTGTCCCCTCATCATCCTCAGTCTCATCCTCATCATCCTCATCATCATCCTCATCATCATCAACACCATCATCTCCGTCTCCATCTTTGATCTTCAGGGGCTCCTCCTTAGAACCCTTTAGCTTTAGCATGATTGTCTTCTTCGCCTCCTCCAACTCCTCTATCCTCTTGGTAGATGTGACACTGTGCTCCTGGAGTTGGGCGATCTCATGGCTCTGAGCAGCCATCTGTTGGGCCTGCTCCTCAATCAATTGAGCCTGCTCTGATATCTGGCGTGACTGCACAGCAGTAAGATCAGCCAGCTGACGGATCTGAGCCGTCTTCTCCTCGTCAGCAGCTAATAAACGCATCACCATCCGGTTAAGCGCAGAAAGCTGTTCCTCTACCCCAATTGGAGGTAGAGGTGATCCATATGTATGTGAGGGTTGGGCTAAGGGTCCTGCTTGGTGGCTAGTGGTGGTAGTGGTGGCTGTAGTGAAGATGGGGCAGGGTCTGTGAGATAGTGGAGGTGATGTGGGAGTGAAAGATATAGTGGTGGTTGGCATATGTACACTAGTGGGAGGTGTGGTGGAGGTAGTGGTAGCTGTGGTGTCTGTGGTGGTGGATGGTGTGGCTATCTGGGTGGTGGTGGTGGTAGATGTAGTGGTTGTGGTGGTGACAAAGGTTAGTCTTCTTTTCTTCTTCTTCTGGCCGTGGGGCTGAGCCATCCTTTTCCTCCTCGTTCCCGTCAAGGTGGATGCTCCCCCTAAGACACGGCTAGCTGACTCGGGAGCATAACTGGGATCTGCAGCTGTCTCTCCTGAATCTCTTGGGCGTTCACCAACTGCCCTTAGCCCATACTCTATGGGAACAACCTTGCTTCCCACAGTCCTCGTTAAGGGCTCCTCGTCAGACTCCTCTTCCTCCTCACCAGGAATAAAGTCCTGATGGAAACCAGCAGACTCGGCTATGTCACCAGCTGGGGCAGACACTGGAGGTATAACATCTGAAGCTGTGCCCCTTGGTGGAATAGGCATATCATCCCTAGCATCCCCACTGTCGTCATCATCGGAATCATGCTCTGGGAGCAATAGCCTCTCGTTGTCTGAATCACTATCATCATGACGCCACTTGCGTCTCCCTGGCGCCACATATCTCTCAGTGGCCAGATGGCCGATCAACCTCTTCACCTGGGGCTTTACCTGCTTACCCCTATACACTCTCATACGACCCAAGGTCGTGTCATCCATAATCTCAAGTGACACAGCATCATGGCTCTCCTTGGGAAGTGAAGGCAGCTTCTCGTGAAGATCAGCTGCAGAAACCTGGAGTACATACAAAAACCCTCCTTCCCCTTGGCCTCCAGATTCTCCACCAGATATGAAAAAATCATGCTCGAGAACCTGAAGGGGTGGTTCAGCACCAGTGCCACATAGGTATTCTGAATCTGGTCTGATAGGTCATCGAACCCACCCCTCCTGGAAGCAATACACTTCAGGATCACATGCACCAAGTACTTGTACTGGGGACACAGGTTGCTCTTGTTGAGCACACCTGAGTTTATGTCCCCAGCGTACTTAATCCTGAGGAAGCAGCCTCTAACTGTAAGTGGATGTAGTCTGGTGGGGTGATCAGTATCGTCCCCAAACTCAAGAACTCTCTGGATGTCTGCTGCTGTAATCTCAATATCATGACCATGAATGGAGCTCCGTATACTGTAAGGCTCACGAGAACGATCAACGGAGGCATTCTCCCAAAATGCCTGGTGTAACGACCTGTAAGGCGTACATGGTGTAGAAATGGCCTTATGTATCCGAGAACGTCGAAGGAACGCTATAATCTCTGTAAACTCGGCCCCATTCCGAGTCGTATGGTCCAAATGAGCACATATGTTGTGCTTTGAATTAATGGACCATCTATCAGCCATTTGCCTGAAACACAAGACACAGAACCATTAGTACATAATACATCAAAATTCAGTTCTAAGTGTAATGTTTAAATTCATTCTGATTCATTCATGCGAATGAATCATGCGACTGAAGTCAGTCGGTTGTCCTTTCATGCGACTGAGCTCATTCGGGTGAATGAGACATGCGACTGAGTTCAATCTGCTGACTGAGTCTGCGATTGGTTCAGTCGGCCGACTGAGTTCATTCGCATGGTACATTCGGCCGATTGACCCAATCGCAAGATTCAATCGTGCGATTGGAGTTCATCTGGACGACCAGTCGCTTGTCCTACTGTTCAATCGCCTGCTGTTCGAATCTTGACCAAAACAAGTGATTTAACATAGTTTACCGGTTCAATAGACTCGCCATCTTGTTACTAATAACCTATTAAACTTAATTTTAACATTTTGCTTAATTTAGGTTGGTTATTAGTTCATTAACAGTCCGTTTCTTGTTTTCATTCGAATATCGCAAATTAGGGTTCCATTTCTTCAGATCTCGGTGAGATTTCACTGCCATATACCTGTATAAACGTCAACGAAAGTCAGAAGATCAATAATGGTGTGAAAACAAGGTCTAGAGAAATTTTCGGCAGAGTAACGGTACGGGGTGCGACTTAGGAGCGATTGAGGGTGATGAGTAAAATGCGATCGACTGTGGCCTTTTAAATACTGAAGCTGAGTTCAATCGGCCGACTGGCCTCATTCTCTTAGTTCATTCGGGTGACTGAAGCTCAGTCGTGCGATTGGCCCACTCAGTCACATTCAGTTGGCTGACTGAGGTTCAGTCGGTCGACTGACTCATTCGTACCCTTTCATTCGCATCTTCAGTTGACCGACTGAGTCTCAGTCGGTCGACTGACTCATTCGCACCCTTCCATTCGGTCGAATGGATCAGTCTGATAGGCCATTCGGGTGAATGGCTCAATCTCATGTCCAGTCGTGCGAATGGGACCCATTCGCATGGTTGGTCCATACTTATGGTCCAATCGTGCGAATGGGTTAGACTTATGAAATTTTCTGCCATTTTGACCATTTTACATTTAAAACCCTTTTAACTATTGAGATTAACATTATGAGTATGTGATCATCTCAGACATGATCATTTTAACTTGAAAATCTTTTGATCACCTCAGACGTGATCCTTTTAAACAATTCAGTCACCTCAGACATGACCCTTTTAAACACTTTGTCACCTCAGACGTGACCCTTTTAAAACTTTGAAAACACATGTGGTCATCTCAGACATGACCCTTTTAGTGAGTTGATCCCATACTGATTTTCATGATGTAGTCCGACAAACAAACAAACTAAAATGACTAACTAACTAGAAAGTTAAAATAAAATACGAAACTTAAACTTGTTTTTGGCTTTTTGTGAGAGATAAATCCTAAGATAGAAATCTACAGGATTTGGTTCCGGAATAGGCAGCTTCAACTTAGATTGACCACACCTGGACCAATTCAATTTTGGAATCATACAGGCAAGTCAAATCATTTGGGACTTGTTATCAATATCTTTTGATGCTCAATTCTTGGTTTTCATCCAGAGTCGTTAGCCAATTTAAGAAATCATACTGGAACTATTAGATTCCCACATTGATTTGAACTTTCAAGAATTGCAGCCACAATGATTGTCAGTATATTTGTCCTCTTAAATCCATACACAGACTTTAGACACAAACTGGTGATAGTTTTAGGTTTAATTATTTCGACTAACATTTGTGGATCCCACACTTATATGGTAATCAACATTCCTCAAGAGCTTTTGAGCGGTCTACGGGTATTATTTCAAGAAGAGACTATTCTTAGAGCTTTCAAAGAGAAGCCAATCCTCAGGTCAGTGCCATCGCACAACAGAGAGCGCGGCAAACAACAATGAATTCTAGAATATCTAGGTTATGCTTATCCTCAGGTCAGTGCCATCGCACAGCAGAGAGGCACACAACCTATCTCCTTGTTAGAGCAGCTTAATTTTATTTTGCACAAAATGCACCAACAACATAAGTCATTAGCTTGATTGCATTTGTCTTTCATTTTTTTCTTGCTTTGCTCTATTTATGGTCATCCGCACACATTCGTGGCGTTTACATGCTCATTACCCCTTATTGGAATATTGTTGATTGTGTTAACCAGTGATAAGATGGAAGCCCACAGTCAGTTGAACAACTTAGTTTGTTCTTGAGATCACCAGTCAGGTCTAGTCATCTATTGTGTTGAATCTACCGACATATCATTTGTGGTCTAGCAACCTCTAGGTCTACTCTCGTTGTGTTACCTTAGTAGTTACCAGTTTTTCTATCATCTTCCCTTTTATATTGCTTAGACTACAAAGACTTATACTTTAAATTTTGCATCTTTTCTAAATTAAATTTTTTAAAGTCCCTTTTGATTTGTTCCTGTGTACTATCATTTTCCAAAGGTTTTAAATCGGTATCACAGATACGATCTACCTTATATCAGCTATCCACTCCTTCTCCCTCGTTTTTTTTTAATGTTATTGGCTGACTTATTCTCCCCCTAAAATACTAAAATCATAACTGGTTTAATTATTTTAGGATTTTAATAAACAACTGAATAACATGAGTTTAATTTAAACAGACTAAACTAAATAAAGAAAATAAAAATAAAATAAAATAAAAAATTTAACTAAAAACGCATCGGACTACACATGATCATCATCAGGAATAACATCACTTTTCTTTTTAACGCCGTTGACCTCTAACAAATATTGAAAACGTGGTTTATCAAAGGCTTTAGTATAGAGGTCAGCGCGTTGAAAATCAGTATTAATTTTTACCACATCAATTAAGTTCTTTTCAAAACAGTCTCTTATGAAATGGTATTTAATACCGATGTGTTTGGTCTTTGGATGTTGGACCGGATTTTTAGTTACTGCAATTGCAGCAGAGTTATCAACAAAAATAGGAGTAGAAGAAAACTTTAAACCGTAATCCCGCATTTGCTGTTGAATCCAGATGATTTGTGAACAGCAACTTGCAGCAGCAACGTATTCGGCTTCACAGGTTGACAATGCAACCGTTTTCTGCTTCTTACACTGCCAGGTAACTGATCTCCTCCCAAAGAATTGACACCCTACTGATGTAGACTTGTAGTTCATCTTGCAGCCCCCGTAATCCGAGTCACAATACGCCGTGAGCTCAAAGTCATCATCATGGGGATACCACAACCCAAGTGTGGGTGTACCCTTCAGATAACGAAATATCCTCTTGACCCCGATCAGATGGTTCACCTTAGGCTTAGCCTGATATCTAGAACATAAACATGTAGCATACATGATATCAGGCCTTGAGGCTGTGAGATACATGAGGGATCCAATCATTCCTCGGTA
This sequence comes from Flaveria ramosissima, assembly GCA_025215565.1. Taxonomy (NCBI): domain Eukaryota; kingdom Viridiplantae; phylum Streptophyta; class Magnoliopsida; order Asterales; family Asteraceae; genus Flaveria; species Flaveria ramosissima. The sequence goes on along the minus strand of CM046037.1, from coordinate 31,658,712 downwards.
CATTGTGGCATCTACCAGATCTCCATTTTCATCAGGTGCCATATCATGATTTGTAGCAAGTGGAGTCCCAGCAGCAGAAGCATTCTCCATGTCAAAACGAGTTAGAATGTCTCCTACATACTTGGTCTGATGTAGAAAGATCCCATTTGGTGTCTGATCCACCTGTAACCCGAGAAAGAACTTCATCTCCCCCATAGCACTCATCTCAAACTCTTTCTACATAACTGCTTCAAACTCTTTGCATAAATCTTCGTTCTTTGAACCGAAGATTATGTCATCGACATAGATCTGTACGAGCAGTAGGTCTCCATCTTTTTCTTTGATGAATAGCGTGCAGTCAATGACTCCCCTGCGAAAGCCGTGTTTCACAAGATGAGTCGAGAGTTTCTCATACCAGGCCCTTGGAGCTTGATGAAGCCCGTATAAAGCCTTGTCGAGTTTGTAAACTCTATCCCGATGATAAGGATCTTCAAATCCCTCGGGTTGACTGACATAGTCTGTTTCTCTGATTTCCCCATGAAGGAATGCACTCTTCACATCTAATTGATAGACTTTAATCTTCATGTACGAGGCATAGGCAAGGAAGATACGAATGGCTTCCATCCTTGCCACGGGTGCAAACACTTCATTGTAGTCAATCCCCTCGACTTGGCGAAATCCCTGAACCACCAGTCGAGCCTTGTTCCTGATAATGACCCCTTGGTGATCTTTCTTGCATTTCAAGACCCATTTGGTGCCAATGACCTTAGCACCTTTAGGTCTATCTACCAGAGTCCATACTCCTAACTTCTTGAACTGAAGAAGTTCTTCTTGCATGGCACTCACCCATGCCTCATCATTTAGTGCATCACTGACGTATTTTGGCTCAAACTGCGAGACAAAACACCGATAAGCACCATCATGAATATATCCCTTTTCCATAACAGAGGCATAATCAGCTGAGTATAGCTGATTTCGGGTTTGAACTCCTGACCTGACATCTCCAATGACATTGTCTAGGGGATGATAGACGTTTAGACGTGATCCTGGAGTAGTAGGAACAGCTACCTCAGAGCCAAGATTATGAACATTTGGTTCTGCATCTGAGGTAGTTGGAGTTTGAGGTTCCGAAGTCGAAGGTGCATCACTGTTTGATACTTGTGGACTTGCAGGGATTGGAACCTGTTCCTCCTGACTGTTCTGATCATCTTCTTCAGCTTCATCTTTAGAGAGGAGTCACTGTCGTCGACTACTCCCCCTGACTGAGTAGATGATTCTCCCTGTGAGCTAGATGATGTTGAATCATGAGATGGTGTATTCAAGATATCATACATCATCCGAGTAGCTAACTCATCATCCGAAGGAGAGATAGGGATGTTGAAGGACTTGAAGAATCCATCATAGTCGAAAAAGTAGGCGGGTCCCTTGCCAGTAGGTGGTGTGGTATATCTCTGAACATCAACATTACACCACACTTCTACTAGACCCGTTGAGTTGTTATAAACTCTCTTGTTCGGTATGTTGTATCCTAGAAAGATCCCTTCATCGGCCTTCTCGCTGAATTTACCTTCTTGAGTCTTCTTCAGAAGTGTGCACGGCGCGCCAAATGGTTCGAGATACTCCAAATTCGGTTTGTGTCTTTGTAGTAGCTCGTAACATGTCTTTTCGTGGCGCTTGACTATCAGAACTCGATTCAGTGTATAACATGCATTAGCCACTGCCTCATTTCAGAATTGGATAGGCAGTTTCGAGTCTGCCAGCATTGTCCGTGCTGTCTCTATCAAGCTTCTGTTCTTTCTCTCAGCAACGCCATTCATCTGAGGCGTGTAGGCAGAAGTGAATTGATGCACAATTCCCTTTTCCTTGCAGTAAGCCTCCATCCACTGATTCTTGAATTCAGTCCCGTTGTCTGAGCGTACTTGTCTCACTTTCAGCTTGTAGAGAGATTCCAGTGTGGTTACTAACTCCTTGAATGACTCAAATGTTTCTGATTTGGACTTCAGAAACATTACCCAAGAGAACCTTGAGTAGTCATCAGTAACCACAAAACAGTACAAGTCGCCTGCAATGCTCTTTGTACTGACTGGACCAAACAGATCCATGTGAAGAAGTTCAAGAGGAAGTTCTATTGGATGAACTTTCTTTTCCTTATGAGACTTCTTCGTCTGTTTGCCTTTCTTGCAAGCTACACAAAAATCAGGAAGTTGGAAATTCTTGACGTTGACTCCTCTCACGAGATCCTTCTGGATCAAGTGATTCATCTTCCTTTGATTTATGTGTCCCATTCTCCTATGCCAGGAGATGGAATCCTTCTCAGTAGCTTTTGATAGAAAGCACTGAACCTCATGATCCGTTGTAGAAGCTGTTGAGAGATCCAAAACATAAAGGTCTTTATATCTCGAAGTTGTCATCAGAACTTGGTCCTCCGGAATCACGTAGTCTTTCTTTAGCACGTAACACTTCTTGTTGTCGAATATGACTTTAAAACCCTTATCACAGATTTGGGAAACAGAAAGTAAGTTGTTTTAAAGTTGTTGAACGTAGTTCACCTTATCAAACTTAACTTTCTGATTCCCAACTTCTCCCTGAGCTGTGATATAGCCTCCCTTGTTTCCAGCAAACAAAACATGCCCTCCTTTTATTTGCTTGACATTTGATAACAGAGCCCTGTTTCCGGTCATGTGCCTGGATGCTCTGCTGTCTACAATCCACGTGTTGGTTTCAGCACTGTAGCGAACACCCTGCACATACAATGTAAAAGATTAGTTTAGGTTAGGAACCCAAGCCTTTACTGGCTTGGGTTTCCCAGAGGCATCACACATCATGAATTCTACCCATTGACCCTTAGAGGGTGAGGGTAGCTCAGGTTCCTTCTTGTCATCATTATCAGACACAGAGGGTGACTTCTCTTTCCATAAGCCAGATTTATGCAAAGCCTGTTTGTGATAAACAGTCGACTGGCTAACGGGTTGAACTTTAGGTTCACTAGTTCTTCTAGGTGGAGTTAAAGAACTCCTCTTAGAAGACCTAGGTTTTGAGTCCTGAAGTTCAATCTTCTTCCTAGGTGTCTGATAGTAAGGACAATAGGAAGCAATGTGTCCACACTCTCCACAGTTGTAGCATGACCTGCTATCAACTTTATGATTAAACTTTCTTTGTGGAGATGTGTATGACACCCTAGTAACATCACTCAATTTGGGTTTTGACTCTGGTTCTTTTGATGTTTTCTCTTGTTTTACAAAATTAATTGTTTTAACATTTTTAACATCTTTTTCTTTTTGGTTAACTGGTTTTTGACTTGAAACTTGTGAAAGATTAACACTAACAGTCTTTTTAGGTTCTGATTTGACTCTGTTAGACCCTGACTTTATATTAACCTTTTCAAATTCTTTTTTCAGATTAACACAAGGCATTTTACCCTTTGCCTTTGAAGTGGCCTCCTTTTGTTTGGTTCCAGATTCAATAGATGAACATGAGGAATCTGGATCACTAACAAGAGGAGTAGACACCACATGATCCTTGATAGGGTTATTATTTATTGGTCTAGTCTTAGTGTTCATCAAGGTCTCAGGTGGTGGTGGAACCACTTTATAGCCCAAACCCTCCCCGTTGTTTCTTTCTCTCACTAAGTGTTGGACAATGTGTGATGAACTTGTCCAACTGTGCAGTTTCTGTTTAATGAGTTTACTTCTACTTCTAGAACTGCCTTTTGCTTCTTAGTGTCTTCTAGGGAGTTAAGATAGTACCTAATGTCATTAGCTTGGTTAAATACAACTACTTCAGTTTCCCTAAGCTGTTTAGTCAAAAGGTCTATTTTTTCTTTGTAACTATGCTCATTTTGTTTTAATACTCTATTAGCCTCAGTGCACAGTTGTAAATCTTTTACTAAGTTATCATTATGATCTAATAACCTAGCAAATTTCTCATCTATGCTATTTCTAAAGGTATCACAATCAGAACAAGCATGATTATTAAACATTTGGTCAGTGGTACTTACCTGAGGAGGTTCAGAAGAGTTAGCCATCAAAGCAGCATCAGATGTCTCTGGTTCTTTTGATTCTGACTTTGCTGTAGAAGTCCCTTCTTCAGGCTTGTAGCTGACCTCAGTTGCAGTTGCTTCTTTACTATTTGACATCACTTTCTCAACTGCAATATCTCCTTCACTCGCAGAATCATCGTCTAAGTCTTCTACACTTGCAATGTTTGATTCCCCTGGAGAGACAAACCTAAAGCTCCAGTCCTGTCCTTCATCATCATGAGCAGTCAAGGCTTTTGGATCCTTGCTTGATGAAGTAGAACTAGTAGCTTGCTTGTCTTGACGAGTGAAGGATGAAAATGGGTTCCCATTACCCGTCTTCTTTGGCTTTACACATTCTCTCTTGAAGTGCCCCTTTTCTCCACAGTTAAAGCAGGTCACTTTACTCTTGTCAAAGCCAAATGTGGTGTCCTTAGTAGCAACCAAGTTTTGTCCGGTCTTTTTCACAAACTTCTTCACCCTCCGGACAGCACTTGCTAAGGCCCACAAAATGTCCATCCTCTCCAGCTCCATCTCGTCCACCTGCTCGTAGTCCTCATCTGCCAGATGGCAGTTTCCAATCTTCCCAGCAACAAGTCCATCATAAGAATGAACCACTGCAGCCAAAAGATCCATGTGCTCTCGAGCTACTTCGACAGTCACGTTACCGAGGTTCTCGGTCTTCAGTCTAGTAGCATTCGCGTCAGATCCAATATAATGGGTACAAGAAGACCCTGACGTGTCTGATCCTGAAGGAGAAGCATGTGAAGGACCCGATGAGCTAGACACAAATGCAGTCTGGAGAGGTGCTCCAGATGTCTTAGCTTGAGGCGTGGCATTGTACAAAGCTAGATTCTGAGTGTACGAAGACTTCTGAGCTCTGTACTTCATCCTAAGTGCTTCTTCTCGCAGCTTTAGAATGAAGTCATTTATATCCAGCTTTGCCAGCATTTCATTCTGTCTCAGGTTAGACACGAATGAAGCCCACTTTTCCGGCAATCCGTCTGCAAAATTAGTAACTTTTTCTTCCATGGTAGTAGCGACCCCATGTGTATGCAGTTCACTCATCATATGGTAGAATCTATCTATAACATCATCCAAACTCTCGTTTCCCATCGATGAGAACTTGTCAAATTCCTTCTTTAACTCCTTAGCCTTGATTGCCTTCAGCGAAGCATTCCCATCGTACCTCTTTTCCAGCTCATCCCATAGTTTCTTGGCCTGCTTATTCTCTGAGTACTGGTGGAAAATGTCTTTAAGGATAGACTGTGTGATCAATGCATAGACTCTCTTCTCTGCATTATACTTAACCTTCTGCGCGTCTGTCATCCCTCCTAGAGTAAGCTTTACTCCATCGGCTCCCACCGGCATACTATACCCAATCTCGATAGCTTCCCACAGATTTGGATCCACTCCATTGAGGTAGATCTCAAAACGTTGTTTCCAGTGGGGAAACTCATCTAACGTTAAGAGCTTTGGTGGTTTATTATGATTACCCCCCTCACTCTCAAGTAACAGCAGGTTCTGAATCCTAGAGTCCTTCCCAGCAGTAAAGGCTGACATTTGATCTTCCATCTCGAATAACTTTAAGTGTACTTAACAATCTGTCAAACTGGTGCGACTGGAGGATGCGAATGGGCTATCTGTGCGAATGAACTAAGCGACTGGTTCAATCGTGCGGCTGAACTAACCGATTGGTTCAGTCGTGCAAATGAAGCTGATGCGTATGAACACTGCGAACGAATAGTTCAGTCGTGCGAATGGAGATGCGACTAGGTCCAATCGTGCGTCTGGGCAATGCGAATGAAGTCCAGTCGTGCGAATGGCTCACTCGTGCGACTAAAGCTGCTGTTTTGCGAGAATTTCTAGGTTAAACGTGTTTTAGCCGTAAAAATTCGAAATTTCGCCAACTCTAATCGCCTAAGTCCGTAGAAACTCAAACTTGATGAGTAGGGAACGTCCAAGATCACTTTTGACACAAAAGATTGCGTTTTTAGTGCAAAAACACAAACTTTTTATCAATCTTGATTGAATCACACGTAATCAAGAGCCAAAGCTCTGATACCACTTGTTAGGACCTGGTATTTGAACGAAATACCTAGTGATTAGCGTGTAAACCAAACCAAATAGTGCGGAATCCTATTTGATTGGTGATCCAATCAGTGAGAACGCACGAAGAATCAATAAAGTATTGAATCTCACGTTAAGAATCGATTGGAAATCGATCTAATGCGTTCTATGAACTTGGAGAACGAATTGGGAGGCTTCTGGACGGCTAGGGTACGTCTGGAGTCGAAATAGAATGAATGCTTACGTTTTTCCACGAATTGGGTTGTATTTATAGGTTAGTATTGTTCATTCGTGCAACTGAACCATAAGTATGGTTCAGTCGTACGATTGAACCATGCGGTTGATTCATCCGCACGACTGAGTGTTGACTGATCCAGTCTCCTGGTTCAGTCGTGCGACTGAGTCATTCGTATGAAGTTATTCATGCGTATGGTCCATTCGCATGGGCCATTCGCATGAGAACTTCATTGTGTTAAGTTTGAATGTATTAATTAATATAACATTATGTGTAACCATTCAAACAACCACAAACCTAATTAACCAATTCAACATCGACTCATTAATGAAATATTAAACATTATAAATCACAAACAACCAATATCATTTCATTAACAATCCAAACATTACATCAATATCAGACAAACAAGATCTATTACATTCATATCATGATCTAGGGACATACATGTATCAACATTAAACACATACATGCTTGTAAACTTTTAGCATCATCCTTTTCATCCAAACATTTATTTGAAGTTCTTTTTCAATCTTTACTCCCCCTAAACTTTTAAGTTCACAAACTTAGAAGTTTATTTGATTGATGAAAAATAAAGACAAACCAATCATTATCAACATGCCTGCACACAGAAAATCATGCAATCAAAATAAGACAAAAAAAACTTTACTATATACTTAATGAATCACATGCCTGCAGTGCGATCATATTAGATAAAAATCACCACATTAAAAAAAATTATAGATAGTCATAGATAGTGATTAAATACTGATCAAGTTTGTTCCAGGTCAGCGTTCCCATAGCAAAGGAGACACTAGATCTAAGGACAGACAATGAGTACTTTAGCAAAAGTATCAGCACACCAACTTTTTCAATTCTTGGATTGATTAAGGTTCAATTACATATGAGATTATATAACCCACACTTACACTTAGAGAGTCCGCCCCTCATCAAGGTATGCAAGCAAGCATTTTTACTCAACTTAAAAACTTGACATATATGTATAACCATTTGATAGTCTCCGAGAAAACCACCATGGACGAACCATTAGGTAATCTCCGAATCTGTTTCATAAAAAAATAGATAGAGATGATTCATAAAGAATCATAGGACATCCATTTTGGACTTTTGAAAGGATTGTGCACATTGGCATCTTTTATATCAGGTGAGAATATCCAGGTCTGTAATGACTTACAACAGAGGATTCCTCGTCACTTCAAGTCTATGATAACTCATAACAGAGAAGTGAGCAGATACGGTAAACAGATCTCATGGTTATTCATATCACCATCAGGTGTGAGTTTGTGACTTGACAAGCAATCAATCAGATAAATCAACACCACTCATTAGAACTAAGACAGATACACACAAATGCATAATGATTTAGTTAAATCACAAGAATTTACTTTTTCAGTATAATTGCATGAGTTTACCCACACATCATATCTGATCACGTCAGACTTTATTAACGAGTGAAGTATGCAACTGATTAAAACTGATGTACTATCATTTCTCACATATTGCAATGGCAGATTCAATCCTAAACTAAGAAATGAACAACTAAACTATATTTTTGTATTTTCATTTTATATTTTTCTATTTTGATTTTGCAAATTTTAGTTTTTGTATTTGCTTTTTCTATTTAACACACACACATAATATACAATCAGGCAGTCAACTTTAAAAGTTTCGCTTTTGATTTTCTTATTAAAAAGAAAGGAGGTTTTTTTTTTCATTTTGATGAGTCAAAATCATTTTTCAATATGGTTAATAAGACCAATAGACTTAACCAAATACTCAAACTTTCCTGGTAAAAAGGCTTTTGTAAAGAGGTCAGTCAATTGTTTTTTAGTTGATATTTGAATCAAAATGATTAAACCTTTTTCAGAGTTATCTCTGAGAAAATGATATCGAATTTTGATATGCTTTGTTTTTGAATGTTAGACAAGATTAGCTATTATAAACATAACAGTAGTGTTGTCAATGTAAATAGAGTTTTAAGAAAATTGAACACGTAATCCAGCAGTTGGTTTTGTAACCAAAGTATTTGAGAACATCCTGCTGATGCAACTATGTACTCAGCTTCTGCAGTTGAGACTGAGACATTTGTTTGTTTCTTACACTGCCATGAGACTAATCTGGGACCCAAAAAGTGACAACCACCCGTTGTAGATTTACGATCTTGTCAACATCCCCTATAATCACTATCAGTATATCCATGTAACTCGAAGTTTCCTTCATAAGGATACCATAACCCTAAAGCCGGTTTTCCTTTGAGACATCTGAATATGTGTTTGACAGCGATAAGATGAGATTCCTTCGGGTCTGATTGATACCTGGCACAGACATAAACATCATACATTATATCAGGTCTAGATGTAGTAAGATACATCAAAGATCCAATCATAGATCTGTATAGAGTTTGGTCAATTGATTTCCCTTTCGGATCAGGATCAATCTTGGTATTAATGTCAGTTGGAGTTCTGATAGATTGACAATCTTGCAGTTTAAACTTTTTCAAGAGTTTTTCAACAAATTTCTCTTGATTGATAAAAATTCCATCTGCAGATTGTTTCACTTGTAAACCAAGGAAAAAGTTTATTTCTCCAATAGAACTCATTTGGAAACGAGATTTCATGATCTCTTCAAATTCTAAGCAGAAATTCTGACTTATAGAACCAAATATGATATCGTCCACATACACTTGAACACATAAGAGATCATCCGCATCCTTCTTTATGATAAAGTCAGATCAATTTTCCCTCTTGTGTATCCATGTTGGATCAAATGCTGTGACAATGTCTCATACCAAATTCTAGGAGCTTGATATAGACCATATAAAGCTTTGCTCAGCTTGTACACATGATGAGGGAATTCAGCATCTTCAAAACCTTGAGGTTGCTTGACATACACATCATCTGTGATTGGTCCATACAAAAAGGCACCTTTGACGTCCATTTGGTACATGTTGAATTTCATATAAGAAGCATAAGCTAGGAAGACACGAATTGCTTCTAGTCTTGCAGCTGGAGCAAATACTTCATCATAATCAATTCCCTCCTCTTGGGTGTAACCTTGTGCTACTAGTCTCGCATACCAATTTGTGCCAATGGCATTTTCTCCTTCAGGCAAACCCACAAGCTTCCACACTTCCGGTTTACAGAACTGTGGTAACTCTTTATGCATAACCTCAATCCAACTATTGTCCTGTAACGCTTCAGTGATGTTTTTAGGAACAATTTGAGATAGAGAACACGAGTATAAGCAAATGTTTGCTCTTTTTGAATGACTTCTTGTTGTTCTCTCATTCAAAGGACCAATAATCTGTGATATAGGATGTTACTTGTGAACACGAGACGTTGAGATCTCATCTTCTTGAACATTAACATCCAGATTAGTCTGGTTCAAGTTGGAAAGCTGATGCAACAGGTTTGAAGAATGTGGAGTGAAATTTGGAACTTGAGTCGGTGAGTTGATAAAATAATCAAGCTTATCATTAACATCTACATCTCCAGATACAGATGAAGTTTCACACTCAGGTTGTAGAATTTTTGGTCCATCATTAGGAATAGGTTGACAAACATTTGAATTTTGAAAAACAGGATGTTGTTCTTGAGCTTGTTGATCATGAGATTTGGAATGCAATACAGGATCTTTAACAAATGAGAAGAATGGAGAGTCTGGGCTTGAATCATCCATATCATCAAAATCTGAATCATCACTAAAAGATCCAAGATCTCCTACATGTATCTTGTTTCCATAAGAAGATTCAAACATGTTAGAATTGAATGAGTTTGACAAAGAATCTAAATCAAATAACCAAGCTGGACCATTTGCAAGTGATGAAAATGAATTTTCAAGTAATTTAACATTGAAAGTTTCAATGATAACAATCGTCCTAGAGTTATAAACTCTAAATGCTTTTGAAACTGACGAATATCAAATAAAAAATCTATCATTAGATTTTGCTTCAAGTTTTCCAAGCTGATCATTTGAGTTCAAAATCAAAACCAGACAACCAAAAGATTTAAGAAAATCTATGTTTGGTTTCCTGTCAAACATCAACTCATAACGAGTTTTCTGTTTATCTTTCACCAATAGTGTACGATTCTATACAAAGAACGCAGTAGATATGGCTTCATCACAGAAAGTGATTGGAATCTTTGCATCTGCTAACATTGCATGAGCTGTCTCAATCAAAGTTCTGTTCTTCCTTTCTGCAACTCTATTTTGTTGTGGAGTTATAGGAGCACTGAACTGATAAGCAATCCCTTTTCCTGCACAAAACATGTCAACATTAGCATTTTTAAGTTCTGTTCCATTATCACTTCGAATGATTTTTACTTTTTGATATTGTTGATTTTTTACTTTAATGATAAACTCTTTTAATAATTCAACCGTTTCAGATTTAGCAAGCAAAAAGAAAACCCAAGAAAAACTGGTAAAGTCATCAATGATAACTAAACAATAAGATTTCTTTCCAATAATTTGCACTTTTACTGGACCGAATAGACCCATGTGCAACATATGTAAATTGCTCGGAATTTGAGTTTATCAGCTTGGACTTATAAGACTCTTTGTGTTGCTTCCCTTTCAAACATGCTTTACAGAGATTTGATGTAGCAAACTTCTTTGTTAGAATGCCTACTACATGATTTCCTGCAGCAAGCTTGTTCATGTTTTTGAAGTTGGAATGCCTGAGACGTCTATGCGAAAGCTGACTTTCATAATTTGAGGCGTGAGCAATTAGGCAAGTTGTTTTTGTTGAAGGATCAACTTGAGACATATCTAGCTTGTAGACATCTCGATCACGAATAGCTTTAACAACCACACATTCCTTGTTGATCTGAAAACCTGACTTTAAAATATAGCAATAAGAATCATTAAATAAAGCGGAATATGATTTATCACAAATTTGGGAAACGCTTAAAAGATTAAAGTTCAACTGAGTACTAGTTGACTTTATCAAAGCTAATAACCCCATTTGATATCGTTCCTTTTCCGGTAATTTTTCCACCTGCATCACCTCCAAATGCAACATGCGTTCCATCTTTTGTCTTAAAGTCTTGAAGTAAGGCATGATTGTCTGTCATATGCCGGCTACACCACTATCAACATACCATGTGTTTATTGGTCTTCTTTGGCATACCTGCATTTCAAGACATTTAAGTTGAGTTATCAAACCAAGCCAAGATGGTCTTGGGCTTGTCATACTTATCAACAATGGTAAATTGCTTAAAATGAAGTTTATTCATGGCAGGTTTCTTATTATATTTAGGATTATCAATTCCTCTCCTGACAAATTTTTGATTATCTTTATTTTGTTTAATCCTCAAAGCATTAAAACGATTTTCAATATCATCATCAAGAAATTTTGAACCATCAACTGAAATATTCTTAAAAAAATTTTGCTTGTTAAATGTTCCATTGTTCATTCTCACAGATCGTTGAATGAAATTTTCTTGTTTATACTGCTTTGTTCTCACATTATAATGATCATCATAATCAGAATTGATTCTTCTGAGAGATCTCAAGCCTAAGGATAGTTGTTGTGATAAACCTTGAAAACCATTTTTTTTTTCTTTGAAATCTTGGATTAACATATCCATTCCTTGGCGAGTTCTTTCTGAAGTAACAATCTTCAGTATTATGATTCCTTTCATCACACAAGGCATAATATTTTTTGAAATAACAATCAGCAGTTGAGTGATTTGTCATATCACATATGTGACAGTACTTGTTAAAGTAACATTCAGATGTGTTATGATTATACATATCACATATGTCACAATACCTTTGTGGAGATTTAAACAACTGATGATTAACCCTAGATGTGGATGCCACATTTGATCCTTGTTTAGATTTTGAAGTAGGCAGGTTAATCTATTGTTTTTGATTTATGACTTTGTGCATTTGATTTTTAGGTTTGGCTTTTGAACATTTTCATAATTCTTTGACTCCTTAGATACAAATCTTTTATGAATAGCGGAAGACTTAGGACCTGAACATGTTTTCATATCAGAGTTAGATTTGATCTTTGATTTTGATGTCATTTTAGGGATTGTGTTCATGTCAAAAGTTCCTGCTGACACAAACTTCACAGATTTAAATTGGTTTGATTGATTGGTTCTTTGAGTTTGTAATTTTTTAGCTTTAGCATTTGTTTTTCTCCTTCTTTGATTTCTTGTTCTTGATGATGTTTTGTTGCTTTGGGATGGATATGAATCTTGAGAAGATTATTTTTCAGATTTTTTAATTTTATGTTCTTCTTGATTTAATTCATAAGAACATGAATCATCAGAACATGAAGTATCTGATTTTAATTCTTCTTGTTTATTTTTACCTTTATTCTTCCCATTGATTTAAATGACTTCTTCAACACATTTTTCAGTAACACAACCATTGGGTCCTTTGGGAACAAACAACTTTTTGTTCTTTGGTCGAGGCTCATAAGATTTAACTTTTATTGGATGACTATTTTTTATCTTTTCTGAGTCTTGTTCCTCAAAGATTTCAACATTTATCTTTTTAATTTCATTCTCTTTATTACATGAACATTCTTTTTTTTCATGAAAGGCTTTGAGCTTTGCTTTAATCTCAGGTGAGTGATCATGAGTATTAAAGTTTTATGGCAAGGTGTTTGAGATTGATTCAGGCATAGGTTCCTATGTGAAACCTAGACCCGTTTTGTCTTTATCCTTTCTACCATTTACCAAATGTTCAACAATAGTTTTGTCTTTATCCTTTTTACCATTTACCAATTGTTCATTTGCCAATTTCTCTTGTTCTAGAGTTTTAGCATCTCTTCAAGTTGCCTTTTTACTTGTTCAAGTTCTTTTAGAGTTTTGTTCCATGATGTTTGAAGAGATATGATTTTGTCATCAGAGATTTTATGATCAACTTTGAGTTTGTTGTGCATTAATTCTTTTTGTTTGTGTTTATCACATATTTTGAACGAGTATATTCTATAGTGTTCAACTTGTTCAAAACATGCTTTTGTGCACATTTTCTCTCTAACTTCCAATGGAATTTTTGGATAAGAAGGTGAAGTCTTAGTATCAGATGATGAGTGTTCAACCTTAGGTTGTTCTGACTGTGCTATGAGAGCAACTTCTTCTGAATTATCCTTTAGGTTAGATTTGTCGCTCCAGTCATAGCATTCATCATTGTCTAAATCATCATTTGCCTTTGGACTATTGTCTTCTGACCAGTCTTCATTACTAATCTCAGCAATAAGTGTTAAACCAGAAGTAAGATCAGCAGTAAACTATTCTGCATAAGCACTCCAATCATAACCATCCTTAATGCTAACAACTAGAGCTTTCTTTGGTTCTTCAGTTGTCTTTGATTCTTCTTTCAGTTCTATCATTGGAAGACTTTGATACGGCTTCTGAAATGTCTTCTGAGACTGTTTATGATATATTTGACTGTTAGAGCTAGTTTGACCATTTCCTCCTTGAGTTCTTGGAGCTTTGCATTCTCTTGAAAAGTAGCCATAGCTATTACAGTTTAAACACCTTGACTTTGACTTATCAAATCCAACTGTTTTGTTTGCACTTGGCTTATAGTTTCTATTCACATAAGAATGTTTTTGAGTCCTATAAGCTATCATCACCATCTGTCAGTTTAAATCCATTTCTTCTACATCATCTGGATCCATCTCAAATAGATCTTACAAAATCAAATCAACTTGTGTTAAGTGACTACCTTGGTAAGCCTAAAAACTTGCCATAAAGGCTGTAAAAGCAGATTTGGACTCTTCATCCTGTAACAGGATATTTATGACATATTTAACTTTGCTAGGTTTAACAGGGTTAGAAAAAGGAGTCTCAGTTTGAGTTTTAGGCATTTCAGATTTAGGAGGAGACTGCGGTTGAGTTGAATAGACAGGAGCACTTGTGAAAAACCAAGCTCCCACAAACAAGTCACCCTCATCTTCTGGAGTACTTTCATCCTTTGCCAGAAATGCATTATCCACAGTATTTGCAGGAGAAGAAACATACATATACTGAGAAGTGGATGCAGCTCTGTCATTGTTCCTTGAGCTCTCATAAATTTCCACTGACTCAATCTTGGCAATTAGAAAATCAAGATCCATAGGAAACTTTTCAGTATGCTTTAACAGTGTCATTGTTTGTTTCCATGAAGATGGAAGAGCATTTAGAAGTTTATCATTTAGGTCTTTAAGATCATTCTTAATGCCTATAGTTGATATTTCTGTAGTAAGTTGCACAAATTTGTTCATCATTTTGTTTATTATTTCTCCACAAAGATGCTCAAACAGCTCAAGTTGCCTTTACAAATTCTGCTTTTTGAGATCTTGAATCTCTTTGCCCCCTTCACAAATGATTTTAAAGGCAAACCTTCACATTTGTTGTTAGGACCGTGTACGTACGGAGTACTAACTGATAATGTGCGTATACCAACTCAAATAGTGCGGAATCCTATTTGATTGGCGATCCAATTAGTGAGAACGCAGTTTCGATCAATCTAGAGATTAATGAAACGTTATGAACGATCAGAACACGATCAACTGTGATCTATGAAGTTGGAACAAGTTCTCTAGGGTCTCTAGACGGCTAGGGTATGTATGTGAGTCGAAATTCTCCAAGTGTCACTTTTTCCACGAATTAGGTAGTATTTATTGGTTAGGGTTTGTCAATCGTGCGACTGAACCATTAGTATGGTTCAGTCGTGCGACTGAATCCTACGATTGGTCCATACGCACGACTGAAGGTTCAGTCGTGCGACTGAGCCAATCTTATGTCTCAATTGTACGACTGATCCAGTCTCCTTGTTCAGTCGTGCGACTGGTCCATTAGCATGAGGTGTCATGCTTATGGTCCATTAGCATGGTCCATTCGTATGAAGACTTCATACGATTAAGCTTAAACACATTTCTCAACCATTCTTGACTAAGAACTATGTAAACAACCACAAACCTATATAGTTAGTTCAATATGTGTTATGATACAATAAACAATGAAACATTAAACAATATAAGCATTAATCACATATTTCATTTCATTCAACTCATTCATTACATATATCTAAGACATGAATGACATTTTAAATTAAGCTCCTAAACTAGGTACATATGTATCAACAAACTCCCCCTGGATCTAGTTTACATCATTATCTAACATTCTTCTTTAGCTCCTCAAACTTCTTGTACTTTTTCACTCTTGTAACTCCAACATGTATCTCGAATGTGAAACAGAGTCGTATGACATTTTGGAACTGGAGGGCTTGTATAATATCCCGCGAGTCATAGAATAGTGGCCACTTGTATAAGGTATATACATCGTCAACAGACAAGTTAGTCAGCCACATAGGGTCAAATACCCGGATAGTATCCATTTGGCTCTCCTTTTGTAAGACTATGACTGCTTCACCTGTTCTCCAATCGTAGTACCACCACTTGAAGTGTGGAATGAAGTCCTGTGGCATTTCCCTTAGAGGGATTTTGGACATTGTACGCGGAGGACTCCGCTTCAGCACTATCTTAGGCTTTCCAGTAATGGGATCAACTTCAGACCATTTGATGTACCTCTTCGGTTGTTGAGGTCTGAAGTTAACCCACCTGGTGTGGTATTCTTTCCTCAGTGTAGCCTCAAACCAGCCTGACATCTTTCTCGGGTCAGCATACAACAACTTTAGGCGTGCCAGCTAGTTGAGTTCAAAACCAGGAAGAGTCTTTAGATCATGTGGGAATCTAAAGTACTCTATGACCTTTTCTCTTTTCACTGCATACACATTCAGATCCTCAAAAAAAGCCCATGCAATGATCTTGCCTGACACCTTTAAGGGTTTCTTGACTTTGTATAGCTTGGTGTAGACATTGGGCTTTTGTGCAGTACGCATGGCTCGGATCTCAGCAAAACAGGCCGCCCATTCAGCCTTTTTGATGTCAACATCGACGTCTGAGGCTTGGGCTTGACCCTCGGTCTTCTCAGCCTCTTTCTCCATCTGATCCAGCTTGTCAAATGTATCATTGCCGAGAGTATCACCCAAGTTGGGGACTATATTTCCCTCTCGGTCAGTGTACTCTGGATAATGGTTAGCAGTGATATCCTCTATCTCGATTTCATCTATGTCGTTGAGCTCATCATCACTTGTCACCTCAAAAGTAGGAGCATCCTTGATAATCTCGTCCGGGTTCAGCCTGAACATCTCAGCAAGTTGCTCGTCAGTCAGGTCATGAATGATTTCTCCTTCTTCAGGAGTATAGCTCACTGATCGTCTGACAATCCCTTGCAAATCAAGAATCATTGTGAGTTGAGACTTGATTTGCTGAAGGGGAACAACATCGTATTCATCTTGCTGAGATGTTTGATCTGCTTGATTTAAACATGTAACACATCAATCATTAGTCAATAATCAAGACAGTTAAAGATTAAATATATATAAACATTAAGTATAAAATTTTAATACATGATTCAAGTACAAAAGCTTTCAAATATATAAATATCTATTCATTACTTTTGCCCTGAATAGCAGGCTCGTCAGCCGGAGGGGCTGAGTATGAGGCTCCCTGATCCTGAGCCTTCTTTGACCGTTGCTCTCTAGCCTGTGTGGATGCTGATGCAGCAGCTGTGACACCCTACACATATCCCACATCGGCCGTGGACAGGAGAGATTCTTGGTTCATAAGGAATGTCCTGCCTCTAACATTAACAACGCGTTTTGGGCGTATTGGCTGTGGATGAGAGGAGAACTCCATAGTTAAGCATGCTCAGGTGGGAGCAGTCTAGGGATGGGTGACCTCCCTGGGAAGTTTTCACCGGGGCAACCAAAAGCAAATCCGTGAGCTCCTCGTGGGCAAAGCGGACAATATTGTTGGTGTGAGGGGTCGGGTGTTACAGAATGGTATCAGAGCCACTCCTGTGCCGTTCGGGATGTGTGAAATACCTCACCAAGGATGGTGACTTCTCAGGCTCATCGAGGACGATGAGTCCAAACAGGGGGTGTTTATGACACCCTACACATACCCACTTCGGCCGTGGACAGGAGAGATTCCTGGTTCATAAGGAATGTCCTGCCTCTAACATTAACAACGCGTTTTGGGCGTATTGGCTGTGGATGAGAGGAGAACTCCACAGTTAAGCGTGCTCAGGTGGGAGCAGTCTAGGGATGGGTGACCTCCCTGGGAAGTTTTCACCGGGCAACCAAAAGCAAATCCGTGAGCTCCTCGTGGGCAAAGCGGACAATATTGTTGGTGTGAGGGGCCTGGTGTTACAGCAGCATCATCTCCTTCATCCTTATCTCCTCCCTTCTCCTCTCCTTCAGCTCCATCACCTTCTTCATTCGTCTCATCATCATCATCCACATCATCCTCATCATCATCATCACCATCATCGTCTCCTTCTCTGATCTTGAGGGGCTTATCTTTGGAGCCTTTGAGTCATAGCATCAACTTCTTGTTCTTCGCCTCAAGATCATCTATCCTCTGTACTGAAGAAGTCTGCAGCTCACGAAGCTCAGCAATCTCCTGACTCTAAGCTGCTATCTGCTGAGCCTGAGCAGCATTGAGCTCCATCAGCTGGTTTAGCTGTGTAGCTCGTTTCTCATCAGTGGCAAGCAGCTTAAGCACAATCTGGTTTAGATTGGCCAGTGCTCCTCTAACCCAACGGAGGGCAGAGAGGATCCAAAGCTCAGTGGGACCTGAGATGAAGTCCCGGCTCGATGGGTGGTGGTAGTGGTGGTAGCTGTGGTAAAGATGGGTGGTGGTATAGGTATAACTGGTGGAGGTATGGCTGTAGTAGTGGAGGGTGGAGGTGTGGTAGTAATGGTGGGTGGTGTGGTAGTAGTGGTGGAGGGTGTGGTAGTGGTGGTGGTAACTGTGGTGGTGGTGGTGGTAGAGGTGGTGATCAAAGTGAATCTTCGTCTTTTACTCTTCATCCCGTGCGGCTGAGCCATCCTCTTTTTCCTCGATCCCTTTGAGGAGGATGCTCCCCCTTGGCTGCTGGGCAGGTCTGGGGTGTAAGATGTATCAGTATCAGCCTCCCCAGACTCACCCTGGCGTCCAGCTACCGCCTAATCCCTCGCTCGGTGGCAACCACCTTGCTGCCCACCGTCAGAACTAATGGCTCCTCATCAAACTCCTCCTCCTCATCAGGACGGAAGTCCTGATGGAATCCTGCCGTATCAGCTCCTCCGTGGGTGGATGATGGAGATGTAGCATCTCTGGTAGTGGCCCTAGATTGGGTGGGGCCAGTATCTCCACCATCACCACTATCATTATCATCATAATCGTCGGATGGGAGCATAATCGGCTCAGAATCTGAGTCACTATCATCGTGACGCCACTTTCTCCTAGCTGGTGCCACGTAGTCCTCTCGGGCCAAATGCCCAAACAATCTCACCTGCTTGCCCTGGTAAACTTTCATCCGCCCTAGGGTAGTATCATCCATCACCTCTAGTGTAACTGCATCCTCTCTCTCCTTGGGCAGCGAAGGAAGCTTCTGGTCGATGATCATCTGAATGAATGAAACATGGGTACATGCAGAAGCCTTCCTTGCCTTAGGCCTCTATGTTCTCCACCAAGTATGCCACACCCTCAAAATCCACGTGCGGAGTTTTACTGCGAGGCGTGTGAACAAACCAGGATCACAGTCAATAGTTACTCAGAACGACTCTATATGCCACATTTAAAATAAAACCAACCAAAGTTCAAACTTTAAAACCATGCGGAAGCGTTTTGTAAGTAAAGAAAACCCAAAGTATATAAATGCATAATATGGCAAAACACGTGCCAACCCAAATGATTAAACATTCATAAATAAAAACCAACAAAGATGTCTTTAAAATAGAGCCTTAGAATGCATGATGAACCCGTGCAGTGCTCCTAATGGCAAGCGAAGTTAACGACCTGAGAATAGCATACTAAAATGTCAACACAATGGTTGGTGAGTTCAAGAGTTTGCGTTTATCATAAATATTAACATTCGTATAACATAAGAAGTGCATTGAAATAGATAGCTAGTCTATATTCACATGTATTAACAACAGTGATTTCGCGATCGAAGCTGACTATGTTTCGTTTGTTGCCTCCCGTCACGACTTACCAGGTCATGACGGATGTTTGTGTATAGGACAAAATTGCACCCGCTTATAAAATAAGGGGCATGAACTCACCTGGTGTGTAATGATAATGAATAAAGAGACTCGTGATGGATGCAAAGACAACCCTTCAGAGGTTACCTAGAACACACAAGTACATAAGTACGTGTACACAGAAAACTTAACAACCCTAGGTGCTCAATAAACACATTGACCGAAGGTTTTGGAATGCACGACTCATTTGACCTAGTTGACCCGTTTGACCCGTTGGTGACATATTAATTGAAATATTGTTTAATCATGCATATCAACTTAACATACATGAATATCATACATATTATTCACGTGTATCACATCATCAACCCAAGTTCTACCAATGTCATCATACTACATTAGATTATCATACAACTCATGTGAATCTCAAACAATCAACATGCTTAACAATGATCAAGTTCAATCCCAAACATAATTCCCTAATCACTCACCATAATCCATCATTATGTATAATAATCAAGAACCTAAATTCCCTAAATGATCAATCAAGTATCCATACAACTCAATTAACACATTCAACCACATTAGACATCATCAACAAGCATTCTAACATGATCCATGATATCATGAACATACCTAAATCACCTTATCAAACGTTTCTCACAAATAAATTTTCCCTTTTGGGAAAGTAACACCCAAAATAAATCTAACATTAAAATACATTCATGAATTCATCAACTTTATACCTAATCAAGTTTATAACTATCATCTAGGGATGACCAACATCATCAATTCATCATAATTCACAAACCTCATATCCAAAAGTTTCTACATATAGCAAGCTATGAACTACTAGATTTCATGATGTTTCTTGCACAATCCATGTAAACTAACATCAAAGCAATACAACTAACATCATACAATCATCAAATCACAAAATCATACATTTCATATGAATAAAGTTTCACTTTCGGGAAAGTCATATCCAAGATCCATATTTTCATCAACTTCAATCTCAAATTCATCAATAACATCCATAATCTAGTTCATAGCAATCATAGCAACCCATCTAACATATGCCAATCATCAAAACATGAATTCCATGAAGAAAAAGTTTCTTCTTTAGGCAATGTATGAACTAGATGATCAAACTATGGATTTCTTGCATAATCAACATAATCAAGCATTCATACATCCTAACTAACATCATATCAATATCTAACAATCATTAATTTCATATTCTCATACATAATTTCAAACTAGGGTTCATCATGAATCAAAACTATGAAAACTTGATAAAATCTAACCTTTAAACATGTAGAAATCAAGAATTAGACTTGCTAACACCTTGCAACCACTTGGAACTAATCAAAATCGACTTGTATGTGCTTGTTCTTGCTCAATTTCGAAAATAATGAGGGGTTTGGGGCTGCTTGTGGCCGAAATTGGGTTATGGGAGGCTAGGGTTGGGATTTTTCAACTCAACATAAATAGATTTTGCATATAAACCCCCCTTTTAACCAACTTTTGTAAAAGTTAATATCTTTAACATTTTTTTAACAATTTTAACTACGAATTACAAGTATTATTAATCAATATTCATAATCACAAACATTTACAACAACTCACACAACACATGAAATATATATAACACGTTGTCACGTTATCGCGTAAAATTCACAAAATAAATGTTTAAAATTCTATAAATTCATGAACCACATAATCACAACTAATAATCAACATTATTAATTAGATTATTATTGTTTATCATAGATTATTATTATTAAGTCACCAACGTTCAACGACAACTAGTGTGTGCTCACGACACGTGTATGCAAGACCTAACGGAACTAACGGATTTTTGTAACGGAAAATTACCGGATGTCACATTATCCCTATGTTGAATGATTTTTCGTCCCGAAAATTGCGTTAAATGGTTGTGCTACATCACTGGTTTATTGCATTGGCATAACGAAATCGAGTGAGTTGTCACATCATCCCCATGTTGAAAGAAATTTCGTCCCGAAATTTAATCACTACCTTCCCCGGCTGGCGTCGTCGTTTCAAACAGATGAGGATACTTAAGCTTCGTCTGATCCTCACGTTTCCACGTGAATTCTGGTCCACGTGTTGAGTTCCAACGAACTTTAACTATAGGTATCTTACTTTCCTTGTGAGTCTTGACCTCACGATCCATTACTGCAACGGGTTCTTCCACAAATCGTAATTGGTCATCTATTTGTGCTTCCTCGAGTGGTACAATCAGTGTCTCGTCAGATAGACACTTTTTTAGATTCGAGATGTGAAATAAATTATGAACACCACTCAGTGAATCAGGAGGTCCAATCAATACACCACCGGACCTATTCTTTTCAGAATCTTAAATGGTCCAACATATCTTGGATTTAGTTTGCCTCTTTTGCCAAATCGAATCACACCTTTCCACGGTAAGACTTTTAGCAACACCTTGTCACCGATTTGAAACTTCAAAGGTTTCCATCATTTGTCTGTGTAACTCTTATGTCTGTCTCGCGCTGCAGCCATGCGGTTTCGTATCTGTACTGTCTTCTCAGTGGTCTCATGTACCAACTCAGGACAAGTCAACTGACTATCACCGACTTCTGCCCAACAAACTGGTGATCTACACTTTCGCCCATATAATGCCTCAAATGGTGCTGCCTTGATGCTAGTATGATAACTATTGCTATACGACAACTCAACCAACGGTAAATGAACTTCCCAATTATTCCCGAAATCGATCACACAAGCTCGTAACATATATTCCAAAGTTTGAATAGTACGTTCACTTTGCCATCGGTCTACGGATATTAGGCAGTGCTCGTATCTAGACGTGTACCCAAAGATTTCTGGAATGACTGCCAGAAATAAGATGTAAACGAGCATCACGATCAGAAATAATCGAGATCGGCACACCATGTCTCGAGACTACCTCCTTCAAGTAAATTCGGGTTAACTTGTCCATTTTTTTCAGTCTCCTTGATCGCCAAGAAGTGAGCTGACTTAGTGAGTCGATCCACGATCACCCATATCATGTCACAACCACTAAGAGTTCTGGGCAACTTAGTGATAAAATCCATGGAAATCTGTTCCCACTTCCACAAGGGGATCTCAGGTTGTTGCAATAACCCAGATGGTTTCTGATATTCCACTTTAACCTTATAACAAGTCAGACATTTGCTCACGTATGTAGCTACGTCAGCCTTCATATTAGGCCACCAATAATGGGCCTTCAGATCATGATACATTTTGTCAGAGCCAGGGTGTATGGAATATTTAGACTTGTGCGCTTCACTCATAATCAAGTCTCTTAAATTTCCATGCAAAGGCACCCATAGTCTATCCATGAAATACCGAATTCCATCGGATTTGACTTCCAACTGTTTATCCATCCGGCGTAGAGATTCAGATCCAACGTTCTCACTTTTCAAGGCTTCTGTCTGGGCTTCCTTGATCTGTTCAGGCAAGTGAGTACTAATCGTGAGTTGTAGAGCACGCACCCGCCGGAGCTTAGCTGTTTCCTTTCTACTCAAGGCATCAGCGACTACATTCGCTTTTCCCGGGTGGTATTTAATAGCACAATCATAGTGGTTTAACAATTCCACCCAGCGTCGTTGCCTCATGTTAAGCTCGTTCTGCTCAAAGATATGCTGAAGACTCTTGTGATCGGTGTAAATTGTGCACTTGGTACCGTACAAGTAATGTCTCCAGATCTTCAAGGCAAAGACCACTGCTCCTAACTCCAAGTCATCAGTAGTGTAGTTCTTTTCATGTACCTTCAGTTGTCGCGAGGCATAAGCTATCACTTTGTCATGTTGCATCAGGACACAACCCAGTCCTTGGATAGAAGCATCACAATAAACTACAAAATCATCACTTCCTTCGGGTAACGCTAGTATCGGTGTGCTGCAGAGTTTCTGCTTCAGTAACTGAAAAGCAGCTTCTTGAATCTCACCCCATTTATAGGTCATTCCTTTATGGGTCAAAGTTGTGAGAGGTTGAGCAATTTTTGAAAATCCCTCAATGAAACGCCGATAGTACCCTACCAGTCCAAGAAATTGTCTTATCTCACTAGGCGTCTTGGGTACCGACCAGTTCTTTATAGCCTCAATCTTTGCGGGATCCACATGTATTCCCTTCTTGTTAACAATGTGACCCAAGAATTGCACCCCACGAATCCAGAAATCACACTTAGAAAATTTGGTGTACAATTGTTCCTTTCTAAGTAATTCCAGAATTAAACGTAGGTGCTCCTCATGTTCCTCCTTGGTCCTAGAATAAATCAATATGACATCGATAAACAGGATACAAACTGATCGAGGTAGGGTTTGCACACACGATTCATGAGATCCATGAATACTGTTGGTGCATTAGTCAACCCAAAAGGCATGACCAAGAACTCATAGTGACCATAACGAGTACGGAACGCGGTTTTGGAGATATCTTCCTCTCAAACTCTTAGTTGATGATAACCAGACCTCAAATCAATCTTAGAATAATAGCTTGATCCCTAAAGCTGATCAAACAAGTCGTCGATACGAGGTAAAGGGTATCGGTTCTTGACTTTAACTTTCTTTAACTCCCTGTAGTTGAGGAACATTCGGAATGTGCCATCTTTCTTCTTAACAAAGAGAACAGGTGCTCCCCACGGCGATGAACTCGGCCGAATAAACCCTTTATCCAACAGTTCTTGAAGTTGTGTAGATAATTCCTGTAGTTCATTCGGTGCCAACTGGTAAGGTGCTCGCGCAGTTGGAGGAGCTCCGGGAGTCAAATCAATCTGAAATTCAACTTGACGATGAGGTGGTAGTCTAGGCAGATCCTCTGGAAACACCTCTGGGAAATCACGAACCACCAGAATATCCTCTACTTTCTTTTCCTCCTGTTGCTTGTCGGAGACGAGGGCTAATATGGCTAAGTGACCTTTACGTAGCCACTTCTGCGTCTTCATGAATGAGATGATGCCTATCACAGCACCACTCTTCTCACCCTTAACCAAAAGAGTTTCCCCGTCTATTAGAGGAATGCAAATGACCTTCTCACAGCAAATCACTTCTGCTTGCTTCTCGGACAGCCAGTCCATTCCTATGACCACATCGAAACTTCCAAGAGTAACAAGCATAAGGTCAATGTCAAAAGTATGACCAACAAGTTCTATCTTGCAATTCTTAAGGATGTGCGTAACGGAGATTTGCTTACCATCAGCCAACTCTACGACATACTTAGATTCCAATACAGAAGGCATATCACTTAAAAGGCTACAGAACTTAGTAGAGATAAAACTCCTATCAGCTCCAGTGTCAAACAGTACAGAAGCAAAACGACCATTAATAGGAAATTTACCAGTAACGGTAGTAGGATCATTTAGAGCCTCACCTGAACCCATGACAAAGGCTCTCCTTTTCGCTCCACCATTGTTGCCTCCAGTATTGTCACCATTACCACCATTGTTGTTATTGCCACCATTTACATTGCCATTCTCATTTCTTTTTAGTTGAGGACAGTTTTTCTTGAAATGCCCTTCCTTTCCACACTCAAAGCAACCCTTTGGTCATGAGGCTGTTGAGGCTGTTGAGGTTTCTTCATCAGTTCTCCAATCCTTTGCCACATGTCCAACCTTCCCACAACGCTGGCATCGAAAGCTGTCACACCTGCCAGTGTGGTGGTAGTTGCATCGGTTGCACTTTGGGTTTTTTCCCCACGTATCCACTTGGTCCGTGAGATGATGAAGATGATTGCTAGAAGTTGCGATTGTTATCAAACCGTCTGTGCTGCTGCTGCTGTTGAAGTTGATGTTGCTAGGGGAGGTTGCCAGATGACGATCCCTTGCTAGCGTTGTTTTCCCACTTGCGTTTGTTGTCGGGTACGCTTGTCATCGCGCCCCGCTTGGGTAATTTCTCTTGCTCCACAACTTGATCAGTGAGCTTGTGAGCTAGTCGGATAACCTGTTGAATGGTAGGGAGATTTGCAGTAGTCATCATACTCTGAATCTCCGAAACTAAACCACGTAAATAGAGCTCAATTCGTCAACTCGGTGGGTTAACCATGCCAGGACAGAGTGTAGCTAGCTCGTGGGACCTAGTAGTGTAAGCCTCGATGTTAGATCCTTTCCTCTTCAATTGCCAGAACTCAGCTTCCAGCTTTTGAACTTCATCACGAGGGCAGTATTTCTCCTGAGGCTTTTTTATTGGGGCCTCCTGAGGCTCTTCCATTGGGGCCTCCTGAGTCTCGAATTGGTTTTCCATCTCGTGTATACGAACGATACCCTTATGAAGCTGATCACGGTCACGTTCAAATTAGTGGTCAACTCAGCATCCTGTTCACGCAAAGCCTGGATCTCTCTTGTTTGACCATCCTTGCATCCTTGCATTTACTTGTACACTCTACTGTCATGCTCTTGTCGTGCATCCCACCTTTTAAATTTATCCTCAAACGATCATTGTAGTCGATCATGCGAGGCCACCAAAGCAACAATAGCCCTAAGAGGTGTGCAGGGTAGGGGGTATAATATGGTGTCTCTAATCACACTAGTCGTATATGGAACACCCTCCTTTTCCAGCATCCTAATCGGAAGTAGTCATATCCTGCTCTATCATAAGCTCGCCCATGAGGTACACATCAAGTATAAGTATGGGAAGTCTAGAACCATAACTCGCAGATGAAAAAGGAATAGTAGGAACCTCGGGTTTCCTTCCCGTGTGTGTCGAAAAGAGGATGAAGACGATGATGATACCATACCGAAGTCTATGTGATGTGTATGCCAATGAGTATACAGTAAGAGAATAAGCAACGAGTAATTAACTAACTGTGTGCGGTTAGAGACTAGTGTATATGCAACCCAGTTCCTTATAACCAATGGCTCTGATACCAATTTGTCACACCCTCAAAATCCACGTGCGGAGTTTTACTGCGAGGCGTGTGAACAAACCAGGATCACAGTCAATAGTTACTCAGAACGACTCTATATACCACGTTTAAAATAAAACCAACCAAAGTTCAAACTTTAAAACCATGCGGAAGCGTTTTGTAAGTAAAGAAAACCCAAAGTATATAAATGCATAATATGGCAAAACACGTGCCAACCCAAATGATTAAACATTCATAAATAAAAACCAACAAAGATGTCTTTAAAATAGAGTCTTAGAATGCATGATGAACCCGTGCAGTGCTCCTAATGGCAAGCGAAGTTAACGACCTGAGAATAGCATACTAAAATGTCAACACAATGGTTGGTGAGTTCAAGAGTTTGCGTTTATCATAAATATTAACATTCGTATAACATAAGAAGTGCATTGAAATAGATAGCTAGTCTATATTCACATGTATTAACAATAGTGATTTCGCGATCGAAGCTGACTATGTTTCGTTTGTTGCCTCCCATCATGACTTACCAGGTCGTGACGAATGTTTGTGTATAGGAAAAAATTGCACCCGCTTAACCTCCAGTCTCACGGGTAGGGCTCGTCAGACCCAGTAGTACTACCCAAGATTTCCCGCTAGTTACCATTATTAACGATCCGAAAGTGTGAGGACTTTCCATGGTATTAGCACTATGTTAAAACATACACAACTTATAATAATAATAAAATAGCGTTTGAATACAAGTATGCCACCACCCCCAGAAGAAGGTTTATAAAATAAGGGGCATGAACTCACCTGGTGTGTAATGATAATGAATAAAGGGACTCATGATGGATGCAAAGACAACCCTTCAAAGGTTACCTAGAACACACAAGTACATAAGTACGTGTGCACAGAAAAATTAACAACCCTAGGTGCTCAATAAACACATTGACCCAAGGTTTTGGAATGCACGACTCATTTGACCTAGTTGACCCGTTTGACACGTTGGTGACATATTAATTGAAATATTGTTTAATCATGCATATCAACTTAACATACATGAATATCATACATATTATTCACGTGTATCACATCATCAACCCAAGTTCTACCAATGTCATCATACTACATTAGATTATCATACAACTCATGCGAATCTCAAACAATCAACATGCTCAACAATGATCAAGTTCAATCCCAAACATAATTCCCTAATCACTCACCATAATCCATCATTATGTATAATAATCAAGAACCTAAATTCCCTAAATGATCAATCAAGTATCCATACAACTCAATTAACGCATTCCACCACATTAGACATCATCAAGAAGCATTCTAACATGATCATGATATCATGAACATACCTAAATCACCATATCAAACGTTTCTCACAAATAAATTTTCCCTTTTGGGAAAGTAACACCCAAAATAAATCTAACATTAAAATTCATTCATGAATTCATCAACTTTATACCTAATCAAGTTCATAACTATCATCTAGGGATGACCAATATCATCAATTCATCATAATTCACAAACCTCATATCCAAAAGTTTCTACTTATAGCAAGGTATGAACTACTAGATTTCATGATGTTTCTTGCACAATCCATGTAAAATAACATCAAAGCAATACAACTAACATCATACAATCATCAACTCATGATCAAATCACAAAATCATACATTTCATATGAATAAAGTTTCCCTTTCGGGAAAGTCATATCCAAGATCCATATTTTCATCAACTTCAATCTCAAATTCATCAATAACATCTCTAATCTAGTTCATAGCAATCATAGCAACCCATCTAACATATGCCAATCATCAAAACATGAATTCCATGAAGAAAAAGTTTCTTCTTTAGGCAATGTATGAACTAGATAATCAAACCATGGATTTCTTGCATAATCAACATAATCAAACATTCATACAACCTATCTAACATCATATCAACATCTAACAATCATCAATTTCATATTCTCATACATAATTTCAAACTAGGGTTCATCATGAATCAAAACTATGAAAACTTGATAAAATCTAACCTTTAAACGTGTAGAAATCAAGAATTAGACTTGCTAACACCTTGCAACCACTTGGAACTAATCAAAATCGACTTGTATGTGCTTGTTCTTGCTATCGAAAATATTGAGGGGTTTGGGGCTGCTTGTGGCCGAAATTGGGTTATGGGAGGCTAGGGTTGGGATTTTTCAACTCAACATAAATAGATTTTTGCATATAAACCCCCCTTTTAACCAACTTTTGTAAAAGTTAATACCTTTAACATTTTTTTAACAATTTTAACTACAAATTACAAGTATTATTAATCAATAATCATAATCACAAACATTTACAACAACTCACAGAACAGATGAAATATATATAACACGTTGTCACGTTATCGCGTAAAATTCACAAAATAAATGTTTAAAATTCTATAAATTCATGAACCACATAATCACAACTAATAATAAACATTATTAATTAGATTATTATTTTTTATCATAGATTATTATTATTAAGTCGCCAACGTTCAACGACAACTAGTTTGTGCTCACGACACGTGTATGCAAGACCTAACGGAACTAACGGATTTTTGTAACGGAAAATTACCGGATGTCACATTATCCCTATGTTGAATGATTTTTCGTCCCGAAAATTGCGTTAAATGGTTGTGCTACATCACTGGTTTATTGCATTGGCATAACGAAATCGAGTGATTTGTCACAAAGTAGGTGAAGATCATCCTCGAAAAGCTGAACGGGTGGTTCAGCACCAGAGCTACATACGCATTCTGGATCTGATCTGACATCTCATCAAATCCGCCCTTCCTCAAGGCAATACACTTCAGCAGCACATGGGCAAAGTACTTGAGTTGGGGGCACAGGTTGCTCTTGTTGAGCAAACCTGTGTTTATGTCCCCCGAGTACTTAGCCCGAAGAAAACATCCTCGAACTGTCAATGGATGCAGTCTGGTAGGGCAATCACCATCATCTCCCGACTCTAAGACTGTCCTCAGATCCTCCTCACTGATCTCAATGTCCTGACCAAAGATGGAACTCCTAATACGGTGAGGCTCTGAGGACCTATCTACAACCGCGCTTTCCCAGAAAGCCTGCTGCATCGATCTGTATGGTGTGCATGGAGTGGAGATAGCTCTGAAAATCCTCGATCTCCGTAGAAATGTAATAATGCCCGCGAACTCAGACGCGTTCTGGGACGTAATGTCTAGATGAGCACATATGTTGTGCTTTGTGCTCATCGTCCACCGACTCGCCATGCTGCTGTAACACAAGATAGATAAACGTTAGAGTGTGTGTAAATGAATGACATTTGCATTTATTGGACTTGAATCCTTCTGTTCTATCGTGCGACTAGTGCGACTGAGTCTGAGTCGTGCGATTGAGCATGCGACTTGGCTTAGTCGTCTGCTATCCCATGCAGTTGAACCAGCCGTGCGACTGAACTCGTACGCATGGTTCAGTCGTGCGATTGTGCCATTCGCCCAGCTCAGTCGTGCGATTGAGGTTCATCAGTATGTCCATTCGCAGGACAGTCTGTTTTTCCATTCAAATTCAAATCTTGAGCAAAACTTGATGTTAGACGTTGTGGTTTGGCTCATTAGACTCGCAATCGTTCCAACTAACATCAAACACATTTTAAGTTAGCAATTTACTTAGTTTTACAGGTTTATTTTGTGAACTAAGTGTCGGTTCTTGTTAGGGCTCAAATTAAGTCGATTTAGGGCACAATTTGATGCACATTTGAGTGGATAGCGTCGCACATTACCTATATAATTAAGAGAAATCGTTAGAAGCAACAGTAATCAGTCTAGAGCACTCAATCGAAATTTTGGTAGCGTAACGATACACTCGTGCGAAGAGAGAGTGATTGGGGGGTGATGAGTGTATGCGACCGACTCCCCCTTATTTATACTAGGGTTTCTTTCGGTCGTGCGACTGAACCTAATCGCTCACTCGTGCGACTAGGTTTCAGTCATGCAACTGTCTCATTCGGTCACCTCCATTCGGGCGATTGGTTCATTCTGATGATCCAATCGTATGGATTGACCCATGCTTATGGTCCAATCGCACGTCTGGTCCATACATGTGGTTTAGTCGTGCGATTGGGCTCATACGTATGGTCCAATCGTACAACTGGTCCATACTCATGGTCCAGTCATGCGAATGACTCATACTTATGAGTTTGACCTTATGCCCATTCATACACTTAGCCCTTTTACTTATTGATAAGACATTTTGACCATTGATCATCTCAGACATAACCATTTTAACTTAGAATAATTGTTGATCACCTCAGATGTGATCCTTTTACATTTGAAAACCCCATTGGTCACCTCAGATGTGACCCTTTTAGTGAGTGAATCCCAGATTGACTTTCGATGCGTAGTCCGACATTTAACTACTAAATTACTTGAAATTAACTAAATTAAACAACTAGAAATAAAACAAAGCTAAAACATAATTTTGTATTTTTGTGTGAGGTTGAAATCCTAAGATAAGTATCTACCAGATTTTTTCTTCCTGGACAGTATAGCGTCAAGTTACTTTGATCATAACTGGAACGATTCATTATGGAATCATACAGGTTTATCAAATCATTTAGGACATTTTACCAAAGCCTTTTGATGCTAGATTCTTGTTATCATCGAGAGTCATTAGCAAGTTTAGGAAATCATACTAGTGTTGTGAGATACACACAATGATTTGGACTTTCAAGAATTGCAGTCACGATGATTGTCAGTATAGTTGTCCACTTAAAACCATACACAGATTTTTGACACAGATTGGTGATGTGTTAGGTTTAATTATTTCAACAAGCATTTGTGGATCCCACACTTATATGGTAATCAACATTCCTCAGGATATTTTTGAGCGGTCTACGGGTATTTTGATAAGAAGAAACTATTCTAAGAGTTTTCAAAGAGATGCTAAGCCTCAGGTCAGTGCCATCGCACAACAGAGAGGCGCAAACAACAATGAATTCTAGAATATTTAGGTTATGCTTATCCTCAGGTCAGTGCCATCGCACAGTAGAGAGGCACACAACCTATCTTCTTGTGAGAGCATTTTTCTTTTCTTTTTGCACGTAACGCACCAACAACATTTGTTATCATCTTGATAGTGCTTACACATTTTTTTCTCATGCTTTGCTCTTTTTATGGTCATCGGCACACATTTATAGCATTTATTTGCTTGTAACCCCTTATTGGAACTACGTTGATTGTGTTAACCAGGGATAAGATGGATACCCACAGCAAGTTGAACAATTTAGTTTGAATTTAAATCACCAATGAGATCTACTCATCTTTTGACTCCTATGAGATGGTTGACTTTTGGATTCGCCTGATATCTGGAGCAGAGACACGTCGCGTACATAATATCAGGTCGTGAGGCAGTGAGGTACATGAGGGATCCGATCATTCCTCGGTACATGGTGGCATCCACCAGATCACCATTTTCGTCGGGTGCCACATCGTGGTTTGTAGCCAGTGGAGTCCCAGCTGTCGAAGCATTCTCCATATCGAACCGACTGAGAATATCGCCTACATACTTGGTCTGATCTAGAAATATCCCCTTTGATGTCTGATCCACCTGTAACCCGAGAAAGAACTTCGTTTCTCCCATGGCACTCATCTCAAATTCAGCTTTCATTACTGCTTCAAATTCTTTACATAGATCTTCGTTTTTGGAACCGAAGATTATGTCATCAACATAAATCTGTACTAGCAGTAAGTCACCATCCTTTTCTTTGATTAACAGTGTACAATCAATCACTCCTCTGCGAAAGCCGAGTTTCACAAGATGAGTCGAGAGCTTCTCATACCATGCTCTTGGGGCTTGATGGAGCCCATAGAGAGCCTTATCTAGTTTGTAAACTCTGTCCCGATGATACGGATCCTCAAATCCTTCGGGTAGACTGACGTACACTGTCTCCCGGATTTCACCATGAAGGAATGCACTCTTTACATCTAATTGATAAACTTTGGTCTTCATGTAAGAGGCATAGGCTAGGAAGATACGGATTTATTCCATCCTTGCCACAGGTGCAAACACTTCATTATAATCGATTACTTCGACTTGTCTAAAACCTTGAACGACAAGTCGAGCCTTGTTACGAATTATGACCCCTTGATCGTCTTTCTTGCATTTCAAGACCCATTTAGTTCCAATGACTTTAGCACCTTTTGGTCTGTCCACCAGGGTCCATACTCCTAGCTTCTTGAACTGTAGGAATTCCTCTTGCATCGCACTTACCCATGCCTCATCATTTAATGCTTCACTAACATATTTTGGCTCAAATTGAGATACAAAACATCAATAAGCACCGTCATGAAGATATCCCTTTTCCATGACTGAGGCATAATCAGCTGAGTATAGCTGATTTCTGGTCTGTACTCCTGATCGAACATCTCCAATAACATTGTCCAAAGGATGATAAACATTTTGTCGTGATCCAGGAGTGGTGGGAACAGCTACCTTATTTTCCAGATTGTGAACCACAGCTTCAGTATCTGAAGCTGTTGGAGTATGAGGTTCCGAAATGTCAGAGGCATCAGGGTTTGATGCTTGTGTACTTGCTGTAGCAGGAACCTGTTCCTCTTGGTTCACCTGTTTAGTCTCCACTTCTTCATCGTCAGAGGAGAAGTCACGTACCTCAAGTGCTCCCCCTGAAGAACTAGAAGACTCACCTTGTGAAACTGATGTTGTCGAGTCTAGGGACAGTGTGTTTAAGACATCGTACATCATTCTGGTCGCTAACTCATCATCAGAAGGGGAGAGAAGGATGTTGAAGGACTTAAAGAATCCATCATAATTGAAGAAGAATGTGGGTCCTTTTCCAGCAGGGGCGTGGTGTATCTCTGAACGTCAACGTTGCACCACACTTCTACTTGACCCGTTGAGTTGTTGTAAACTCTCTTATTCAGTATTGTGTATCCTAGAAAAATTTCTTCTTCAGCCTTTTCACTGAACTTCCCTGACTGATTTTTCTTCAGCATCATACATGGTGCGCCAAACGGTTCGAGGTACTCTAGATTAGGTTTACGTTGTTGGAGCAACTCGTAACATGTTTTACCATGTTGTTTGACCACCAGGACTCGATTTAGGGTGTAACATGCATTAGCTACTGCCTCGTTTCAAAATTGGATAGGCAGTTTCGAGTCTGCTAGCATTGTCCGGGCTGTCTCTATCAAGCTTCGATTTATTCTCTCAGCACTCCGTTCATTTGAGGAGTGTAGGCAGATGTGAACTAGTGCACAATTCTTTTTTCTTTGCAGAATGCCTCCATCCATTGGTTCTTGAACTCGGTGCCGTTGTCTGAGCGAACTTGCCTTACCTTCAGCTTGTAGAGTGACTCCAATGTAGTTACCAGCTCCTTGAATGATTCAAATGTCTCTGATTTGGATTTCAGAAACATCACCCAAGAAAATCTTGAGTAATCATCCGTAACTATATAGCAGTACAAATCGCCGGCAATGCTCTTTGTACTGACTGGCCAAAGAGATCCATGTGAAGAAGCACAAGAGGTAGGTCAATTGAGTGAACTTTCTTTTCCTTATGAGACTTCTTTGTCTGTTTCCCTTTCTTACACGCGACACAAAAATCCGGTAATTGGAAGTTCTTAACATTTACTCCACTCACTAGATCATTCTGGATGAAGTGATTCATCTTCCGTGGATTAATGTGTCCCATTTTCCTATGCCAGGAAATGGAGTCTTTCTAAGCATTGAACTTGATGATCGGTTGTGGAGGCCTTGATTGGTCCAAGACATATAAATCATTATATTTTGAAGCTGACATTAAGACTTGGTCCTCCGGGATTACATACTCCTTCTTCAACACATAGCACTTCTTGTTATCAAAGACTACCTTGAATCCTTTCTCACAAATCTAGGATACAGAAAGCAAGTTATTTTGTAATTGTTGAACGTAGTTGACCTTGTCAAACTTGACTTTCTGGTTTCCCACTTCGCCTTGAGCCGTGATGTATCCTCCTTTATTTCCAGCAAATGATACATGTCCCCCTTTAATTTGTGACAGATTCCTGGTCATGTGCCTAGACACCCCACTATCAACAATCCAGGTGTTTGTGATAGCACTGTAACGGACACCCTGCACATTGAAAGGAAATGATCAGTTTAGGTGTGGGACCCAAGCCTTAACCGGCTTGTGTGACACGGAGGAATCACATATCATAAATTCAACCCACTATCCATTTGAGGGTGAGGGCATATCATGCTTCTTAGTGTTCTCAGTATCAGACACTGAACTTGACTTTTCTTTCCATAAGCCAGTTTTGTGTAAGGCCTGTTTGTGATAAACAGACGACTGGCTTACGGTTTGGACTTTAGGTTCATTACTTATTTTGGGTGGAGTAATAGAACTCCTTTTTGAAGAAATTGGTTTAGTATCATAAAGTTCAATTTTCTTTCTTGGTGTCTGATAATGAGGACAATTAGAAGCGATGTGTCCTCTCTTTCCATAATTGTAGCATGATCTACCTTCTACATATTGGGAAATTGTCTCTGTGGGGAAGTGTGTGAAACAAGTATGACTTTAGTCTGGTTAGGGTTTTGACACTTCTTGTTTAGATGTTTTTGTTTCTTTAACAAAATTTATTGTTTGAACGTTTTTAACATCTTTAGCCTTTTGTTTATTTGGACTTTGACGTGAAGTACGTGTTTGGTTAACTAGTTTGGTCAGTTTGGATTCTGAAGAAGACATGTTTGAACCTGAATTTACATTAACCTTTTCAAATTGTTCTTCCAAATTCACAATAGGCATCTTTCCTTTAGATTTCAAAGTAGCCTCCTTCTGTTTAGTGACAGATTCCATCGGTTTACACGTGGAATCTGGATCACTAACTAGAGGAGTGGACACCACATGATCCTTAATAGGATTGTTATTTACTGGTCTACATTTAGCATTTAACAATATCTCATGTGGTGGTGGAACCACTTTGTAACCCAACCATTCCCCATTGTTCCGTGCTTTCACTAAGTTTTGAACTATGTGAGAGGAACTGGTCCAACTGTGCAGTTTTTGTTTTAAGGAGTTGACTTCGACTTCTAAAACTGCTTTTTATTTCTTAGTTTCTTCCAAAGAGTTCAAATAAAACTTTATATCATTTGCTTGATTAAAAGCAACAACCACGATTTCCCTTAATTGTTTATTTAAAAGTTCTATTTTCTCTTTGTAACTGCACTCATTTTGTTTTAAAATCCGATTAGCTTTTGTGCACAGTTGTAAGTCATTTACTAAGCTATCATTGTGATTTTATAACCTAGCAAATTTAAGATCAATGCTTTCTCTAAACTTATTACATTCATTACAACCATGACTTTCAAAATGTTGGTCTTTGGTACTTACCTATGAAGATTCTGTTGAATCAACCATCAGCGCAGAGTTTAGTTCCTCGGATGCTGGAGATTCTGAACTTGTCGTTCTAAGATCTTCTTCAATCAGGTGATTGACCACATTAGCAGTATCTTCATTTTCTGATATCACTAGTTCCACTGCGATGTCACCTTCACTGGCAGTGTCATAATCCAAACCCTCGACATTAGCAATGCTCGATTCGCCCGGAGACACAAACTTGAAGGTCCAATCTTGTCCTTCATCATCTTGAGCAGTCAAGGCCGTTGTTTCTTTGCTTGACGAAACAGCTCCACTCGTGGGTTTGTCTTGATGGTTGAAGGACGAGAATGGATTCCCGTTACCTATTTTCTTGGGCTTCACACATTCACGTTTGAAATGCCCCTTTTCTCCACAATTAAAGCAGGTAACTTTGGTTTTGTCGAAACCAAAGGTAGTGTCTTTCGTGGCTACCAAGTTTTGTCCTGTCTTTTTCATAAATTTCTTAGCCCTTCGAACAGCACTTGCAAAAGCCCACATAATGTCCATTATTTCTAATTCATTCTGGTCCACCTGCTCGTAATCCTCATCAGCCAGATGGCAATTTTTGATCTTTCCTGCAACTAGACCATCATAAGAATGAATGACTGCAGCTAAAAGGTCTATATGCTCCTTTGCAACCTCCATAGTGATATTCCCGAGAATCTCGGTCTTCAACTTCGTAGCATTTGCTTCCGGTGTGATATATTGGGTACTAGATGACCCTGATGTTTCAGATCCTGAAGCTATAGGTTGAGAAGGAACGGTTGAACTAGACACAAATGCCGTTTGAAGCGGTGCTCCTGAACTTGTTGAAGTGGAAGAGAATTTATAAAGTGAAGGATTCTGGTCATAGGATCCTTTCTGTGACCTGTATTTCATCCTCAGTTCCTCGTCTCTCAATTTCAGGATGAAGTCGTTTATGTCTAATTTTTCCAGTAACTTGTTCTATCTCAAATTAGACACAAACGAGTCCCACTTCTTTGGCAGACCATCTGCAAAGCTTGAGACCTTATCTTCCATTGACATTGTGACTCCATGAGTGTGCAGCTCACTCATTAAATGGTAGAATCTGTCTATGACATCATCCAAGCTCTCTTTACCCATTGAAGAGAAGTTATCAAACTCCTACTTCAAAGCCTTTGCCTTTAGAGCTTTCAACGATGCATTCCCGTCGTATCGTTTCTCCAAGGCTTCCCATAGCTTCTTTTCCTGTGTGTTCTCAAAAAACTGGTGGAATATATCCTTAGGTATCGACTAAGTCAACAGAGCATACACTTTCTTCTCAGCATTGTACTTCACCTTCTGGCTATCAGTCATGCCACCCAAGGTAAGTTTAACACCATCAGCACCAACCGGCATGCTATACCTGTCTCGATTGATTCCCACAGATTGGGATCAACTCCATTTAGATAAATCTTAAACCTTTGCTTCCATTGTGGGTAATCATCTAACATTATAAGTTTAGGAGGCTTATTGTGATTTCCAACCTCATTCTCCAGAAGCAGAAGGTTCTAGATTTGAGAGTCTCTACCGGCAGTAAACGCAGAATACTGATCTTCCATTTCTTTAAACTTTGAGAGTTAGAAAAAAACTGTTTCACTGGTGCGAATGAAGAGATGCGATTGGGTCAATCGTGCGGATGGACTAATGCGGATGAATCAATCGTGCGATTGAACCAATGCGGATAAGTTAATCGTTCGATTGAACAAGTGCGGATGGACAATGCGAATGGGGTGTCCAGTCGTACGAATGGAGGGGCGACTAAGTTCAATCGTGCGTATGGGATGTGCGATTGAGTTCAGTCGTGCGATTGATCGAATCGTGCGACTGAAGGCTGATGGTTTTGAAAACTCGAAGGTTTTTGACACTTTGACACAAAAACGCGATTTTTCAAGAACCCTAATCTGCCATATGCCGAAAACGTAAACTTTTAGATCTGGAGACACTCAAAACACTGTTTTACTCAAAAAGGTGACTCTTTTGAATGAAAAACATGATTTTTGCACCAAAACTAATCGAATCAACACGCAAAATCAAGAGCCAAAGCTCTGATACCACTTGTTAGGACCGTGTACGTACGGAGTACTAACTGATAATGCGCGTATACCAACTCAAATAGTGCGGAATCCTATTTGATTGGCGATCCAATCAGTTAGAGCGCAGTTTCGATCAATCTAGAGATTAATGAAACGTTATGAACGATCATAACATGATCAACTGCGATCTATGAAGTTGGAACAGGTTCTCTAGGGTCTCTGGACGGCTAGGGTACGTATGTGAGTCGAAATTCTCCAAGTGTCACGTTTTTCCACGAATTAGGTGGTATTTATAGGTCAATCGTGCGACTGAACCATTAGTATGGTTCAGTCGTGCGACTGAATCATACGATTGGTCCATACGCACGACTGAAGGTTCAGTCGTGCGACTAAGCCAATCTTATGTCTCAATCTTGCGACTGATCCAGTCTCATGGTTCAGTCGTGCGACTGGTCCATTAGCATGAAGTGTTCATGCGTATGGTCCATTAGCATGGTCCATTCGCATGAAGACTTCATACGATTAAGTTTAAACACATGTCTCAACCATTCTTGACTAAGAACTATGTAAACAACCACAAACCTATATAGTTAGTTCAATATGTGTTATGATACAATAAACAATGAAACATTAAACAATATAAGCATCAATTACATATTTCATTTCATTCAACTCATTCATTACATAGTTAGTTCAAGAAGTATTTGATTTTCAAAGCCTGAACTTCTATGAAAGATTGGATCTAGTCAACATGCCACTTGTCAATCCAAGCAACTCAAGACAAGCTGACAGATTGGCTCAAAGAATCCAAGATAGAATCCTTGCAGAGTTCACTCTAAGAAGAAGACTTAGGCAATCAGGCAATGTCATCGGTCAACTGGATGTTGAGGTGGACCCTAAGATTAGTTTCATAGGGGAAACCTTGACTGAAGGCCCAGTGGCAAAACCTGAGACCCCTGTCTCATCATCACAACTGCTGCAGAGGTTCACACTCCTTCTGAGACACCTGCTGGTGAAGGTGTTTCTCAGCCTCTCTCTGGCCAGAGCATGGAAGCTACACCAAGCAATGAAGGCCAAGCCTCTATCCACCCTGAGTCACAAAGGTCTGTGGGTGACAAAGGGAAAAGGATTATGACTCCTGAGGAAATTGAGGAGGAAGAGAGAGAGGAAAAGGAAGCTAAGGGGAGAAAGTTCCTCTGGGTCATCAAGCTTTATGCAAGCTGCAATCAGGGCTGCCCCCCAGACCAAATACTCAAGATGATGAGTTGAGGGCAGTCAGGATTACTTATTTACAGACCAGGAACTATGATATTGATGAAATCATCTCCCTCCCCTTAGAAGAATTAAATGAACTGGCTGACATGGAAGTGTCAAGAGAGATGAAAGAAAAAGAGGATGCAAGGCTACTTCTCCAATTCAAAGAGGAGAGGAGACAGAAAAGACTCTACAAGCATGCTTCCACTCTCTCTCCAGTTCAAGAAAGTCCTGTACAGGAAGATGTGGCTCCACAAGAACCTCAGGTAGACAAAGAAGAAGATAGGATCAAGATGATCAACTACCTGAGTGCCACAGGCTTCTATCAGGCAGATGCACTTCTTTCCCTGTCCTATGACTTTATTGAGTTTGAGTACTTAAAGCAACTTGAACTTGAGCTAGTCAAAGAAAGAAAGACAACTAAAAGGAAGCTAAGGGAAGAAGCTGCAAAGTCAAGAGCCATCATCCAAAAGAGTGTGAAGAAGTCTGCTGATAGACAAAGGATGATGAGCTTCTTGAAGCTATATGGATTCTCCGGAAGGAGACTTGGCCCTATGTCTCTATCCACAATGGATGAGCATATAAGGGTGATCAAGAAGAAGATTAAGAGTGGTGAACTGATTGACTTGCACTCTCTTCCAAGTCAAGTCCCACCTGAAGTGGAGGTTAAGTTTGAACAACCTGAGACACCTCAACCCGGACCTCCAGCTGAGCCTCAGCAAGCTTCATCTTCTGATCCAAGGCAGGTTCAAACTCCCTCTCCTTCTGAACCTGTGAGGGAGGAACACCCAACTGAGAAAGACAAGGATGATCAACAAGGTGCTGCAGACTAGTCTTCTCAGTTAAAGTCATTTAAGGGGAAGAAGAAAATGGCTTCTAAACCAAAGACAAAGAAGAAGAAGCCTAAGTCATCTACCTCTACACCTCAG
Organism: Flaveria ramosissima; assembly: GCA_025215565.1. Lineage (NCBI taxonomy): Eukaryota > Viridiplantae > Streptophyta > Magnoliopsida > Asterales > Asteraceae > Flaveria > Flaveria ramosissima. The sequence continues at coordinate 31,618,854 of CM046037.1, read as the reverse complement.
GCTGAGTCAGATCAACCTGAGGAAGTGCATGATGAGGCAGCCCAATCAACTCCAATGCAAGCGGCTCCTCTGACAACTGAGACACCCATCTTGTCCTGGACTTACTCTACCAATCCAGAAAGATGGCATGTAATCAGAGATCAAGGTGTTGAGAATGTCTATACTTGGCAAGACATAATCAACTTACCTCTGCATGATCTCTTTGAGATGAAAAGATACAATAAAGGTCTTGATGATCCTGACCATCTGATGAAGAAAGGTATGGTCATGATTGTACTAAAGACCACCAATATCTGAAGATCTTCTAAGTGTTTTGGTAGCATCAGCCTAGGGGGAGTTTGTAAGGATTCCTTAAGTCTGATGCAAACCAAAACATCCAATGTCTCTCTGCAACATGCACTAAGTACTGAAGTAAGAAATGCTTCAGAAGTTTTACACAATACACTAGAAAATACTCTAAGTGTAAAATCTTCCGAAGCCAAGACCAATATCTTCCGAAGCCAAACATGAAGTCTTCCGAAGCCTCAGAGACAAGGTCTTCCGAAGCTTCAACCTATGAAGACAGATTTCTTCCGAAGACTTTTAGTAAACATGCTTTATCTGATGTACTGTTCCATAAAGTTGGACACCTTTCCGCTGCATCTCTATAAAGTCACCAACTTACATGAGTTGGTGAAAAGGTCCATGCTTTTGGTAACTGTACATTGAGGTCTTGAGTCTATAACTTTCTACTTTATGTACTTTATCCTTTTTGTAATAGATAAGGATGTGAGCTATGGCATGTCATAGTCACAAGGTCAAAAGGCAGATATGCCTTTTGATCCTACAATTGATTTTGTTAGTGTCTAGTCAATTGTATCCAGCTGGCTTTCAAAGTATAGCCGGCTGTAGGTTGTAGTATAAGTATTCCAAGTTCTTGTATCTTTCTTTATGCTTTGTAACACTTGTAAAAGAACTTGAGAAAGCAATATATTGCCTCCTTGAAACCCAACTCTCTTATTCTGTCTCATTACTTTACTTGTGTTCTTTGTATCAATATTGGTTAATCCAGTTCACTGTTTGATCAAGTTTAGTTGTTCTCCTCATTGTGTTGTTGTGTTGTAATTTGTTCAAGCCCTTAACCGGTCCTGTAATTGGTATCAGAGCATTTCAGGCTCTTGATATAAGATCTCACCATCTTAAGATCCCTCACACACACAAAAACTAAACTCTCCAAATGGCATCCATCTCAAAGACTGATATGGAGACTGGAACCATGAACAAATCCCCACTGATCACTCTTGATGACTTTGAAACCTGGTGTATGAGAATGGAAGGTTTCATCAGGTCGCTAGACTCAAGAATGTGGGAATCTGTTGAGAATGGACCTTTCATACCCAGCACACCTTCTGCTACTGGTGCTGGTATGATACCAAAAGATGTGGCCAACTACTTTGATGAAGATAGGAAAAGAGTAGAGATTGATAGGAAGGCCATGACTGCTCTTAAGACTGCTCTCCCAAACTCTGTGTACAGAGGCTTTAAGAAGTGCAAAACAGCTAAACAGCTGTGGGATGCACTGAAGCTGATGTATGAAGGCTCCTCTGAAGCCAAAGAGAACAAGAAGGATCTCCTGAAGCAGCATTTTGAAAACTTCACCTTCAAAGCAGGTGAAACCATGACTCAACAATACTTCAGGTATGTTGAGATAGTGGATACCCTAGTGGATGGAGGAGTTCCTCTTGAGAACAGGGACATTGTAAGGAAGTTCATGTCCTCACTTCCTAGGCAATGGACACACTACTGTGTGGTGATCAAGAGGACTGAGAACCTCAAAACTCTTACTCTGACAGAGTTATATAGGATTCTCAGTGGTTACCAGATGTAGATGAACATGCAAGGTTCATTTGGAAACTCCCACAATCAAATGGGTTCAGCCCTTCATGTGGTTGAAAGGGATAGCATAGAACCCCAACATCATCTCATTTGCTACCCTGACAACTCACCAAAGGGTCCTTTCATCACCTTCCCAGAGACACCCAGGGAGAACTTTACTCAAGGAAGCCCATTCCAAGAGACAAGCTCTTCTCAAGCCTTTGTGTCTACTGATGAAAGCTGTGGGAACTCTCTCTTCACTCTTGAAGACCTGGACTGTATCCATCCAGATGACCTGGAGTACATGGAAATAGTTCAGCAGATGGCTCTCCTCACTCACAGAGCCAAGAAGTTCTACAAGAGAACAGGAAGGAGGTTTCCAAGCAATGCAACCAGTGGAAAGTTTGGGCTGGATAAAAGCAAAGTCAAGTGTTACAACTGTAACCTGATGGGCCACTTTGCTAGGGAGTGTAAGGCACCTAAAACAAATGGGGGCCAAGCACAAACCAGACCAAACTACACTGACAAAGCCCCTCAGAATGAGAAGCCAAAGCAACATGCTGCTGTTGCTGTTGAAGAGGGAGGCTTTGACTGGAGCTTTCAGGTGGAAGATGCTTCTCCAAACCAAGCACTTATGGCAGACCATGATGAAGCCAAGGTATTGGAACATCTCTGTACTCCTGAATGCATTGCTAAAGTAAACAGATACAGGTCCTACAACTTAAAAATGAGATCTGATCTTGAGTCATTAAACATATTAAAATCTGATTTTAGAAAGTCTGAAAATGATTACAAGTTAAAGATAGAGGACTTGGAGAAAACCATTTCAGTACATGAACATACAGATTTTAGGACTCAAATCCAGGATCTCATAACTAAGTTGATTGAGTGCCAGGCTGAGCTTGTGATCAGCAAAGCCAAGGCAGAAAAGAGTGTTCTTGAAGAAGAGACCTTCAAGAACATGATATCCTCATCCCTGCACAACAAAGTGTGCTATCAAAATAGACAGGGACTGGGATCAAATGAGATAGCTCCTCCACACACAATCTTGTCTGTAAGATCTCCTAGGTGTGGAACTTGTGAAGATGAGCTTCCTCTCATAGATCCTATAAGTGAGGAGGATGAAGAAGAGATAGTGAAGAATTCCTCTGAGAAGAGTGAAGAAGAGGATTCTTCCAAGGGCCACTATCCTTCTGAGGAGAAGAAATCTATTGTGATGACCAAGTCCAAGAGAAAGAACTTGATCAGGAAGAGCAAAAGAAAAACAAAGAAGGCTCAAGAGATCAAGGCTACTTTTGATTCTAAGCAGAAACAAGTTTTTATCTCTGCAGGTTTTAAAGTAGTAAGGACTGAAGACATCAACCAAGACTCCTCAGCTAAGAGTCCTGGTTCTTGTTCAAATCATCTCAGTACAAAGAAGAAGACTGAGCTGCTGTGTACCACTGCTGCACAGCCTGGACCATCAAACTCCAAGAACAGTTCACAGCCCAAAAGAACTGTCTCAGCATCTACCAAGATAAAGATGGAGAAGGGATGTGACCAAAGCCAGTCTTGCTCTCATAAGGAGACTCTTTTGAAGAAGAAGATGTTATGTGTCATGTGTGAAAGTACCTCTCACATTGCTAAGGATTGCCCATACAATCCTAAAAGTACTATCCACATGACCAATACAAAGACTTCAAAGAGTTTCAAGAAGATTCAAGCTTCGGAAGGAAAGTCTGTTTCCTTCGGAAGCTCCAAATCAAAGAAGAAGGTAAATGGAAAATTACCTTCGGAAGAAAAATTGGTCTCGGAAGAAAGGAGTTCTTCCGAAGCACTGAAGTCTGCTGCAGTGACTGTAGAATCTTCCGAAGGTTCAGTCATCAAAACTTGTGAAGTCCCAAAAGCTTCTAAGGTTTTGAAGGTCAAGTCCAAGACTCCAAAGGTGGTGTGGAAGTCTAAGAAAGACCAAATGACTGAAGTTTCTCCATCAAAAACAGCTGAAGATCCCCTTAGTACAACCATAGGATCTATTACTGTTGCATTACCTTCTATTACACTTAGTGAGCCCAAGACAAGTAAGGCTTGGGTTTCCAAATGTAACTAATCATTTTCTTTGTGCAGGAACAGCTCAAGACAAGCAGAAATGTCTGGATAATTGATAGTGGCTGTTCCAGGCACATGACAGGCAATAGGTCACTACTCCATAACTTTGAGAGAATTGATGGAGGACCAGTTGCTTTTGGAGGAGATGAAGGTGGTTACATTTCAGGAAGGGGCAAGGTCACAAATGGTAAGCTCAGCATTGAAAAGGTAAACTTTGTTAAGGAGCTTGGGTACAATCTTCTGAGTGTATCCCAATTTTGTGATCAGAGTCATAACATGCTCTTTACTGAGCATGAGTGCATTGTTCTCAAGCCTGGAGTGGTCATTCCTCATGAGCATATCCTGCTCAGAGCCCCAAGGAAAGGGAACATGTACAAGATGGATTTGCAAGAAACATCTCCCTCTGGAGAAGTTTCATGCTTTCTATCTAAAGCAAATAGTGATGAGTCTTTCCTATGGCATAAAAGAATGTGCCATGTAAACTTTAAGAACATGAATAAGCTAATTAAACATGATTTGGTAACTGGAATGCCAAAGAAAGAGTTTACAAGTGATGATCATTGTGTTGCATGCCTGAAAGGGAAGCAACATAAGGTATCTCACAAGCCTAAGGAAAGGAACTCCATCACTACTCCCCTACACTTGTTACATATGGATCTCTTTGGCCCCACCAGTGTAATGAGTCTAGGAAGGACCTCTTATTGTTTAGTGATCACAGATGATTTTACAAGATTCACTTGGGTTTTCTTTCTTAGAACTAAGGATGAAACCCCTGAGATTCTGAAGAATTTCATCTTAAAAGTTGAGAATCAAAGTGATCACAAGGTCAAAACCATAAGATGTGATCAAGGAACTGAATTCAAGAACCAAATCCTTGATACATTTTGTGATGAAAAAGGTATTACAAGACAATATAGTGCTCCCAGGACTCCTCAGCAAAATGGAGTTGCTGAGAGGAGAAACAGGACACTAATTGAAGCTGCAAGAACTATGTTGTCTGACTCTAAACTGCCCATCACCTTCTGGGCAGAGGCAGTAAATACTGCTTGCTATGTGCAAAACAGAGTTTTTGTAGTTAAGACACATGGTAAGACTCCTTATGAACTTTGGCACAAGAGGAAACCTTTCATTGGTTTTCTCAGGTCATTTGGATGTCCCTGCACCATCTTGAATACCAAGGATCAAATTGCCAAGTTTGCTGAGAAATCAGATGATGGACACTTCATTGGATACTCTTCCCAAGCTAAGGCTTATAGAGTATACAATCTCAGAACTAGAATTGTTGAGGAGTCAGCCAATGTGACTTTCAATGAACACACACCCTGTGTGGCTGGTTCTGGTCCTGATTGGCTATTTGATCTTGATTTAGTTACCAACTGTTTTAACAAATCTTGTGAGAATGTTTCAGGATCTGCAGAAAATCTAAATACAGGTGATCCTGATCCAAGATTTGAGCTAGGAAGACCCTCAACTCATACATCTTCAGCTCCAGTTGGAACTACTTCAGCAAATGAGGTCTCTATCAGCACTACAATGACAAATTCAGCTGATACATCTGGTATGCCTTCAAATTCCAGCTCAGAGGCTCCTCAACCAGATAAAGATACCTCAATTGTAGAAGACAACAATGGTGATGGTGAAAGTGATCAGGAATTCCTTGATGCTAATAACCACACCATAGATGACAACATCAATGATGTCACACACTCATTGGATCAAGTTAATCTTGATAAGTGTGGTAATGTGGAGGGTGAATCATCTATGCCAGATCTAAATTTTTCAAATTTGGATCTTTCTCAGCAACTTGCTGTGATCCCTCAGCTAAGGATCCACAAGTCTCACCCCACCACAAACATCATTGGAGATGTTGTCACAGGGGTAAGAACAAGAGGACAAACCCATGAAGCAAATGTTTGTCTTCACTCTTGTTTCTTATCTCAGATAGAGCCAAAGAAAGTTGATGAAGCTCTAAAGGATGGAAGTTGGGTTGAAGCTATGCAACAAGAGCTGCTTCAATTCAAAAGGCAGAAAGTTTGGAACCTTTGTCCTCTTCCTCATGGGAAGACTACCATTGGAAACCAAATGGGTTTTTAGGAATAAGAAGGATGATAGAGGAATTATCATCAAGAACAAGGCAAGACTAGTTGTTCAAGGATACACACAAGAAGAAGGGATTGACTACACTGATGTCTTTGCTCCTGTAGCAAGATTAGAAGCTGTTAGGATATTCCTGGCATTTGCTGCATCCAAGAACTTCAAGGTCTTTCAACTTGATGTAAAGTGTGCTTTCTTATATGGAGTGATTGATGAAGAGGTTTATGTCAAACAGCCACCTGGTTTTGTAGACCCTGATCATCCTGATTATGTCTGCAAGCTTGACAAAGCTCTTTATGGGCTGCATCAGGCACCCAGGAAGTGGTATGAGACATTGTCTGAGTATCTTTGTAAACATGGATACAGGAGAGGTACTATAGATGGAACTCTCTTCATCAAAGGACAGGGAAATGACTTATTGCTAGTTCAAGTATATGTAGATGACATCATCTTTGGTTCAACTAATCCAAAGCTCTGCAAAGACTTTGAGAAGCTGATGAAAGACAGATTTGAAATGAGTGCAATGGGAGAACTCAATTCTTTCTAGGAATTCAAGTGAAGCAAGTTGAAGATGGCATCTTCATAAGTCAGTCAAAGTATGTTCAGGACATACTCAAGAGGTTCAACATGACTGATTGTAAGATTGCTAAGACACCCATAGCCAGAAACCACTCCCTTGGACCTGATCTTGAGGGGAGTGTGTAGATGAACATTTATACAGGGCTATGATTGGGTCTCTTATGTATCTTACAGCTAGCAGGCCTGATATCATGTTTGCTACATGTATTTGTGCAAGATATCAAGCCAACCCTAAGATGTCTCACTTAATCACTGTCAAAAGGATTCTAAGATACCTCAAAGGTGCTTCAACACTTGGTTTATGGTACCCAAAAATCCTGACTTCAATCTGTATGCTTATACAGATAGTGATTATGGTGGTTGCAACATGACTGCAAAGTCTACATCTGGGGGATGTCAATTCCTTGGTGGAAGGGTTGTCTCATGGCAATGCAAGAAACAATCCTGTGTGTCTGCATCAACTGCTGAGGCTGAATACATTGCTGCTGCAAGCTGCTGTGCTCAAGTGCTTTGGATTCAAAATCAGATGCTGGACTATGGATTTAACTTCAAAGAGACTCCTATCCACATAGACAACAATAGTGCTATCTCTATCACTGAGAACCCTGTGCAGCACTCAAGGACCAAACACATCAATATCAGGTATCATTTAATAAGAGATAACTATGAAAAGGGATTAATTAAACTAGTCAAAGTTCATACAGATGAACAATATGCTGATCTGTTTACAAAAGCTTTTGATGAACAGAGATTTAAATATCTAATATCAGCTATTGGGATGATTAACTTTGAGTAGACTTTTTCTTAAAACTAATTCTAATTATTTCTTCAAATATGTGTGTCCTAAGTTGTCTAGTTCATCACTTTCATAAGCTCATGTTTTCTTTGGATATAAAATTCTTTTGAAAACTTTCCTTAGATTCTTGAAAAACTTTTTGATCCTTCGGAAGATAAAATTTTATCTTCGGAAGAAAATCATGTCTTCAAAATAAATAACTGTCTAAGAAATTTTACCTTCGGAAGAAGTCTAAATCTATCTTCCGAAGCTTAAATTCTTATCTCAGACACTTATTTATTTTTAAGGACTTTTTCCTTCCGAAGCAAAATTAACTCTCGGAAGCTTTGTTGTTCCTTATACAAAGCATTCAAGTGTTTATTTCTCTTCCGAAGCAAAATTTTCAAGACTCTCAGGAAAATCTTCCGAAGCCAATTTAGCTTCGGAAGCTTTTTCATTAAAACTTCCGAAGACAATTTACCTTCGGAAGCTTTTCGAATTCCAAGAAAACTACTTTTTGAGCAAAAGTAAACTACCTTTTTCAGAGGTGGGACCGACTTTCGGATTTCAAAGTTTATCCTCTTTCATTAACTTTGGTTCAAATCCCTTTTCACATAAATACCCAACGGTTCCCCCTCTTCCTCACTATCTTCCTCAATTCCACTATTCCTCAAACCTAATTCTCTAAACCGCCTTTGCTTTCTACCTTTCTTCACCCTTAAGCTTCTGAAATGGCCAACTTAACCGCAGAAACAACCCAGATTTCTCCATGCAACTTCACAGGCAACATAATCAGGTTGCTCTGTTAAGCTCTGAGAAAGATGCAAGTTTCTCAGAGATTTGCCAATTCTTAACTCTATCCAACTACTTCACCTCCCTGACCATTGATCCTACTCTGTATGAGGATCATTTGCTTGAATTCTGAAGACCTGCCAAGAGGTCATTATGGATGGGGAGAAGGCACTGTCTGCCACAGTGCAAGGGAGGACAATCTTCATCACTCCGGCCATCATCAACCATCATTTGCAGCTGGATGATGAAGAAGGTGAGTTGTCCTTCCCAAAGGAAGCTGTTAATCATTCCTTTGAGCAGATGGGCTATGAGGAGATTTCTCTGTAAAGACCTTCAGGAAAGGGAAGGTCTCATCCCAGTGGAAATACCTGCTCCATGTGGTTATCCACAGCTTATCAAACAAGCATGGTGGGTGGGACCAGATTCCTGAGGATCTCTCCTTTATAGTGCATGGAATGGTTCAGGGGGTCAAGTTCAGGTACTCTCAATTTGTTTATACTAATTTACTTGCAAACTTGGACTTCTTAGAGTATTACATGTTTCCTAGATATGTTCAGCACATTCTTAACTGTGAACTGGGCTCACAGTTGAGGGAAACAAGTAATATTCTTAAATTGGGACAGATGAAGCCCGGCATCTTTAAAATCATGAAGAAGCCAACTGTAGGCTTCTCAGGGGTAGAAACAGCCCTAGTCCCCAAAATGTTAGAGCTCATTGCTCAAGGTGACAACCTAGCAACACAAGCTAGTGTTGAACCCACACCTTCTTTTTCCTTACCACTAAAAAGACCACAAATAACCCTCACCTACCAAAGAAAATCCAAACGAACCCCTGCTCAGGCTATTGAGTCTGTACAGGTCCCCATATACTCACCCTTACAGGAGGAAGTGGACACTAGAGCTCCCACTTCCCCTGAGGAGCAAACCACTCCCATTTCTTCAAATATCAGGGATGAGGTTCCTCATGCTCACCCTGATGAGCTCACAAGCCCAACAGCCTTAAGCCTTCACTCTGAGTCTCAACACTCAAGTGAACAACCTTCAGGGGACAGTTACCATCCCCAGCCTTTAGATCTAAACCAACCAATTCCCAACCTATCCTTCTATACTGATGAAGACTTAGGATTCAGTGAGTACCATGAGTCTCTCTTCTCCTCCCCTACTCAAAGAGAGATGAGTACCTCTGATTCTCCTCAGTCTATCCCACATCAGTCACCTGTTACTGAGGTGGACACTTCTGAACATGTTCAGGATGTCCATATGGAAGAGGCTTCACTTCTGCAAGTGATTACATCATTAAGACCTCAACCATGGCAACTCAGCCCACTGACATCTCAACTGAGATTGCTAGTGAGCAGAGGAAAACCAGCAGCCAAGAACCTCAAGCTGGTGGTGAGAGAGAGGACTTTGGTCCAATCATCTCATCCCCCAATGATTCTTCTGATGAAGAAGAGGGGAATTTGAGACTAAAGGTGCAGAAACTGTCAAAAACATGCTCCTATTTAGTCTCTAAGGTTAGTCACCTTGAATCTCAGGTGACTACCTTACACAACAGGGTCAATGATCAGCAACTTCAGATTTCATATCTAAAGGAAAAACTAGCTGGGAGACCTTTAAGGAGAGCTCAACCAGGAACACAAGAACCTGTGGAAGTGATTGACTTATCCTCCAGCTCACCTATGCAAGTGGGTGATGCTACCAAAAAGGGGGAGAAAGTTATAGCAGCCACAGAACCTGGGAGTTCTTCACAGAGAATGGACATAGAGGACTCACCATCCTCACTTGTTGTTGTGCATTCTCAGCAACTTCCTCAAGTTCACATTAATATGGACTCTATAGACTCTATCATCAGGAGTCTATTTGAGGAAGGTATACCAAGGGTTGTGTCATCTCCACCACAAGGAACTTCAAACTACATCATAAGGTGGAGGTATGATGCTGACAGAAGAGCCCTTATTCTTCACAGAGTTCAAGGCAACAAGAAGTATTTGATTTTCAAAGCCTGAACTTCTATGAAAGATTGGATCTAGTCAACATGCCACTTGTCAATCCAAGCAACTCAAGACAAGCTGACAGATTGGCTCAAAGAATCCAAGATAGAATCCTTGCAGAGTTCACTCTAAGAAGGAGACTTAGGCAATCAGGCAATGTCATCGGTCAACTGGATGTTGAGGTGGACCCTAAGATTAGTTTCATAGGGGAAACCTTGACTGAAGGCCCAGTGGCAGAACCTGAGACCCCTGTCTCATCATCAACAACTGCTGCAGAGGTTCACACTCCTTCTGAGACACCTGCTGGTGAAGGTGTTTCTCAGCCTCTCTCTGGCCAGAGCATGGAAGCTACACCAAGCAATGAAGGCCAAGCCTCTATCCACCCTGAGTCACAAAGGTCTGTGGGTGACAAAGGGAAAAGGATTATGACTCCTAAGGAAATTGAGGAGGAAGAGAGAGAAAGGAAAAGGAAGCTAAGGGGAGAAAGTTCCTCTAGGTCATCAAGCTTTATGCAAGCTGCAATCAGGGCTGCCCCCAGACCAAATAATCAAGATGATGAGTTGAGGGCAGTCAAGATTACTTATTTACAGACCAGGAACTATGATATTGATGAAATCATCTCCCTCCCCTTAGAAGAATTAAATGAACTGGCTGACATGGAAGTGTCAAGAGAGATGAAAGAAAAAGAGGATGCAAGGCTACTTCTCCAATTCAAAGAGGAGAGGAGACAGAAAAGACTCTACAAGCATGCTCCCACTCTCTCTCCAGTTCAAGAAAGTCCTGTACAGGAAGATGTGGCTCCACAAGAACCTCAGGTAGACAAAGAAGAAGATAGGATCAAGATGATCAACTACCTGAGTGCCACAGGCTTCTATCAGGCAGATGCACTTCTTCCCCTGTCCTATGACTTTATTGAGTTTGAGTACTTAAAGCAACTTGAACTTGAGCTAGTCAAAGAAAGAAAGACAACTAAAAGCAAGCTTAGGGAAGAAGCTGCAACGTCAAGAGCCATCATCCAAAAGAGTGTGAAGAAGTCTGCTGATAGACAAAGGATGATGAGCTTCTTGAAGCTATATGGATTCTCCGGAAGGAGACTTGGCCCTATGTCTCTATCCACAATGGATGAGCATATAAGGGTGATCAAGCAGAAGATTAAGAGTGGTGAACTGATTGACTTGCACTCTCTTCCAAGTCAAGTCCCACCTGAAGTGGAGGTTAAGTTTGAACAACCTGAGACACCTCAACCCGGACCTCCAGCTGAGCCTCAGCAAGCTTCATCTTCTGATCCAAGGCAGGGTCAAACTCCCTCTCCTTCTGAACCTGTGAGGGAGGAACACCCAACTGAGAAAGACAAGGATGATCAACAAGGTGCTGCAGACCAGTCTTCTCAGTTAAAGTCATCTAAGAGGAAGAAGAAAATGGCTTCTAAACCAAAGACAAAGAAGAAGAAGCCTAAGTCATCTACCTCTACACCTGAGGCTGAGTCAGATCAACCTGAGGAAGTGCATGATGAGGCAGCCTAATCAACTCCAATGCAAGTGGCTCCTCTGATAACTGAGACACCCATCTTATCCTGGACTTACTCTACCAATCCAGAAAGATGGCATGTAATCAGAGATCAAGATGTTAAGAATGTCTATACTTGGCAAGACATAATCAACTTACCTCTGCATGATCTCTTTGAGATGAGAAGATACTATGAAGGTCTTGATGATCCTGACCATCTGATGAAGAAAGGTATGGTCATGATTGTACTGAAGACCACCAATATCTGAAGATCTTCTAAGTGTTTTGGTAGCATCAGCCTAGGGGGAGTTTGTAAGGATTCCTTAAGTCTGATGCAAACCAAAACATCCAATGTCTCTCTACAACATGCACTAAGTACTGAGGTAAGAAATGTTTTGGAAGTTTTACACAATACACTAGAAAATACTCTAAGTGTAAAATCTTCCGAAGCCAAGACCAATATCTTCCGAAGCCAAACATGAAGTCTTCCGAAGCCTCAGAGACAAAGTCTTCCGAAGACTTTTAGTAAACATGCTTTATCTGATGTATTGTTCCATAAAGCTGGACACCTTTCCGCTGCATCTCTGTAAAGTCACCAACTTACATGAGTTGGTGAAAAGGTCCATGTTTTTGGTAACTGTACATTGAGGTATTGAGTCTGTAACTTTCTACTTTATGTACTTTATCCTTTTTGTAATAGATAAGGATGTGAGCTATGGCATGTCATAGTCACAAGGTCAAAAGGCAGATATGCCTTTTGATCCTACAATTGATTTTGTTAGTGTCTAGTCAATTGTATCCAGCTGGCTTTCAAAGTATAGCCGGCTGTAGGTTGTAGTATAAGTATTCCAAGTTCTTGTATCTTTCTTTATGCTTTGTAACACTTGTAAAAGAACTTGAGAAAGCAATATACTGCCTCCTTGAAACCCAACTCTCTTGTTCTGTCTCATTACTTTACTTGTGTTCTTTGTATCAATATTGGTTAATCCAGTTCACTGTTTGATCAAGTTTAGTTGTTCTCCTCATTGTGTTGTTGTGTTGTAATTTGTTCAAGCCCTTAACCGGTCCTGCAATGTAAGACATGAAAGACATTTTACATTAAGCTCCTAAACTAGGTACATATGTATCAACATTTCCCCCTTCATTTTAAATGCTCAAAAAGCTCAAGTTTGGTAACCCTCAAGTCTGGTTATTACCTCCAAAGGTAAACCTTCACACATAAGAGAGTAGGCTTTAATATCATTCCTTACTTTCATCAGATCATCACCATGCAGACCATCTTCTGGATAAGGCTCTTATGAATCTTTGATATACAAAAATCCTCTGTCAGGACCATCAGATGTAATAGAAATATGTGGTCCTTTCTCTATTGATTTCCAAATATCAGTATCAATAGAATTTAGATGGTGTTTCAGTCTGAGAGACCAGTTCTTGAAGTCAGCTCTGTTCTTCAACTTAAGAACTCTGTTCTCAGAATCTGAATTTAAATTGAAACAAAGAAATGAAAATATTTTTGGATTTTAGTTTTTAGAAAATTTTCTAAGTGTTGAATGAAAAGTCTGAATTCTGATGCGCCTGAATAGTTGTGAAACGCCCACTTTAAACTAGAAACACCTAAGGGAATGCCTTAGTAGAATTCTAAAACGCCCAAATGAAGATGCGCCTAAATAGTGGTGAAACGCCCAAACAGTTGTGAAACGCCCAAACAATTTTGAAGCGTCCAAACAGTTGTGAAACGCCCAAACAGTTGTGAAATGCCTAAATAGGTATGAAGCATCCAAACAGTTGTGAAACACTCAAACAGTTGTCAAGCGTCTGGGAACTTGTTCAAAAATTCTGAAATTTCAACCTGAAGCGCCCAAACAGTCTTCAAAAGCCTAGGATTCTTAGTTTGTAAAAATGTCCAAACAGTGTTAAAACTCCCAAACAGTGTCAAAACGTCCAACTCTGAAACGTCTAAACAGTGTTCATGCGCCTAAACAGTGTTATGCGCCTAAACACTTAGGTAGATTTCAGATTATTTTAATACCTCAAGCGCCTAATTTATCATGTTCATAACAACCTAATCTTATCAAATTCTTCAAAACTTGATTAATTGATCTAAAATTTTCAATCAGGTAGTATATACACTGATAATCAATCTTCAATCATCAATTATCTCAATTAACAACAATAAATTTGAATTTCTATTTGAATTTGAGTTCGAATACGAAGAACACTTTCGCACACAAATCTGATGAAAATTCATATCTAAATGTGTGAAATCACTCAATTGTGATTCAATTCATGTGTCTAATGATGAAACACAACTAAAATTAACAATTAATTGATCAATTGCTATCAAACACAGATTCAAGTGATTCACAGAGCTCAAAAGTCGATTTTAAGCTTCAAATCACTGATCGAAGGCTCTGATACCATTTGATATGTTCAAATGGATCGATATGTGTTAATGTTATGATGCAATTATCAATTATATGAACAATGTAATCAAACAAATGCAAATACTTCAAAATTTATAGAGTTTTCATTGATAGTAATGCAAACGGATACAATGTGCATAAAGTGAGTTCTAACAATATTCTCCAAATTCTACCTGCACAAAATACATAATATCCTATTTATACTAAACAATGAAATTTAAGAAACGTATATTTACAAAATAAGTCCCTATACTATGACAAAAATAAAATATAAAGTCTAAATGCTAATCTTCAAGAGCTCCAACATAATGGTAATTCGAAGTGCAGGATTACACACAAGTCTTGTCTCTGAACGTTGGTAATTAAAACAAATTGAATTTCCAATAAATATAATTAGAGTGAAATTATATATTATGTGATTATATAATAGTATGTGTAGTTTGGTTGTAAAAATTATAAATTTTCGAACATTTACACTTTATCACGCGTTTACGGCTTTTATAGTCCAACTATTATAAATATTGCTTAAAATGATAAGATCAACATAAGTTCATGTACTTAGTGTTTAATTGATATCATATGAATGTCCAGCAATTTAGTGTAGAAAAACTCAATCGCGTACCACTTAAACAATTTTATAAAAAGCAAAGACCGTTATGTAAAAAAACTATAATGAAAAATAACTCCCAAACCCCTCATCCCCTTTACCCTAAATCGACAGCTCCCCTCCTCGCACCCCTCCCAAACTTGCGCAACACAAACACACACACACAAGAACACACACTTCGATCTGTTTCAAGCACTTATTGTTGATTTTGAGTGTTTTGTTCATCAAACGTGAATTAATTAACATCCATTATGCAATTCTAGTAAATTTTTATGTTGAATTACATTTCCATTGGTTAATCATAGGTCTCAAACCATAGTTGTGCAAAAACGCATCAAAACTTTCAATTGAGTCAAATTGATTTTTGATTGTATGTTATTACATGATTTTAAGATGACTGTACTATTTAGAATTCTTAAAAAGTTGCATTTGGATTGAAAGCCGACGTTTCCATCAAAGAAAACTTTAATTTGGATCTTGTGCAGAAATTGAATGAATTTGATGAAATTGTGCTGAATTATCTATGTTATGATGATGATAACTGATATGCGTTGTATGAGATGTAGGAATGAGTTGGGAATCGTTGAATTGTTAAAAATGCATCATATGATCATACTTGCTATTTATGATAACTTTATTAAGATGATTTTTGTATGATAGATATGTTATGTGTTGATCTTTGTATGATGATTGGGATTGCGTTAGAATGGTCATAGGAGCATGTTGGAAGATTTTGATGTGAACTGTGTAATTTGTGTTTTTATCTTTCTATATATATGGACACTTTGCTCATGATAATGTTCTTAGTATTCCTAATATGCTATGGATAGGTATTAAATAAATTTCAAATGAATTAGGATGCTTGTGTATGATATTATATAAGATTTTAAAAAGTAGATTACCCATGAGTAACGAAATCATAATTTCCAAAAAGGGTGATGGCTACCAAAAAGAGGGACCTAACCCTTAGCTCCCATATGATATAAGGTTTTGAAAATATATTAACCCTCAAGAGAACTCAACCAGGCCCATAAGAACCTGTGGATGTGGTGGACCTAACCCTTAGCTCCCATGTGCAAGAGGTTGATGCTACCAAAAAAGAGGAGAAAGTCCTACTTGCAATCACAGAATTTGGGAGTTCCTCCTAGAGTATGGACATGGAGGACTCACCACCCTCACTTGCATTTGTCCATACTCAACAACCTACTCAGGTCCATATTGATAGGGACTCACTCATTCAAAGCTTGTTGAGGAGGGTATACCAAGGGCAATGCCTACTCCATCTCACCTTATTGAGAATCCAATAGTGGGATGGAGGTATGATGCTGAAAGGAGAGCCTTGGTAATCAATAGGTCCTAGGGACAACAGAAAATCTTCAATTTCTACAACCTGAGATACTATGAGAGCACCTAATTAGTTGACCTTCGACTTGCCAATCCAAGTCATATCAGGCAAGCTGCAAGGTTAGCTGATAGGATCAATACAGGGTGCTTGAAGAGTTCAAAAAGAGAACTAAGATATATAGACAGAGGCTAGCAGGCAAGACTGTTGGTCAACTGTATGTTGAGGTGGACCCTAAGATTAGCTTCGAAGGGGAAACCTTGGTTGAAGGCCTAGTAGTTGAGCCTATGAACCTTGAGATAGAGCTGTTTCAGCACCCATTACCCTCAGTGAGGCACCAGTTGATGAAGGTGTCTCACAACCTCTCACTAGCCAGAAATGAAGTGTAGCACCTAGAAATGAAGGTCAAAGCTCTCTCCACCCTGAGTTATAAAAGCATGTTATTGACAAAGGTAAGAGAAAGTTGACCTCTGAGGAGATTGAGGAGGAAAAGAGAGAGAGGAAGAGGAAGCTAATGGGAGAGAGCTCAAGTGAGACCCCTGGCTTCATGGAAGCTACAATCAAGGTCGCCCTTTGGCCAAACTGTAACATCTTGTAATTTTGAATTAAATTAAAGTTAACTTTGTTAAGTTCTTGCATGGGCTATCTATGTTAATTATGAATTCTTATGCTTAACTTTTAATATATCATTAATTATTAATGAAAAAGTTAATAAACTAATGATTGGATAATAATAATAATAATAATAATAATAATAATAATAACAATAATATTAATAATAAACAAGTTAGATTAAAGTTTAGGGGGTTTAATGGCATATTATAAACCATAAATTGAAGTTTTAGCATAAAATAATAGAAAATTAAATTTGAGGGACCAAAAGTTCAATTTATCTAAAACTACACCCCCACCCCCCTTTTTAGTCCCGTAATTCCGGCGGGTTCATCTCCGGCCACCTCCGGCCGACCTCCGGCGAGACCTCAAACTCGTTAATCCTTCGAATTAATTAACCCAAACCGTTGCAATCAATTCGCGAAACTGTTTCGAACATGATCATGAGTTTTAATTGGGTTCGAATGGCGGTTATGTGGTCGATTAGTGTCGAGTAACCGTTGCCAATTTCAATCAGTCGTTAAACAATTGAACATTAATAATAACCCAATCGATTGAACTTAAACGATCATCTAACTATACCTAAACTGTTACAAGTCTTGATTTCATCTGAAACACACTCGAAATACCTCGTTTGATTCCCTCTATCACCGCGACCTGCAACCTATGCGAAGGCCTTTTCCGAGCTCCTTTAACTACAATTGGGAGAGGGCTTTCAATCTTAAACAGCTTCCGAAGCTTCACACAAAATTAATTTAGTTATTGTCATCATTCTCATACCAAATCAATTTGAGTGCGGTCGCGACTATTGCATCATCTTCCCCATTGTTCTCGATCATAATCAGGTGAGTTTAACACATCAGTCTACTCGATTACACTTGAGGATCAAAAGCCCTGAGGTTAATCGGGTTGGAACTCACGAATCATTGTTCAATTTTGAGTTTGTTTGATTTAGGGTTCATATAATTTGGGGGAAATTTTGAATTAGTGTTTATAATAATTTAGAACCGAAGTAAACCACGGCTGAGGCCCTGGTTCACTGGTTCCCCACACACATTCTAACTTGGAGGTCCCGGGTTCGACCCCGGGCACCCCCATATTTTTTAAAATGGCTTTTTAAGCCTTAAACCAACTTTAGAAAATATCTAATAAATATAAAAAAATATTTTAAAACCTTTAAATGTATTTTAAGTTGTCAAATAATTTTCAGTGATATTTTAAAATATTAAACAATTAAAAAAACACCTTTGTAATAAAACATTTTAAAGGTTATTTTTGAATTATTAACATAGATTTTAAATAATTAACGAAATAGTAGTGATCCGAACTTTCCTTAGATTTTACCGTTTAAATCACGATATTTTAAATGGAGTTTTATTTTAAAAAGTTATAAATTCTTTTGTGTAATAAAACTTATTATGGTTCAAATTTTATTAAAACATTATAAATCTAAATGATAAATAATTATTCAAGTAGTTGTTAAAATGACTATTTGAATAATTTATTATTCATCAAATCATTTGAGCATGTTATACCATTTAATGAATTTAATCGTTAACTTTTGTTTAAATTCTTGGAAATTATAAAACAATATAATTTGCTTTATTTTAAGGTTTTAAAAACCTTTATAATAAATCATTTTAATAAGCTTAAAACTTTATAATATGATTTTAATATGTAATATCCTTATCAACTTTAAATAGTTAATTTTTAAATTAATTATTTCTTTTCACATATTATCGGTTTAATTGATTTAAATCATCTTTATTAAACCTAAATGATTTATTAGTTTACTTAATTACTTATGTAAACTTCCAAGATCTATTGGAAACCCTAGTTCATGTCTAAAAATTGTAATCTTATTATTAAACCAAATCTTGAAATCTATACGTTTAAACAACTTGTAAAAGAAACCATTTGGAACCTCGTTTAAATTATTATCATCATCATTATAAACATAATTACTCATCACAACCCTAAAACTATTGAAACCCTAATTCTTATTTAAACATTAATCAATATATTAACCTTAATCTTCATCTTGTAAATTATATATTTAGGTGCTTGTAATGGACACTTGGGATTTATCTTGTAATCTTTTATATCATCTTGAAATGCTTATTTCCATGTGAGTTTCCTTGTCCCCTTTTTACATTTTTCACACTATTTTGGGGTGAAACATGATTGCTTATACATGATACACTTATACACGTTTGAGACTTGTAAATCACATGCAATTCAACTTATTATTTGTCATGGTTATTTGTGTATTGTAAGTGTTTATATGAGATACATAGTTTGTTTACAATCATTAACTATTGCTAGCCTGACGACGTCTTAGATCTTTGGGCCTGACAAGCCTATTTGGTGCTAAAGTCGAGGTATTGCCGACTCCTAGGGGCCGTACGCTTGTGCACTAGGGAACCAAATACACTTAGCCAATCTTTTATACTTGTAATCAAGTCGAGGTTTGGTTGTAACGATATGTGTTCTATAACCTTACTAGCTTATAACCTATGACATGAATTGCTACTTGTAACCTTTTCATATTATGTATGAAAACCTTGGAAACTCACCAACTATTTATAGTTGACCTTTTATTTTTATCATGTTTCAGGAAAACCCCCAAGTTTGAAGTGAACTTATGTTGCTGGCATATTCTAGGACTTGGACCTAGTTAATAAACAAAATGATTATGTTTGTTATTTCATGTTGAAACTTATTTCATTATTGAGACTTATGCTTGTAATGTAATTTTGAAACTTATGTATATTATATTTGGATTTAATAATAGCGTTATGTGGCTGTGAACAATCTTAACCCTCACATCTCGACGTTTCCGCCGTCAAGGTTGGGGTGTGACAGATTGGTATCAGAGCCCATAACTATAGGGATTTAGGTTATTAGAAATGGTGACCTAGACTATAGTTGCATGAACCTCATAGAAAGATCCTCATACCTTTGTGCTTACATGTTGTTTGCATGCTACATAATGCTATGCCTTTTGTGCAACTAGATGCCTTAGCATAGGATTGCCTTATGTATGCTTAAACTTAGTTACTTGTCTCCCTAAACTTAACCTTGACTCTTTGACCCTCCCCGACAAATGAACTTCCTAAATCTATTCTCAACGACGTGAGGAATCTACACTTATCATCGTGGGTTTAGTTCCTTAGACTCTAAGTCTAATCTATGAAAATCTCATCAAGGTTTTGATTTCATAAACCAAAGAAATTTGTGTGACACATAGACACCTGTATTCTGGATTTCCTGGCAAAAGGCCTTCGGGCTAAGGCAAGCATATCGTATAAATCTCATTGTGAGACCAGTTATGCTTACCTGGGGATTTCTGGGATGAGTGATAAACTATGGTCAACATACACAAGTCTCTATGGCAAGTGGGTCAATTTACCTTGACGTGTCAACGATTCCAAATGGTAATGCGTTACCAAATGGAACCATTCTCTTTGTGTCTTAAAAATCCTTGATTCTTTGATCTGGTTTATCACCAAAGTTTTAATATCTTCTCGTTCTTATCATACATAATGTTCGTGTTAATATTGAACCTAACCGACATTTCAACTCTTACGTTTAAACACCGTTACACGTTGAGCGTTTCATGAAGCTATTTCTATATCTTGACCAACGTGAACATGGATCTTAACATACCCAAAGATATTGGGAATCTAAACCGAATGGTCATCAAAAACTTTAAACCGTTACTTATGGTTCTCAAGTCTTTTTAAGGATGTGTCCCATAACAAAGAACATGCAATGCTATAGGTGGAATTCCTACATCTCGAGATACTTTGTCTAGGCAAAGTGTAAATGGGTGATTTGACTCGATCATTGAATCCATTTACTTGACTCGAAACCCTTGAGATGAGTGATCACTTATAAGTACGCAAGTCTTTAATAAGGTTATGGTTGACCTCATGACTTGAGGAGTTCATGTATTTCTTTCAATTGTGAATCGAATGTTCACATCTCGTCGTGGTGTTGAATCACTCTTGTCATTGATATAGTCTTCCTGATTTAAACCATTCAAGATTTGAACACCATCATAACTAATTCTGTTACCTCGAACTTTGACCTTAAACTTTGTAAGCATGATTTCCCTTTTGTTACATTAATGTAACTTGAAATTTTCTGAATTTTTAATGAATACTCTCTTCCTTTCGTTGATAAGTCGAACTTCATACCGTTTGCACCGTGGGAGATGCAAGAGTTGCAAGTCAACCTATGACTAAGAACACTTGTATTTCCTAAATTCTAACTCATCAAAACAGGGGTGATTCCCTTACTTTGATGATTCTATCTGTTTCGATAAATGGTTTCCAATCGCGTGTTTTATGAAATTTCATCCTCTGGATTGGGGTGATTTCCTTATCCTGAGGATTGACTTCAATTATTTTCTTTGGAATGGCATTTCACAAATGACATGATCTCACCAAAATAGGATTGAAACCCGTACTTTGGTGACAAATGTCAATCTTCGATTGTTTTCTTGCTATTATGAAATTCAATCATCAAGATAGGCGTGAATTCCATACCTTGATGATAATATCATCTTTATGAATTGTATTTGTACAAACGAGACGACTTCATCAAAGTAGGAGTGAATTCTGGATTTTGATGAAGAAGTTCATCTAGAGTTATATTTTGTTTTTGAAAAACTTCACCGTTAAGATAGGAGTGATTTCCCTTACCTTGATGGTGAGTTACCTCGTCTTATTTCTGCGGATCCTCAACAAGGAGTTGGGATCGAGCTTTTTGATTGGTAAGTTAGAGGTCATACTTTGAGAAGACACCCTCAAGCTAGGAGTGAAAACCACACCTTGATGACTATTCTCATTTCTTGATCTCCAACTTACTAAGGTTTTAATCAAGTGACAAGAAACATGTAGTAACTTGAAGGGTGAACCAATGTTAGCGTTTGGACCTATCAAGCCAAAGCATGATTTCTGAACTTGAAAGGAGACCCGATCACTCTAGGTTAATTTTGATTCCGAGCTTGGAGCATTTAAATTGTTTTCTTTCCCTTTATCCTTATGATTTGATTTGATCTAGCTACATCGAACCATTTATTCCTTACTTATCAACTTTCATTTTGAGTTGTCACCAACATATGATTGTGTGATGGTAGCCTTTTTAAACAATCTTTCTACTAAATAAAGACATTATCAACTTGTGGTTATGCCTTTCTAGTCATACGATTGTTCTCGACTGTACTTATGGGTTTGATGAATTACGTATGCAATCTATATTTGAAAATTTGTTACCTTGCAAGTCATGGTTACAAATGCATGTCTTATTGTTTGCGTTACTTCTTGAATCGCTTTTGAATCCTTAACCTTGGAGATCTTTAAAACTTTATCTTGAATTCGATCTACGAGACTCGTTATTGCGACGCGGATCTGGAGAATCATAAAGTTTTTGTAATTTGTACTCATGGGTTTGGCATGAAAGAAAAGACATAACTTGGTATTTGTCCAAGTGTCTCACCATCATATATGACAACACCTAACCTTCGTGTTCCTGTGAATCTCCTGTTTTATTTCTCATCACCGAATGTCTCTTATTTTGGATGTCATACTGAAAATTGGTGCATTATAGACCAATTGACTAATCTCATATTGACTCATGTGAGATAATGAGCCGATAAATTGACTTGTACCTAACTCAAGAATTCGTATACCGTGGTATGGCGTTAAAACGTCGATCATTAAGTTGGATGATCAATTCATTTTCTGCTTTTAATAATGTTCCTAACCATAGTTGTGAACTTATTTCAAAATCTTCGCATATCGTATTATTCTTAGACCGATGATTGGTCAAGGGAGAGATACATATTCACAAGATATGCGTTAAGATCGTTTCATATAGTGACGTTTGGGATTCTTAGATCCTGAATGTTAACCTTTCTTATCATTGTTAGTCTTTTATTGATTTCTAGACATCATTTTACTACGAAATTATATTCTTGAAGTTGTGACTTATAAATCTAAGGTACCACGGTAACTCGTTTTCCAACGTTTCATCTCAAAACATCTCGCGTTTACTATGTTAAAGATCTTGTAAGATTACATAAAGTGAAGCGTTCCACTTGTAATTAAACGTCAAACACTGTTCGTTGAACACTCACCTTCCATTTTAATTCCTTTGTTTCATTTAAGTTCATTCTTAATTTCGGGACGAAATTCTTTTAAGTTGGGGAGACTGTAACATCTTGTAATTTTGAATTAAATTAAAGTTAACTTTGTTAAGTTCTTGCATGGGCTATTTATGTTAATTATGAATTCTTATGCTTAACTTTTAATATATCATTAATTATTAATGAAAAAGTTAATAAACTAATGATTGGATAATAATAATAATAATAATAATAATAATAATAATAATAATAATAATAATAATAATAATAATAATAATAATAATAATAATAATAATAATAAACAAGTTAGATTAAAGTTTAGGGGGTTTAATGGCATATTATAAACCATAAATTGAAGTTTTAGCATAAAATAATAGAAAATTAAAGTTGAGGGACCAAAAGTGCAATTTATCTAAAACTACACCCCCACCCCCCTTTTTAGTCCCGTAATTCCGGCGGGTTCATCTCCGGCCACCTCCGGCCGACCTCCGGCGAGACCTCAAACTCGTTAATCCTTCGAATTAATTAACCCAAACCGTTGCAATCAATTCGCGAAACTGTTTCGAACATGATCATGAGTTTTAATTGGGTTCGAATGGCGGTTATGTGGTCGATTAGTGTCGAGTAACCGTCGCCAATTTCAATCAGTCGTTAAAAAATTGAACATTAATAATAACCCAATCGATTGAACTTAAACGATCATCTAACTATACCTAAACTGTTACAAGTCTTGATTTCATCTGAAACACACTCGAAATACCTCGTTTGATTCCCTCTATCACCGCGACCTGCAACCTATGCGAAGGCCTTTTCCGAGCTCCTTTAACTACAATTGGGAGAGGGCTTTCAATCTTAAACAGCTTCCGAAGCTTCACACAAAATTAATTTAGTTATTGTCATCATTCTCATACCAAATCAATTTGAGTGCGGTCGCGACTATTGCATCATCTTCCCCATTGTTCTCGATCATAATCAGGTGAGTTTAACACATCAGTCTACTCGATTACACTTGAGGATCAAAAGCCCTGAGGTTAATCGGGTTGGAACTCACGAATCATTGTTCAATTTTGAGTTTGTTTGATTTAGGGTTTATATAATTTGGGGGAAATTTTGAATTAGTGTTTATAATAATTTAGAACCGAAGTAAACCACGGCTGAGGCCCTGGTTCACTGGTTCCCCACACACATTCTAACTTGGAGGTCCCGGGTTCGACCCCGGGCACCCCCATATTTTTTTAAAATGGCTTTTTAAGCCTTAAACCAACTTTAGAAAATATCTAATAAATATAAAAAAATATTTTAAAACCTTTAAATGTATTTTAAGTTGTCAAATAATTTTCAGTGATATTTTAAAATATTAAACAATTAAAAAAACACCTTTGTAATAAAACATTTTAAAGGTTATTTTTGAATTATTAACATAGATTTTAAATAATTAACGAAATAGTAGTGATCCGAACTTTCCTTAGATTTTATCGTTTAAATCACGATATTTTAAATGGAGTTTTATTTTAAAAAGTTATAAATTCTTTTGTGTAATAAAACTTATTATGGTTCAAATTTTATTAAAACATTATCAATCTAAATGATAAATAATTATTCAAGTAGTTGTTAAAATGACTATTTGAATAATTTATTATTCATCAAATCATTTGAGCATGTTATACCATTTAATGAATTTAATCGTTAACTTTTGTTTAAATTCTTGGAAATTATAAAACAATATAATTTGTTTTATTTTAAGGTTTTAAAAACCTTTATAATAAATCATTTTAATAAGCTTAAAACTTTATAATATGATTTTAATATGTAATATCCTTATCAACTTTAAATAGTTAATTTTTAAATTAATTATTTCTTTTCACATATTATTGGTTTAATTGATTTAAATCATCTTTATTAAACCTAAATGATTTATTAGTTTACTTAATTACTTATGTAAACTTCCAAGATCTATTGAAAACCCTAGTTCATGTCTAAAAATTGTAATCTTATTATTAAACCAAATCTTGAAATTTATACGTTTAAACAACTTGTAAAAGAAACCATTTGGAACCTCGTTTAAATTATTATCATCATCATTATAAACATAATTACTCATCACAACCCTAAAACTATTGAAATCCTAATTCTTATTTAAACATTAATCAATATATTAACCTTAATCTTCATCTTGTAAATTATATATTTAGGTGCTTGTAATGGACACTTGGGATTTATCTTGTAATCTTTTATATCATCTTGAAATGCTTATTTCCATGTGAGTTTCCTTGTCCCCTTTTTACATTTTTCACTCTATTTTGGGGTGAAACATGATTGCTTATACATGATACACTTATACACGTTTGAGACTTGTAAATCACATGCAATTCAACTTATTATTTGTCATGGTTATTTGTGTATTGTAAGTGTTTATATGAGATACATAGTTTGTTTACAATCATTAACTATTGCTAGCCTGGCGACGTCTTAGACATGAATTGCTAGGGGCCGTACGCTTGTGCACTAGGGAACCAAATACACTTAGCCAATCTTTTATACTTGTAATCAAGTCGAGGTTTGGTTGTAACGATATGTGTTCTATAACCTTACTAGCTTATAACCTATGACATGAATTGCTACTTGTAACCTTTTCATATTATGTATGAAAACCTTGGAAACTCACCAACTATTTATAGTTGACCTTTTATTTTTATCATGTTTCAGGAAAACCCCCAAGTTTGAAGTGAACTTATGTTGCTGGCATATTGTAGGACTTGGACCTAGTTAATAAACAAAATGATTATGTTTGTTATTTCATGTTGAAACTTATTTCATTATTGAGACTTATGCTTGTAATGTAATTTTGAAACTTATGTATATTATATTTGGATTTTATAATAGCGTTATGTGGCTGTGAACAATCTTAACCCTCACATCTCGACGTTTCCGCCGTCAAGGTTGGGGTGTGACACAAACACTCAAGATTATTAGTTAAGAGCAGCCAGATTGAACTATCTAGGAACAAAAATTACAACATTGATAAACTAATCTCTCTTTCCTTAGCACAAGTGAATGAACTGGCTGATAATGAATTGTCAAAGGAGAGAAAGGAGGCTGAGGCTGCATAATTGCTCCTTAAAATCAAGGAAGAAAGGAGAAGGAAAAGAATCTACAAAGCTCCTACTCTCTCCCTAGTTCAGGAAAGACTTGAGAAAGAGGTTGTTGCTATTGAGCAACAAACTCACGTAGGTAGGGAACAAGACAGGCAAAATAGGATAACCTACCTGAGTGCCACAAGTCTCTATTAGGCAGCAGACCTTCTTTCCTTGTCATATGAATACATTGAGTTTGAATACCTAAAGCAGCTTGAGCACTAAGTGCTAAAATAGCAAAAAGCTGCTAAGGGAAAGATAAGGGAAGAGGCTGCAAAGTCAAGAGCCACCACCAGAGCAAATCTAAAGAAATCTGCTGATAGACAAAAGATGATGCAGGATCAAGTTTGGTCACTCAACACAATTGTTATCTCTCAAACTCACTAAGTTACACTCGGATTGATGATGAAGAACCTCTTAAGAGTTGATAGTAATATAATAAGTAAACAAATACAAGAGAAAGGTTTTTCAAGATACTTGCATATATTACTTCTCAACTCAAAATATTACAAGACTCTTACAAGCATGATAAATGAGTTACAATGAGAAACTATATATACTACTATCTACAGCCGGTTTAGACTTTGATACCAGCTGGAAACTTATGACTAAAGCAAATACTACATTGCTAAAAGTAAGGTATCCTAGATAAAATACTATCTAAGATTTGATAGTCATGACATGTCCATGCCTTACCTTTTGTCACCAACCAAAGTTGGTAACTGTACTAACTGAAAAAGAATGAACTGTGGAATCAAGTATGGTCAACTACATGGGCGTGGGAAAGCGCCATGCAGTATCTTAGAGGTTGCAGCGGCTTGTCAGAATGAACATACTTATGTCCACTGGTTCATAGTAGGTTCTTCCGAAGGTTAATTGGCTTCGTAAGAACAAGTTCTTTCGAAGCCACTTATACTTCGGAAGAGTCTACTTCTTCCAAGGCTTGAGATGATCTTCATACTTCGGAAGTCATTGTCTTAGAATCTCCTAAGTGTTGAACTTTAGAAGAAGGAAGACTTTGTCTTCGGAAGTCAGAGTTCCTCTTCGGAAGCACTATTATCCTTGACCTTCGGAAGCTCGGCATTTGCCTTCGAAAGTTCCTTGTCAGTTGCACCAAAAATGTTCTAAGTGTTTGTTTTGGTTGCACCAGCGTTACTTGATCCAATAGATGGTGACCTTCTTGAAGCCGTATGAATTCTCCGGAAGTAGACTTGGTACAATGTCTCTATCCAGCATGGATGAGCATATCATAGTGATCAAGCAGAAGATCAAAAGGGCTAAGCTTATTGACTTGCATTCTTCACCAAGTCAGGCTACACCTGAAGTTGAGATCAAGGTTGAACCACAAGAGACAACACAACCTGGATCTAGTGCTGCATCACATCCAACTTCATCTTCTAATCCATAGCAGGTTCCTAATTCTTCTCCTTCTAAACCTGTGAACGATTAGGACCCAACTGAGGAAAACAAACAAGAAAAATCTGGAAATGCAGGCCAGTCTACTCAGTTAAAATACAGAAAGATGAGAAGGATGACCATTAGAAGGGACAAGAAGAAGAAGAAGAAGAAGTCCAAGGCATCCACCTCTGCACCTCAGGATGGGTCAAAACATACTGAGGGTGCTCAAGAATAGGCTTCTCAATAAAATCCATTTATAGTAGAGCCTCTTACTAGTGAGATACCCATCTTGTCTTGGGTGTTTGCTACTAACTCAGGCAGATGGTATCTCACTAGAGATCAAAGAGGTCAAGACATGTACTTCTAGCAAAACATTCTTGATCTCCCTATGCATGATCTTTATGACATGAGTAGATATTTTGAGAGTCTGAAAAATTCTGACCAACTGATGATGCAGGAAATAGTCTTGATTCTGATGAGTACTATCAACTGATAAAGATCAAGACTCAAAGGTCTCTTCAGTTTTGATAGCATCAGCCTAGGGAGAATTTGTAAGGATCACACTTAGAGGCTGATACAACCAAAGAACAACTCAATCTCAGCATGCACATGTGAAGTACAAGGAAGTTACTTCGGAAGATGTGATACAACTCAGTGTATTATGCTAAGTATCAAATCTTTCGAAGCCAAAAGACCAAATCTTCCGAAGCCAAAGATAAAGTCTTTTGAAGCTTCAAAGACAAAGTATTCCAAAGCCAAAGACTAATTTCTTTTGAAGACATAGAAGACATGTTTTTTTCTGAATCACCATTTGACAAAAGCTTAACAACTTTCCGTTGTCACTTCTGATGACTCACCAACTTATATGAGTTGGTAAAAGGTTCTTACTTTTGTCAAACTGTTGATTAAGCTCTTTTGTCTATAACTTTCTACTCTTGTACTTTTATCTTTTTTGTAATAGATAAAGATGTGAGCTTTGACATGTTATAGTCACTAAATACAATCTGCGTTATGACTCTACATTGATCTTGTTGTCTAGATTAGTTTTTTTTTCAGCTGGCCTTCAAAGTATGGCCGGCTGTAGGATGTAGTATAAAGTATCTCAAATACTTGTATATTCAGATAAGCTTTGTACCACTTGTAAGAATTTGAGAGCAATATACATCATTCTTGAAAACCATATTTGAATGTTTTTTGTTTATTGTTCTTGTTACTTGTATTCATTGTTTTATCTTAACCGGTTCCCTATTTGATTTGCTAAGTGTTATAAATCTCTTTTCATTATGAAACAGTTGCATTAACTCCCTTCACCGGTCCTGCAAATATATTAATTACTAAGTGAAAATTTATTTTATTTGTTAAAAATATAAATATATATTTATTATAATTATTTGAGTTACAATGATATTAAATATATTTCATTAATGTAAATTTATTTAATATAACTAAAAGAAATAAATTTATTTATTTAATCACATATTTGTAAATTGTCAATTACAAAGTAAACTGACGTTTACAGATATTAATTGTCATTTTGAGCAGTTAAAATTGTTTATAAAACCGAGGTCCCTTTAAAATAAGATAGAAAACTACAAGACGCTGTCAATTACTAAAGTGGTTTTAGCATGCACCTTCCAGCTTTAGAATTAGATCAACGTCTCATCTTGATTGTCATGTTCAATTTTATATTTATTTTGTTGACGAGTGTATATTTTTACATTAATAATGTAATTGTAAACCAATTATTTTTCTAATACTCTGGCTTAAATCATGAAAACAATTCCATGACTCATGTAATTCCTTATAAATACATTTTTTTTTACGATTATTCATTTAACCAATGTGATTTTATAACAAATAATATTATTCATTTAACCAATGTGATTTTACATTTTCATTGTAATTGTAAACCAAGTATCTTTCTAATACAACGTAGCGTGTGTAATATTTTTTCCTAAATCGGCATACTCTTCATGTGTGGATGCGAAGTACAGTATATGGACATAATGAAAAGGGTCGAGACGCGTCAAAATCAAGTTACTTTACAAGGTCGAATTTGGTGCCTGTTAGTTACTCTAATCAAATCATAAGTGGTCGTATGCCAAACAAAGGTTTGAAAAACTCGGTCTATACATTTAATAGATGTAAAAAATGTCAAAGGGTAAGACAATTCTCTTGTTGATATTAAGTAGTAATGCGTATAAATTATTCAACAACCCCTATTAGGTATTCAAAAGAGAGATTGCATCATCGTTTGACTAAATCAACCTTCACATGTATTATATGATTTTTAGTGATGTAATATACTATTTTCTGTATTATCATAGTCTTGAATAAGGTGGTGTGATTAGTAGAAGATTAAGGAATTTGGTTATTGGGTTAAAACGGTGGGACAAAAATAAATTCATAACATTGTAATTAAATTAAAACTTCTCAAAATTTTAATAAAATTTTTTATATAAGTATAGCATATTATTCAATGTATTAATATTATTTTGGCTATTTGTTAAGGATCTTTACCCCTCACTTGGCTGTACTTATGGATCAACTTGATTGCATTGTTGTGAAGGCCGGTCCGATCCGGTCCGACCGTGAATTGGAGGGGTGGTTGAACCGGTTCGCATCAATTCATTTTGGAGGGATTTGTCCGGGCAGTTCGTCCCGAATCGGTGGTCGGACGGGAAAAAACGGGGTGTTGAACAATGAGTTAGTGTATTAGATATAACATTATTATTAAGTTGTATATATAACTATAAAATACGTACATAAATTACTTATATTGAATCATATATATAACTATATATAACATCCTATATATAATTATAACGTTATCCGGTTCTTAAATTCGATCGATCTGCCCACTGGACTAATAAGACGTTCGGTTCGACGTCAGAGCCGGTTCTTAATTGGTTGATTGGATTTTTTTTAATACTGATTGGTGTTCTCTATCTCACGAGTATTCAAGAAATTTTTTATTAGGAATCAAAATCATTTTCTGTCTTATGATAACGATGTTCACTATATAAATGCATTTTTTAAGCTTTCTGCATCACTGTAGCCTGTAGGGGTTTGAAGGGTTTGTTTTAGCATATTGACATGCATAAACCAAACAATTTAAATTGAACTGAAAATTAGAATCGAAACACGAATCATACACGACATGCATACAACGTGTTAATACGAATATAAAACGATCACTTGTACAAAATCATACAAAAAAATGAACATGCATGTAAGGAACATACATAATGTCTCTAAAACAAATTAACAATTAAGTTCAAAGTGTAAAATATGACATTTATTTCTTTTGTAATTTTTACGTTTTGGTGTAAAATAACCAACTAGATTAAGCTACGATAGCCTTTCTATAATATTTATATATAACAAAACTGGTCAAATTAGGAGCCCACGAGATACTACATACACCTGCATAAAAAATTCTTTCGTATATACATACGAAAAATCATACCTTTTTAAAATTTTTTGACAAAAGAACTTCCACAATAATAAACAACTAATAATACTGCAATTTCTGATGTTATTAACATTAACACACCGCAAGTCCTTGCGTTTTACAAGTTATATATAATCATTATTATTATTAAATCCGTGTATTAATTATAAAATAATTAAAGATAAAAATGATTGAAACTAATATCGTAAGTAATAAAACAAAGCATTAAAATAATTTTATTAATTATAAAACGATATTCTAATATCATCGTAAGAAATAAAACAATGATATCAATTTTTTAAGATTTTAATATTTTATTTTTTTCCAAAAAAAAATTAACATTTTATTTCAAAATAAACCATTTTAAAAAAAGTATTATTTTTAAAATTTTCCTTTTTATAACTCTAATTTTAATTACTTTTTGTTTATAAAAATTTTACTTCAGAAACATCAGCTTTAAAATGTTTCGTAAGTAGAATTATAATGCTACAACCGTGTCCAATTTAATCACTGTTTTATTAAATTAAAAAGAATAATTGATCATATTTTGAATATTATTTGTATTTAAATGTGGCATTACTCAAAACATTACCATTTCCACTCAAAAATAAATTTATTATTTGACCAGCTTGTTAGTCAAAATCTAATAAATTTAAGAGTGACAGAAACAAATTCTTAAATATTTTAATAAATTCTTAGAAGACACTTTCAAAATTTTCCATTTAGTTACTTGTATCGCTAATTAAACATCAAGGATGCATGTAACCGCATTTTTAGCTGGATCTATATATTCAATGCGAGTATGAACTTCGTCTTTATGACAGGTTTGAATTTTTAAAATTCGTTTTGTTCGTGGAAAGTTAATGCAAGTATCTTATGAAAAAACTCATTACCAAACAATTAGAATAACAAAACTATATACACAATAAACTTTTCGAGTATTTTGTTCGTAAGAATTTAATGCGTGTAATTACATAAACTTTTAATAATTTTTCATGTGCTATTCCAATATTTGTAGAAAGAAATATTAGGTTTTATTGATATTTGGAATTATGCGTACCCATACAAGTTTTTTGAATCATGCAACTATCATATTGAAACATTTTATTAGATCATACCAAATTGTTTCCAGCATCGTTTGTATTATTGTTGAGCAAAATATAGGCTGAAAATATACATATATATAACCGTCAAAACATTTTAAAACTAAAATCAACCTTGGGTTTAATATTTTTTTCTTTTAGTTTTATCATAAATTAAATAAATAACTATAGAACACTTTGACAACGTGTTTTTTATTCAATATCAACAAAAAACCGAGTAAATGCTTAGATACCGTATAAATAACTTCTATAATTAAATGTCCTTACGAAATACATAATCATAAATTGTTATATATTAATAACAAATTAAAACTACTTGTCAATTACGTACTTTGCTTTCAAGATGGTATAATGTATCACTTTGATTTAGATTAATTAATTAAGAAATGATCAATTCTCGTTGTCGATGATTCGAAAAAAAAATATGTTTCGATGTTAGACTTTTGAATGGATTTGATTACTGCCAAATATATCGTAGAGTTTTCACGCGTATATTAATAATTGTAGTCAATGAATGAAATCATAAAAAAATATCATAGTAGTTATTAACAAGCACATTTACAAATTAACAAAGACATTAATCAAAAATATGAAAAGATCTTAAAAGTTGGTCAAATAAAAAAAATCATTTGTCTAAAAAGCCTAAAAAGTAATATGGGATTGACAAGTGATAATGCATAGAATTGAATGGAAAAGTATAATATTGTTTTTAACAATCATCAACATATCAACAGTACCGAAATTAGTTTCTTCTATTTTCTTTAATCTGTTTCTAATCTTAATTGATTTTATTCATCTTTTCTTAAAGTTTTTGATTTCATTCAATGAAAGCTCAATCTAATTTTAATATATTATTAATTTCTTCTTCCAGATCTATGTATTCAGATCAATGTGTTATTGAGCTTCTTTATCTTTTTCATCATCAATTTAGAAAAAAATATAGTTTAATATTGCATTCAATTTTATTATTCGAAAGCTAGATATATCTTGTTTTTCATACAGATTTCGTTTAATTTTATATATATTTAGAGTCTGAAACATCATCTTCTATATAATAGAGTCTTTTCTTTCTCGAGAATCTCTTAGATCTGCTCAATTTTTTATACGTAGGTTATACTATGTTTTCAAACAAGATCACGGATGTTCAAATTAGGGGTAATACAATCATTTTTTATATGTGTTATATGTCAAAATACCACATAAATACAAAATATTTTGTGATGTGTTACCTAGGATGGGGTGGTTTACCTTAAATCAAAAAAATCTTGTTTTATGTTGAATATGCACATGACATATTATTTTATGTGAAAACAGCAGATAATGTATTGTTTTACGTGAAAGTATCATGAAACGTGTTTTTTCACATGAAAACAGCTCATAACATCCTGTTTTACATGTAAACAACACAAAACGTGTTGTTTTACATGAAAACAACACAAGAATATGGAAACAACAAAGAACGTGTTGTTTTACAAGTTACCAACACATGAAAATATCATAGAATATGTTGTTTTACGCTAAAACTATAAAGAACGTGTTGTTTTATTATGAAAAAACACAGTTTGTGGTGTTTTACCTTTTTATTTCTAACATAAACAACACATAAATATATGTTATTTTATATAATATTTTATCTACAACAGTACAAAGTATGATACCATAAAACAATTCATAATGTAAAACAACATAGAAAATGTTTTCTTCTCATGTAACAACACAAATGCATTCTCTTATTGTAAAGCAGCACAATTTCGTAATAGTTTTAAGTAATGTTTTTAACATAAGACAATACAAAACATGTTTTTTTATCATAAAACAACAGTAAACATGGTATCTTACTATAAAACAGCACAGACGTGTCGTATTACCGTAAAACAACACATAACGTTTTGTTTTATCATATACTTGAAAAAGTATTGAAATACCTTTTCAATACTTTCGTAACATTTATTTTTTAAGAAGTTTTAATATTATATATGAATTAAAGATGAAAAACACTCAACTTTATGGTGTAATTTATTTAAAAAAAATATCGTATAAAAAGTAATGAACGTTAAAATAAAGCAGGAGAATTTAAAAAAGTCAACAAAAGTGTGTTTTCCCATAATACCAATGGGATCATTTTTTATACTAAAAATGATCTCCTTCATTTATTTATGAAATATAAGGCTGAGATTACTTCTTAGATTTTTAGTAAAATATATTTTTTTATTTTAACCAACCTCAAAAAGTGTATAAATGTAAGTGACAATTCAATTAATGTTTAAAAACACTAATGTGGAAAAGCGTTTTGATCATATATGATTGTCTACATAGGTTCAAATTTGTATTTATGAATATCAAGAACTAATGTTATAGTCGATGTCTACGAAAGAGTTTAAATGACATCCAAACAAGAAAAGATATGTAGCCTTTACGTACGTAACGAGTTTGTCAGTTTTTTAGTAAACAATGTTTTTATGTTAATTGCACGCGATACCTTATATTTTGAGTATTTTTTCGTAGTTAAATAAATTATAAAGATTCATACATAATAAGATGATCTTTTTGTTGTGTTTTGTACTTTTATTTGTAAGAGAATCAAGCAGGTCAACGATTTCACATTACTAGTAGTGAATGTCAACATACAAATGGTCAACACTGGTGTCTGGTTAAAGACTTTGTTGGTGAGCTTAGAGGGCCACTATATTGACCTTATTGTGGGTTTGAAGCCCACTTTGAGTTTCAAATGTACTAAATCAAACGTACCTGATGACTTAATTTTATATTCCCATCTGATTATCTCTTTCGATATTACCAATACCTAATATATTAAAAATTATAAAAAACATAATAATAGTGTTTAGCAAAATATGATAACTAACAAAAACATAAAATGGACTATATTAAAAACATAATGATGAACTAATTTCATATAAGTTTAAAAATATAAAAAAGTTATTATTTTTTTATTTAATAATATTGTACTCATTTAAATATAAAAAATATTCTTTTTATAGTATAACTTATATAAATATAGTGCAGTGTATAAACGTTATGAATTTTTAAAAAATGAAGAAAAACTTTAAAAAAACTAACAAAAATTGCTAGCCTAAAATACTATTTAACAAACATTTTATCAACAATTTGATCGTAACCATCGATTAAAGAAATTAATGGTTACACTTTTTAAATATATACCATTTTATTTAATGGCATGTAGAGATGTATGTAAAAGTTTTTTGAGTGAAAAGAATATTTTTTGGATGATAACTCTATATGATTTTTGATTTTGATGAAAAAGACAAACATAAGTCTGATATTTTTTTAAAAATTTTCTTATTTTATAAAAAATTATTTCTGTAGAAATTGCATTTGTAGAAAGATCTTTTTTTTAATTTAATAAAAAAATTGATATGAAAAAGAATTATATAATATTATTAGTAGTTAATGTGATATTTATTAGAAGAGAGAATCGGAATAATAAAATTTAGAAAGCCTAGAATTATGGCATTTGGCTTCCAAAACCTTCGTAGAGAGATCCTCTAGGTTTATTTAACTTTTGTTTTTGTTCTTACATATAGTTTAATCAATGCATGCAGAAATTTACGGCACTCTATTTAAACTTACTTTTCTTGTAATACGTTAAATAATTAATAAAAGTAAACTTATTAAGCGAGTCTTGTTTATTTATCTTAACTTTGCCTGTTTATTTAATTTAGTTTAAAAAAACAATTGTTTTCATTTTTTTATTTAGTTTATATTTTAGCCTAGAAGTTCATGTTTATTTAGTTTAGCTTAAAACTTTTGTGAATTTATCACCTAAGTTTATTAATTCGTTTACATATATATTATCATGACCCTCCGATTAAAATTTTCTAAGTTTGCCACTAACCACATCGTTAATGTGAAAGTAGACACGAGGATTGCCAACATAATTGGGGTAAGTGATCTTAACAAAATGATGGTGAAAATTAGAAAACACATTGATTATCCGTCGGCATCATTTACATAAGTTATCGTTAGTTTTATTAGATATAATGGTGAATGTTTTTTGCAACATTTTGCGTGGTATTTTAGATCCGTCACTTACAATTATGTAATACTAGGTTAGTCCTCGTGTAATACACGGATCAAATAAATAAAATATTAAATAACTATTAATAAAAACTTATGCATTATAAATCATGCTTGAAGATAAAATATGATTATAATTACGTATAAATAACTACTTTAAGTAAATAAAAAATAATGTATTTTTCTTAAACTTTTGTTTTTATAAAAAATTTGTGATTTTTAAATATATTGTTTTAAGAGAAATGATTTTTTTTTGTAATTTCATTGTATTTTGTTTTTTTATAAATTTTTTGTTTTTAAAAAGTATGTTTTTATAAAAAAATAGGTTTTAATTTATTAAATTATATATTTTTTAATTTGAAAATAGTATGAGTAGTATTCAATGTTATTACTAATAATATAGAGAAATATGAAAGTAAGTATAATGAGGTTTATGTTTGTTTCACCTTTAGTTTTGTTTATTTATAAATAGATAGATAGACTAAAAACTCCTTAAATAAACAGATTAAATTTTAATGTAAAATATATAGGTAAAATAAACATGAATAATTATAGTATAATATTTTAATGTAAAATATAATTAAAATTATATATGTGTAATAGTTCAAGAAATAAAACAATTATACCATTTTTTAACTCTTTTATAAAAATATTGTTTTTAAAAAAACCCGGTTTGTAATTATTCTGGTTGTTTTAAAAAAACTGTTTTAAAATATTTCACATGTTAATAGTTTTTGTTTTAAAACAAATCGATTAAATATTTTGTTTAACAAATGTTTAGTGTTAAGAAAATTTCATATTATATAAAACTTTAGTTTTTTGTTATTTAGATTTTATTTAAAAGATGTGATTTCTAATTTCTTTCATAAAATCTATTTAAAAAAAGGTAGTTTGATTTAAAAAAAATTATATAAGAGAGAGAAACATAACAATTAATAGAATTTATATTTAATAAGAGAGAGAAATTTGTAGAGTTATTTAAATTACTATTATACCCTTTTGGATGGAAAATTGATATATGAATATCTAAAAAAATGACAAGTGTCAAAAACATGGTTTAAAAGAAGGACAAGTGGTAAAAAAAACCTTGTTTTATTATAGGTTATAGATTTCTATTGATCGTGCTTTTTATGCGCGTGGACTGATAACTCCTTGCGTAATCTGCGATCATCTTCCTTACTATCATGTTGACTTTGATTTTTTTTAATTCTTAAATTAAATACAAAAAAGCCTACATTTGAAGAAAAGACTAAAACTAAATAGGTAAAATAATTGTAAGGACAAAAAGCACTACAAAGGAAATTTAATTTAAAAAAGCACACGAATGGCTAGAATACCAACTTGGACCATTTATGATGTTACTGTCACTGCAGCAATTGTGCTAAAAACTTAATAGGTAAAACTTGTATATACTTTCAATATATGTTTTACGTTTTTGAGTTTTTAAATTTATAACAAGATTTCATCAATGTAGTGTATTCTCCGTATATGAAGTAAAGTATTAATAAGAATCAAGTATTAATGTTACGGATATGGTAGCTTATGATACTATAATTATTAATAACTAGCCTAACTAGAGGTACGAAATCTAGAAGTTAACTAAAAATCTGTGTGACCTAGTTACTAGAAAATAACTAGAAATGTTTAGGTAAATCAGATAGAGAAATCTTATCACCTAAAGATCCAGATTCCAATGCTTGGTTACTCTAAGATCTATACTATAAAGTACCAATAGTTGCGTCGAAGTGCTAGGAACATATTAACTCCCCGCTAAGGGCTTGTAATCCATAATAAAAGGAAATTCAAATGCTATAGACACATGCGAACCACTTAAGATCACAAATTAAACTTTCTTTTAAATCAACTTATAGCATAGAATCACTTAAGCACCATCAAGAAGTTCCACCATGTTTTTACGTAGCCTACAATTAACATAACTAATGAATAGAAAAGATCCTAAGAAGTCTCAAATCATTTTATTCAGACCTAACCGTAAGCGCGAACACTTATATTATACATTAACCACTAGATTCATCAATCACCCATTCGCATCTCAAGCCTTAGATGGAAACTAAAAGTAACCAACCCAAAAACAGCTATATCAAAGTACTTGTTTTCAAGCACGTTTATAATTGTTCCTACATTAAAAACAAAATGTCTTGTTCATCAATTTACTAATGTATCATTTGACTTCTATAATTAAAATGTTGTATTGGTGGTATTAGATAAGCTTAGAACGAGAAATAGGGTGTAAAAAGGTCCATGAGTGACTCGTGTAACTGAGCTGGGCTATTTCAAAATATTTGTTTAAGGTTTAAGTTATACTCTTGAGTTCAACTCATGAGTAACGTAAAAAACGAGTCTATCTTGTGTTTGGCTTGTTTAGCAATTAAATATTATGCAAAAAAATTTATTTACATTTGCAATTATTTTATATTGTCATAATTTTCTCGTGTCTAAAAGTTTTAGTTTTGTTTTTTGTTTTTTTGGAGATACCAAGAAAAATATTCATTAGTACTTGGGCTTAAGATTCTATCCAAGCCCATTTAAAGAGGAAAAATGTCAGATTTGGGATAAATGGATTTTAAACATTTGGGCTATAATCTGACCCAGAATAATGAGAGCTGAAACTTTAACCGATCCACTAAGGGCATTACTATACCTTAAAAACCTAGGTCGGTGGATGGGGTTATGCCACCGACTTTGGTTTTAATATATACTAGGAGGATTCTACCTCGCGCGTTGCGCGAATGTTCAACGCAACAGTTGACACGATTTCATTCAATAACCACATGTAACGCATACGTTGAAGATTAAGAACTGTTGTTTCAACAATTAGCTCAGATCCGTTTTCTCGTTGTGGCTGCACACCAGACATGGTTGCCAGGCCAAGACAACGAAATTCTTTCCAGAATTCATCATAGCCATCCTATTAGCAGCAATGATCATAACCATCAAACACAACCATACCATTATCTGGCGTATAACAATAGTTACCATCATCTATTCAAACTCAAGATAATACAACATAAACCAACATAAACCCAAAAACATAAGGTATGACTAATCAATCAGTGGAGGCTCAGATCTCTACCATGGTTGTAACATACGTTACCACGCCAAATGGAAGAGCTACATCACAGCCGAAGTCACAGATAAATAGTACAGAAGAAACAAAAGGTAAACTGACAGCAGTAAGCCTCAGGTGAAAAAATGCCGACCATCATCGAGATAATCGACCGGTGGAAGACGAGATCCGGAAAAAGGAACGACCGGAAACCCTTGCTAGACATGCAATCGACCGCACCTCCACGGCCGCCTACCCAACACCGACCACCACGATTACCAGCCAAATCAGGGAACCCAAAAGCCCCCTTCGAACACGATATCCACGGATGGAACCCTAGAACCCCCCCCCCCCCCCCCCCCTCAAACACGACAACCACCACTGGATCCCAAGAACCAAAGTCAGAGAGAGTCCGACAGCCTGGCGGTCGGGACCAGGTGGATAAGTATGTTGGCGCCGCGTGAATGCTACCATCTCAAAACCCCGAAATAAATTCGGTGAAGAGGGGAAACAAACACAACGCCACCGCAACCGAAAACCATGAGCATCCATGCCATTCCCTCTCCGTCGTGTGAAGGCAGAAGGAGTAGATCGGCGGCAACCGGCGACAACGCCCACCAGAGCTCCATTCCCCTACAAACCCACTTTCTCTCTCTATACAAAACACCAAGATATCACATGTTATTAATATTGTTTGATAAGGAGGGGCAAAATGAAAAACCTCAAAACTCATGTGGCCAAGTAAACACATTTCACAAACCCACTATTCATTCAACTTGGTTTTTAAACATTATATAACTAGTGATATACAACTACGCGCGTTGCGCGTGTAATGGATCGGGCTCAGATCAGGCTTTCAGCTACGACTGCTAACCAAAACGGTTGCCACGCCAAAGCAATAACACCATTGTTAGTTATCGTCACAGCCCGCCTTTGTATCATATGTCAGTAGAGTAATGAAGCGAACGATATCATAAAACCTGTAGGTCTCAGATGAACAAATGTTCATCATCATAGACCTGAAATGGAAATGGCATCACAAATGAGACAACAACATTGCTTACAACAGCATCACAACAATACCTCAATAGACCGATATTCGCAACAATAGTGTATACCCAACATGGTATAACCAATTGTTAAATGTGTAGCTTTGTTTCTTAATCATCATCGACACAAAAAACTCCCGACAACAAAATGAGGGCAACAACTTACTCGAGCTCAAGCTCGGTCTTAGATGAGCTAGTGTCATTATCATCGACATGAACCCAACAATCTCAGATGAGGGGATCACATCATCATTGAACAAGAAAGTATTATAACTATTATCACCATCAACATAACGAAACACCCAACCACATATTCTCAGTTGCATCGTGTGACAAGATGCATTCAGTAAAACCCTCGGATCTAAAAACCAAGTATTTCACCTAGAAATAAAGGAAATCAGAGAGAGACATGGGAAGAGGGCTGTGACGGTTGTCCAACCATCACCGTCGACACCTGGCTTGTGAGAATACAGCCGCAACCCTACCTCAACCTGAAACGGGAGGCCGAACTGCGAATGTCTCCAAGGCCACCGCCGTAATCACAGGCGTCGACGACCATCGGCCATCAACACAGCCGACCCCAAGTCAACCGGAAATGGAGGAACCCGACATAGCAGGCATAAAATCGAGATCTGCCAGAGCGCAACCACCTCCATCACACCGATCTAGTGGGAAACGGAAGGGTCCCAAACGCCACCGCCATCGTCATCATGACAACATCGAATCAACCTAAACCGGCAGAGATGGCAGGCAACGATGACAGTAGGCGGCGATGACGGTAGACAGCAGGCGGAGGCGATGGTGGGTCTCTCTTTTCTCTCTCTACAAACGAATCAGAGGGGATAACAGCAACCCTCCTCTCCTTTTTCTCTCTCTATAAACATGTTTGAGGGGTCAAAGCAAAATGAGGAAACTGTTGTGGCCAAAGTACAAACTAAAATGACATTACTGCTTCTTTCAATTGCTTTTTAAACGTTTAGGGTAATTAGCTTGTTTTGTCTTTAATAACAATAATGACATGGCACACTTGATAAGTGAAAATGATTTTTAAGGGTTGGGTTGTGGTTTGAGCCTTTACGCTGCTGTGTTTTTTCCTCCCAACTCACAAGATAAAATTAATTATTTTAATCACATCCTCTCTCAATTCAAAGAATAATTTAACAATTGCAACATAACTATTACCTTAAAAAGAAGTGTCTAACTCACGCCTCTTAACTCTTGAATTTTATATTTTTAACCTCTTTAATTTCTATAAAGTTTATAAATGTCATTTTGACATTTCAAAAGTTTCGAGTGTACCACCAGTATATTGTTACCTAAAAAACTAAATTCTTACATATTTTTATGTACGTGCTAATATAAATTCGAGACGTCTACATTTTTACGTAAATTTAGTTTGCAAACAAGCCGGTCAAATATAAATTGTGAGTTTGTCTACGTTTTGATGTAAATTTTGTTTGAAAACAAGTCAAGTCAAATATAATACATTTTCATTCGACGGTATAAATTCGAGCTACTCTATATTTCAAAATAAATTTAGTTTAGAAAAGGGTCGGGCTGATCGCAGTCTATACTTTATTACGTCACATATAACATCACCACACATGCTTATTATTATGTATGTCTTCATTTTGTACGTTTCGACGTAAATTATATTTAGATTCGTGTCAGATATAATACATTTTCATTCGACGATATAAATTGCAGGA
This sequence comes from Flaveria ramosissima, assembly GCA_025215565.1. NCBI lineage: Eukaryota > Viridiplantae > Streptophyta > Magnoliopsida > Asterales > Asteraceae > Flaveria > Flaveria ramosissima. Next base: position 31,577,071 of record CM046037.1, on the reverse strand, counting down.
TCGGGTTTGTCACTTAAACACTTGGATTTCTCTCAAACTCACTTATAGAAACACTCAAATCAGATGAAGTAATGTCTTTTACAAGAGTTGATAATAATATAATAAGTAGCAAAGGAACACACAGAGATAATTTTCAAGGCACTTGTATATATTACTTCTCAACTCAAGATATTACAAGAATCTTACAAGCATGATACATGAGTTATGCAGGATCGGGTTTTGTCACTTAACACTTGTAATTCCCTCAAACTCACTTATGATATCACTCAAATAGGATGAAGCAATGCCTTTAACAAGAGTTGATAATAATATAATAAGTAATCAAAGGAACAAGCAGAAGTATTTTCAAGGTACTTGTATATATTATTTCTCAACTCAAGATTACAAGACACTTACAAGCATGTTACAAGAGTTACAATGAGAAACTATATATACTAGATCCTACAGCCGGTTATACTTGATACAAGCTGGAAACCTACGACTAAAGCATATACTACAATGCTATAGTTAAGGTATCTTAGATAAAGTATTATCTAAGATATGGTAGTCATGACATGTCCATGACTTACCTTTTGTCACCAACTAAAGGTGGCAACTGTACTTAACATAAAAAGGTATACAGTAGATTAAAGTATGGTCAACTACATGGCTTTTGAGAAAACGCCATGCAGTATCTCAGAGATTTGCAGCGGATTGTCAGACAGACCATACTTATGTCTACTGGATAATAGAAGTGTCTTCCGAAGGTTAACTGGCTTCGGAAGAACAAGTTCTTCTGAAGCCACTTATACTTCGGAAGATGCTTCTATGATTCCGAGGCTTTGAGGACTTCTTTATACTTCGGAAGTTGACTTCAGAACTTTGTCTTTAAGTCTTGATTCTTCGGAAGTAACTTCTTTATCTTCGAAAGTTGGAGTTTTCCTTCGGAAGTGTATTTTACACTTAGACTTTGGAAGAGCTCCTTCTTCCTTCTGAAGTCCCACACTTGGCTTCGGAAGTCCTTTGTATGTTGTACTCAAAATCTTCTAAGTGACATAGTTTTGGTTGCAACAGCTTCTCTAGATCCAACAAACTCCCCCTAGGCTGATGCTACCAAAACTTCACTTATTTCTACTTCTCAAAGTTTTCAGCACCAGGGACAAAAGATATTTGTCTGTCTCTCTGTTCTTCCCGGAAGTGGTGCTGAGAAGCTTGTACAAGTCATTCGTGGATAGGAGATCCAGTCTAGCACTTTGAATGACATGTACCCTTTGTTGTGACCCCCTGAAGAGAGTTAGTTGACGGGAGTTGTAGTCATACTCCCATCTAACTATGGACTCAAGTTCAGGACCTTCAACCATTTGAAGAAAGGCTTTGCCTTTGGTTGCTGATCCTTTCCTTTCCTCCTCCTCTCTCAGTTTTGACTCCTCTTCGACCTTGCTTCTGGCAGTAAGCTCGGCCATGTGAAGGCTGCCTAGATGATTTCTGATGTGGGCAGCTACATCAGAGTTTGAAGGGTTGGAGAATGGTTTCTCTGCTAACTCAGCAATATCAAATCTGCTTAAGTGTAGCAGAGATGAGGCATTCAGCCTGTTAATCTCACCATTCTCTCTCTCAACAACAAAGTTGTGAGAAAAGTCTTCAAACCTCCACTGGACTATCTTCTTTCTGGGTACAAGAGGTTGTCTTGGTACCCTATCTCCTTTCTTTATGTCCAGCAGAGTCACCAGCTTTCTCCTCAGCTTCTTTTCTTCCTCATTCAATGTATCTGAATTGAGGCCAAAGAGTCTTCCAGCTTGGTCCAAAGTTCCTCTGGGCAGATCAAGAAACTCATCTCTTGTGAGAGAACTTGAGGATCCATCAACATAAGTCAGGTTGACTGAATCCTCCTCACAGGAGATGTCGCTCAAAGTTGTGCAGTTGATGAACTTAGTTTTGATCGCCTAGAATTCCTCCATAGAGAGATGTTTGGAAGGCTGAGGAGATGGTTTGATTGGTTGTTGGGTAGGTTTAGGAGTTTGGGTTCTGGCTAAGGTTTTAGGTTGGATGATGGGTAGTTTAGGTGGTTGAGGTGAAGAGGTTGGTAGGTGTGATGGTGTAGGTTCAGGGGTGAAAGGTTCAGGTTCAGTTTTAATTGGGAAGGAAAGGGGTATAGGTTCAGGTTGAGGTTGGGTTTGGATTTTGGGCTGAGAGGTGGCTTTGAAGGTCATCCCCTGTCCCCTTCTATACATCTCTTTTCTTCTCCCCGCACGAATGTCAGCCTTGATGTCACTGACATGTCGTTGGAGAGTCTTCTCAGACATCGGACCCACCTGCCTGCCAGAGAAGCCATGAGCTTTAAGATAATTCTTCATCCAAGCTTTCTCACCTATCTTCTTGGCGGCAGACAGTCCAGCCTCTTCTTCTTTCTTCCTTTTCTCCACCAGCTTCTCCCTTGCAGCTCTCTTTCTCTCCTTCTCCATTTGATCTTTCTCTTTGTTGAAGAGCCATAAGATCGTATCACTATTGTGTGGAGACAACTCCTCTTGAGAGAATCCTCTGGAGAGTAGGAAAGTGATCATTTCTCTCCTGAGCTGCAGATCAGCTTCTCTTTCTTTTCTCAGCCTTTCTTCTTCCAAGGCCAACCTTGCAGCCTCTTCTTTTTGCTGTCTTTGCAGCAAGGTCGCCTTTTCAAGCTCTATCAGCTCCTCTAATGGTAGCAGGAGTACATCTTCCGAAGCAGCCCCTAGACTGACAAGTCTATCAATTACCTCCACTCTTCTTCTATTGTTGACTGCCTCTTGGTTGGCTGCAACTGCTTTGGTACTTGCAGCTAACAGTTTCCCAGTTAGCAGTCTTCCTTTCCTTCTGAGCTTCTCCAACCTTTCTTCTTCCTGAAGCTCTTCCGAAGTCATCTTCCTCTTGCCTTTTATGTCTTCGGAAGTGCTAGACTTTGGTAGTTCTTGGATAGAAGATCCAGGTTGGGTGGTGGAGGTAGGAGCTGGGGTCAATGCAGATGTTATAGCTAATGGTTGGCTGAGAAAGTTCTCCCTATTAACCTCAGATGCAAGTTCCATAATTGCATCTGTGACTATTAGATCATCGGAAAGAGAAAATAGTCCTTCCGCAGCAGCAATCTCAGCTTCGGAAGTTTGTGCTTGTTCTTCCGAGGCTTTGAATTGTGCTTCGGAAGTCTGTGAAAACACACCTTCTGTCCCAACTGTTTCAGTTGCTGGGCCATCAGTCCTAGTTTCCCCTTCGAAATCAATCTCAGGTTCCACTTGGGCCTTAGGTTGACCAACTTCCTCAACAGTGGTAGGAGGTGCATTCAACCTCTGAAGCTCTTGAGCTCCAAAGTAGATCACAAACATATCTGGACTGGGCTGTTCTATTAGAGACTCTAGAAGGAACTTGTTGAAGATCCTATTTAGATCCTGAAGCATCCTTTGATCCACTTGAAAGACAACTGGAGGAGGCTCAGGGAAGATGGCAGCTTGTTGTCTTGAGCTCAAAGAAGTAAGAGCTTGACTGATGGTATCCTGTCTTTGGCTTTGTCCCTCAACATTATCCCCCTTTTTGGTAGCATCATCTTGAGAGGTAGATGAGCTAGAGGAAGAGGTCAAGGAGACCTGAACTGGTACATGCCTAACAGATCTCTCAATCTGTGTCTCAGCTAGTTTGGCCTTGAGACTTTCAATCTCAAGTTGCTGAGTGGCAGACCTATCCTCTAAAGTCTTAACCTTTGATTCAAGGTTTGAGACTTTAGAAAGTAGGTCTCTTATGGTGAGTTGCATACTTCCCTCATCTTCTTTTGAAGAATCACGGGGAGATGAGGTAACATACCTGGTATGTTCATCCTCACCACCAGATGTGGTTTCTTGGCACCCTGGTTTCCCTTGCACAATGATGTCTCTTTCAGAGGCATCATAGGGCATGGTTGCCGTAGATTCAGTCTGACTGTCGTTACCACTGTCCTGAGGATCCATTGAGGCTCCTTCAGTAGTGGCAGCTGAATCTACATGAGTCCCCTCCACATCAGTGGGACTCACCTTAGTAGGGCTTTGCTGGTGTGGGATAGAGACAAGAGGTTTCTCTAGGCTCTGTTGATCCTTAATAGGGTGTAGTGGATCAACTTCATCACCTTTGAGAGACATAGTCTTTTCACCAGCTCCGGTCAATAGGTCAGTGAAAGAAAAGAAATGAAGACCTAAGGACCCGGGACTTTGATCAATGTCAAAAGCATTGAGCTGTCCCTTTGTGGCTGCTCAGGGGAGTATAGAGGCTCACCCTGAGGGCTATCAGTTGGGGTTTTGGGCTCATGGGTCTGAGACTGAGGAGACTCAAGACCCATATTGAGGTCAATAGTGAAGGATTGGTGGACCTCTGGCTGAGTGGGAGCCCCTTGTTCCACTCTAGCCTTTTTGGTTTGAAGAGGAGGGGCTTGTTCAATCAGAGTAGATTGAACAAGGGTTCGTTTGGTACGTCTCTGGTAGGTGACAGTGATGGGAGGAGAAGGTAGATTTGGAATGCTGAGGGTAGTTGCTGGTGTGGGTTCATCACCTGTGGGGTGAACAGGGATGTCACCAGGAGCCGTTGGTTCAATCATACCTGGAAGTAGTGCGGTATCTCTTCCAGTGTAGTTGGTAGACACTCTCTTCAAAACCTTGAAGATGGTCGGCCTCATTTGGGGAGCAGACAGAGCAGCTGCACAGACAAGCTTATCCTGATCTAGCTCGCAGTTGATTATGTGCTGGACAAATCTGGGATACATAAAGAATGTGTCCCTTTGCAGATTTCCCATAAGGTTAGTCAGCACAAACCTTGAATAGTTGAAACGAAGGCCTTGTACCAACCCGTGAACTAAGCACCCGAGTTCATAAGGGATTTGATCCCATCCCCCGGATTTGTTAGATAGACAATGAAGAACCAGATGCAGCAGGAACTTCCACTTGTAGGAGAAGTTGAATTTGTAGACCGTTGACCTGCTTACATCTCCACCGTATCCCATTTCGAGATAAGAACTGTCTAACTGGAATTTGGGGAATTCCGTCGGTGCGCCTTCATCATGGAGCTCAAGATTCTCCCTGATGATCTGTTCAGTGATGACCAACTCTTGGCCACAAACACTTGACCTAATAGCACGAACCCCGTTTAGGGTTTCAATCCGACCATTTGCCCAAAATTCGGACATTTGGTTGGAGTAGATGGTAGGGTTTACCGTCAAGGCTGTGTAGTATGAAGATTGGGCTAAGAAAGAAATGATATCAGAGAAGTCATCATCCCTTGACGAGTCAAGGAGTGCGACCTGGTTGTGCTAAGGGTTTAAGGTCATTTGAGAAAGATAGCAGTAGAAAAGTTCTGAGTAAGGTAAATTGGAGAAGAAGAAAGCTTTTAGGGCAGTGAATTTGGTAAAAAGAGTGTAAGTGATTAACCGGAAGTATTTAAATGGGTGAAATGGCGGTTTAAAGGGTGGTTTGGATAAGATGATGTGAGGGTTCAGTGGATGATATGATAAGGGCGGTAAGGTTAGACCATTTAAATAATCCGACATCATTAACAAAATCTTTACTTTTTACAGAGTAGGGCCCAAAAGATTTCCGTTACACAGTAAAATCTTTCTTCCGAGCATAAAGTATTTCCGAAGGTAATGTTCTTCCGAAGGCAAATGTACTTCCGAAGGTAAATTGCTTACTTCTGAAAACACATGTTGCTTTCAGGTGGAGTGTATTAAGTACTTCGGAAGTAGATCTGAGATGAACTCAATCGCTTCTTCCGAGACTTAGTACTCTTCCGAGAAGAAAATTATCCTATGAGAAATTTGCTTCGGAAGTTATGCTAGGTATCTTCCGAGGGCTAATTTCTCTTCGGAAGAACTTATACTTAGATAAATAAGAAAGGATCTTTTGTAACAGGGCTTAGATTGTATTGACATAAGACTTTACACATTAAAAAGGTTTTCAATTGAAATTAACTAATCAATGTTTATCATCCCAATAGCTGTAATGAGATATTTAAATCTTTGTTCATCAAATGCTTTGGTGAACAAATCAGCATATTGTTCATTTGAATCAACTTTGATTAGTTTTATAAGATTTTTCTCATGAATATCTCTAATGAAATGATATCTGATATCAATGTGCTTTGTCTTAGAGTGCTTCACTGGATTTTCAGTGATGGATATAGCACTGTTGTTGTCAATGTGGATAGGAGTGCTCATGAAGTTGAATCCATAGTCAATCATCTGGTTTTGAATCCACAGCAGCTGAGCACAGCAACTTGCAGCAGCAATGTATTCAGCTTCAGCAGTTGATGTAGAGACACAAGATTGCTTTTTGCATTGCCATGAGATGATCCTTCCACCAAGAAATTGACATCCACCTGATGTTGATTTCTTGTTGATGTTGCAGCCACCATAATCACTATCAGAGTAACCATAGAGATTAAAATCACTATTTCTTGGATACCAGAGACCTAACTTAGGTGCTCCTTTGAGGTATCTGAGGATTCTCTTGACAGCAATTAGGTGAGACACCTTTGGAGCAGCCTGATATCTTGCACAGATGCAAGTTGCAAACATGATATCAGGTCTACTTGCTGTGAGATACATCAGAGAACCAATGATTGCTCTATACTGATGTTGATCAGTATCCTCCCCCTCAGAATCAGGGCATAAATCATGGTTTCTGGGTATGGGTGTCTTTGCTGCTTTACAATCCTTCATATCAAATCTCTCTAAGATATCATTGACATACTTAGATTGATTGATGAAGAACCCTTCCTTTAGTTGCTTTACCTGAATTCCAAGAAAAAAGTCCATTTTTCCCATAGAACTCATCTCAAACTTCTTCTTCATAATGCTCTCAAAGTCTTTGCACATTTGGTCATTTGAGGAACCAAATATGATGTCATCAACATAGACTTGAACTAGCAAAATGTCTTTCCCAGACTTTCTAATGAAGAGAATCTTGTCAATGGTACCTCTAGTATAACCATTCTTCAGGAGAAATTGAGACAATGTCTCATACCACAGCCTAGGTGCTTGGTCATATAGAGCTTTATCCAACTTGCACACATAGTTTGGGTGCTGCGGGTCTTCAATCCTGGAGGCTGGCATACGTAGACTTCCCTATCTATATCCCCATATAGAAAGGCACACTTGACATCAAGCTGGTAGACAGTGAAATTCTTGGATGCAGCATAAGCAAGGAAGATCCTAACTGCCTCAAGTCTTGCAACAGGTGCAAAGACATCAGTATAATCAATTCCTTCCTCTTGAGTGTATCCTTGAACCACCAGTCTTGCCTTGTTCTTGATAATCAAACCTCTGTCATCTCTTTTGTTTCTGAATACCCACTTGGTGCCTATAGGTACTTGACCAGATGGTAGCGGACATAGGTTCCAAACCTTTTGTCTTTTGAATTGAAGCAGCTCCTCTTGCATTGATTCAACCCAGCTACTATCTTTCAAGGCATCTTCCACCTTCTTGGGTTCCATTTGGGATAAGAAGCATGAGTACAAGCAGACATTCCCATTGTGAGTTTGTCCCCTTGTTCTCACACCCTCAGAGACTTCCCCTATGATGTTTTCAGCTGGATGAGTATTGTGAATTCTGAGTCTTGGAATCACCTCCAGTTGCAAAGATAGGTCCAAGTTGGACATATTTTGCTCAGGAGCTTGAATACTTGGTCCAGCTGTTGTTTCAATCTCATTCAATGAGGACTGATTGAATAAAAGAGAAACATCATCATTTCTTTGCTGTGAAGCATCATTAACAGTTGCCTGTTCCTTCAAAATGCTGCTTCCATCAGCTTGGTGTTGTGCAGGATCACCTGAGGAGACTTGAAGATCATCAGGTGAATCCCTTGTTGAAGTTCCACTATTTCTTGAAATGGTTATGCTGTCAGATCTTTCAATAGTGGGAACTTGATTTGTTGTTGCTCTTGGAGAACTTGGAGCAGGTCTGGGAAGCTCAAACAGTTGATCTTCATCAGAATTGCTTTGAGCACCTGTTCCAGCTGAAACATTCTCACAAGATGGTTTAGAATAGTTTGGAAACAATTCTAAATCAAAAATATGATCAGGGCCATTCCCCCTAACACAAGGAGTGTGCTCATTAACTACAATGTTGGAGGATTCCTCAAATTGTTGGTTTTTAATATTATAAACCCTGTATGCTTTAGAATAGGAGGAATATCCAACAAAGATAGCATCATCTGACTTTTCAGCAAATTTTGCCAAATTGTCTTTTGTGTTAAGTATGGTACACCTGCTGCCAAAGGACCTTAGAAAGCCAATGAACGGTGGCCTCTTGTTCCATAACTCATAAGGGGTCTTTCCATGTGGCTTTACTACAAGAACTCTGTTCTGCACATAGCATGCAGTGCTGACTGCCTCTGCCCAGAATGTTAGAGGCAGCTTTGAATCAGCTAACATAGTCCGAGCAGCCTCAATAAGTGTCCTATTTCTCCTCTCAGCAACACCATTTTGTTGAGGAGTTCTAGGAGCACTGTATTGTCTGGCAATCCCTTTTGAGTTACAAAATGAGTCAAGAACAAAGTTCTTAAACTCAGTCCCTTGATCACTTCTAATTATTTTAACCTTGTGATCAACTTGATTTTCTATTTTAAGAATAAAAGATTTTAAAGTTTCAGCAGTTTCATCTTTAGTTCTTAAAAAAACCCATGTAAATCTAGTAAAATCATCAACTACCACAAGGCAATATGATTTCCTTCCAATGCTCATTATACTTGTGGGACCAAATAGATCCATGTGCAATAAGTGTAATGGAGTAGTGATAGAGTTAACAACCTTGGATTTATGAGAAGACCTGTGTTGTTTCCCTTTCAGGCAAGCAACACAGTTATCTTTGCAGAAAAATTCCTTTTTAGGCAAACCATGTACCAAGTTATTTTTAGCCAATTTATTCATTGTCTTAAAATTGACATGACACATTCGTTTATGCCATAATGTTGACTCATCACTATCAGCTTTGGAAAGAAAGCATGATACTTCTCCCATTGGGGAAGCATTGTTCATATCAAGCTTGTACATATCCCCTCTCCTGGGAGATCTAAGAAGCACCAATTCCTGAGGAATTGTCATCCCAGGTTTGAGGATGATGCACTCATGTTCTGTGAAAAGCATTTGATGCTTTTGATCACAAACTGAGAAACACTTAACAGGTTGTGTTCAAGTTGTTTGACAAAATTAACTTTGTCAACTTTTAACTTTCCATTGGATATACTTCCTCTGCCAGAAATATATCCTCCGGCCTCACCTCCAAACTGGACAGGACCTCCATCATAATGTTGAAATTGTTGAAGGAGAGATCTATTCCCTGTCATGTGCCTGGAGCATCCACTATCTACAATCCAAATGTTGTTATTCTTGTCATATGGATGTCCCTGCACATAAGGTGAGATAATTAGTTTTGATTGGAAACCCAAGCCTTGTGGTCTTGGGTTCTTCCAATGAAAGTGACATGATTAACCAAAATTTATGCATGGGGGTTCAATAGATGTCTTTGAAGAAGAGGTTTGGGCTACAGCATCTTCCTTGATCTTCCATTCCATCCCTTGGTTGATCATAGAAGATGAGCTTGATGAAGCTTTTGTAGCTTGGCATTCTTCCGAAGCTTCTTTCTTTTCGGAAGAGACCTTCACCACCTTTTCTTCCGAAGCAGTCTTCTTCTGGGATGGTTTCAAGGGGACTCTTTTGTGAGTCTTTGCAGCTTTCACTTCCGAAGCCTTTTTCCTTTCGGAAGAAGAGTTTTCTTCCGAGAGAAGCCTTGCTTCGGAAACAAGCTTTCCCTTTTTCATCACTTGAACCATTTGATATGGTCCAAATGTGAACCTTCCCTGACTCCTTCTCTTTTAACATTATTTGCATAATGTGTGCTAGCAGGATTGTAGTAACAATCTTTAGCCATGTGGTTTTGCAGACCACACATTATGCATGCAATGTTAATTTTCTGAATTAGAGGGTTGCTGTTTCTTGTTCTTTTTCTCCTCATCAGCAACCTTTCCCTTTAACTTCTGATCCTTTGGTAGGATAGGAGTACTGGTACTATACTCCTTTCCTGAATCAGAAGGTCCAACCCCTGAAATCCTGCTGATATGAATACACCTTTTGCTTTGGGTCTATCTTCAGCTTGGATTCAGCCACCTTCTTGGCAGTTTTTCTGGCTGCTTTAGCCCTGCTTCTTCTGGCTTTGGTGGTCAGGGTTTGATCATCATTGGTCGGGAGGGCACATTACCTGTTCCTTCCCTGTGATGGTCATGGTCTCCACAGTTGCATCACTCTTTGACTCTTTACAAGGGGGTCAACAGATGGAACCTCTTGCTCTTCAGTACCACACTTGGTTGTCTTACAGACTCATAAGAGTGTGGTGGAGCAATTTCATTGGTTCCCAACCCACTTTTGTTTTGATAACAAAGTTTGGAGTGAGAGGATGATGCAAGTATGGCTTGGAAGTTTTGCTCGGAAATAGCATACTTCCTGGCTTGAGCCTCAGCAGTGACAAGCTGGGCTTGAGCCTCAGTCAATTGGATATTAAATCCATGATTGAGTCTTGTAGTTGGTGTGTTCATTTTTTTAAAAGAGATACAGTTTTCTCTCCTCCTCAATTTTCTTTGGTAGTCAGATTCAGCTCTTTTAAAGTCAGATTTTAGCACATTTAAAGACTCAATATCGGATTTAATTTCCATATTGTAGTCCTGGTACAATTTAACCTTAGCAATACAAGCAGGGGTACAGAGATGTTCATATACCTTATTTTCATCTGTTCCTGCCATGAGTGCTTGAGCAGGAGTCACATCTTGAACCATAAAGCTCCAGTCAACTTCTTGAGCCATTGCTACTGTTTCAGTTGACTTTTGTTGGGCTTTGATGTAGAAGAATGTGTGGAGGCCTGTGAGGTTCCCGGGTTAGACTTGGGAGCCTTGCATTCCCTTGCAAAATGGCCAAGCTGGTTACAGTTGTAACATTAGCCTTGCTTTTGTCAAACCCAAACTTGCTAGTGATTGGGTTTTGAGGGAATTGCCTTCCAGTTCTCTTAAGAACTTCTTCGCTCTGTAGGTTAGAAGAGCCATTTGCTGGACAATGTCCACATACTCTATGTCATCTGGACTGAAGCACTCAAGATCATCAAAGCAGAATTGATGATCATTGGAGTGTCCACTCCCTGAGACAAACGCACAGCCCTCCTGAAAGGAGCTTTGCTGAGCTTGATGAGACCTTGGAGTCTCAGGAATGTGATGTAAGGCCCAGATGAACAAGATGGCTGCTGGGTGTATGACAGGTACTGCTGAGACTGGGAGATACCTGAGCCTTCAGCAACCATTAAAGCGTTGCTAGCAGGAAGGCTCAAGGGTCTGCTTGCTTGGTGACCCTTCTTTTTCCATTTCCAAACGGTATCCATCAAGGATCCCATAGAGTTCGGTCATGGTGAGTGTGTTTAATTCTCTGTTCTCTTAATGGAGACACAGTAGAAAGTCCACTCATTGGGTAGAGCACTCATGAACTTTCTGGTAAGGTCTCTAAGTTCTTGAGTGATTCCCACAGATTGGAGGGAGGAGATAAGATCCATATACCTGAAATATTGCTGGCTAAAAGTTTCTCCAGCAACATAGGTGAAGTTCTCAAACTGCTGCTTCAGTGAGTCCTTCTTTGAATCATTAGAGCTCGAGTACATTTGAGCAAGAGCATCAAGAGTTCTTTGGCTGACTTACAATGCTCAAACCCCACCATGATGGAGTTTGGGATTGCAGTCATAAGAACAGTCATAGCATTGCTGTCTATGTCAAGCTTCTCCCTGTCTTCATCGGAGTAGTCTTCAACAGCCTTCTCGATCATGGCACCGTTTCCACCAGCAACTTTTGGCTTGTACGGGCCATTAACGATGGACTGCCACATCTTGCTATCCTGGTATCTGATGAAGCCTTCCATTCTTCTGCTCCAAGACCTGAAGTTTTCAGGGTCGATGATGGGAGCTTTGGTCATCGTTCCCATTTCAACTTCAGATTTGATGAGGGCCATTTTTGAGTGAGGTATAAGAGGAGTGAAAAACTGGTTGATTAGGATGGTAAGATCTCACAATCAAGAGCCTAAAAAGCTCTGATACCAATTGCAGGATCGGGGTTTGTCACTTAACACTTGTAATTCTCTCAACTCACTTATGATATCACTCAAATAGGATGAAGCAATGCCTTTAACAAGAGTTGATAATAATATAATAAGTAATCAAAGAACAAGCAGAAGTATTTTCAAGGTACTTGTATATATTACTTCTCAACTCAAGATTACAAGACACTTACAAGCATGTTACAAGAGTTACAATGAGAAACTATATATACTAGATCCTACAGCCGGTTATACTTGATACCAGCTGGAAACCTACGACTAAAGCATATACTACAATGCTATAGTTAAGGTATCTTAGATAAATTATTATCTAAGATATGGTAGTCATGACATGTCCATGACTTACCTTTTGTCACCAACTAAGGTGGCAACTGTACTTACATAAAAAGGTATACAGTAGATTAAAGTATGGTCAACTACATGGCTTTTGAGAAACGCCATGCAGTATCTCAGAGATTTGCAGCGGACTGTCAGACAGACCATACCTATGTCTACTGGATAATAGAAGTGTCTTCCGAAGGTTAACTGGCTTCGGAAGAACAAGTTCTTCCGAAGCCACTTATACTTCGGAAGATGTTTCTATGCTTCCGAGGCTTTGAGGACTTCTTTATACTTCGGAGTTGACTTCAGAACTTTGTCTTTAAGTCTTGATTCTTCGGAAGTAACTTCTTTTCTTCGGAAGTTGGAGTTTTCCTTCGGAAGTGTATTTTACACTTAGACTTCGGAAGAGCTCCTTCTTCCTTCGGAAGTCCCACACTTGGCTTCGGAAGTCCTTTGTATGTTGTACTCAAAATCTTCTAAGTGACATAGTTTGGTTGCAACAGCCTCTAGATCCAACAGTTACAATGAGAAACTATATATACTAGATCCTACAGCCGGATATACTTTGATACCAGCTGGAAACCTAAGACTAAAGCATATACTACATGCTAAAGTTAAGGTATCTTAGATAAAGTATTATCTAAGATATGGTAGTCATGACATGTCCATGACTTACCTTTTGTCACTAACTAAGATGGCAACTGTACTAACATAAAAAGGTAAGCAGTGGATTAAAGTATGGTCAACTACATGGCTTTTGAGAAAACACCATGCAGTATCTCAGAGATTTGCAGCGGAGTGTTAGAGAGACCATACTTATGTCCACTGGATAATAGCAGTGTCTTCCGAAGGTAAGTTGGCTTCGGAAGAACAAGTTCTTCCGAACCACTTATACTTCGGAGAGGCTTCTATACTTCCGAGGCTTGAGGACTTCTGTACTTCGGAAGTTGACTTCAGATCTTTCTTTCTAAGTCTTGATCTTCGGAAGTAGGTTCTTTGTCTTCGGAAGTTGGAGTTTTCCTTCGGAACTAAGTTTTACACTTTGTCTTCGGAAGAGCTCCTTCTTCCTTCGAAAATTCCACACTTAGCTTTGGAAGTCCTTTTTTTTGTACCAAAATCTTCTAAGTGACTTGGTTTTGGTTGCTCCAGCCTTTCTAGATCCAACAAACTCCCCCTAGGCTGATGCTACCAAAACCTCACTTATTTCTGCTTCTCAAAGCTTTCAGCACCAGGGACAAAGGTATTTGTCTGTCTCTTTGTTCTTCCCTGAAGTGGTGCTGAGAAACTTGTACAAGTCATTGGTGGATAGTAGATCCAATCTATCACTCTGAATGACATGTACCCTTTGTTGTTCCCCCTAAAAGAGTCAGTTGACGGGAGTTATAGTCATACTCCCATCTAACTATGGATTCAAGTTCAGGACCTTCAACCATTTGTAAAAAGGCTTTGCCTTTGGTTGCTGATCCCTTCCTTTCCTCCCTCTCTCAGTTTCAACTCTTCTCACCTTGCTTCTAGCAGTTAGCTCGGCCAGATGAAGGCTGCCTAGATGATTTCTGATATGGGCAGCTACATCAGAGTTTTGAAGGGTTGGAGAATGCTTCTCAGCTAACTCAGCAATGTCAAACCTGCTCAAGTGTAGCAGAGATGAGGCACTTAGCCTGTTGATCTCTCCATTCTCTCTTTCCACAACAAAGTTATGAGAAGAGTCTTCGAACCTCCACTGGATGATCTTCTTTCTAGGTGCAAGAGGTTGTCTTGGCACCCGGTCGCCTTTCTTGGTATCCAGTAGAGTCACCAGCCTTTCCTTAACTTCTTTTCTTCCTCATTCAAAGTGTCTGAATTGAGGCCAAGGAGATTTGCAGCTTGGTCCAATGTTCCTCTGGGCAGATCAAGAAATTGATCTCTAGTGAGGGAACTTGAGGATCCGTCAACATAGGTCAGATTGACTGAATCCTCCTCACAGAGATATCGCTCAGAGTTGTGCAGTTTATGAGCTTTGTCTTGACTGCCTTGAATTCTTCTAAGGAGAGATGTTTAGAAGGCTGAGGGGATGGTTTGATGGGTTGATGGGTAGGTTGAGGTGTTTGGGTTCTGGCTATAGTTTTGGGTTGGAGGATGGGTAGTTTAGGTGGTTGAGGTGAAGAGGTTGGTAGGGGTGATGGTGTAGGTTCAGGGTGTATGGTTCAGTGGTTGGTTCGGTTTTGATAGGGAATGAAAAGGGTATAGGTTCAGGTTGTGGTTGGGTTTGGAGTTTGGGTTGAGTGGTTACTTTGAAGGTCATCCCCTGTCCCTTTCTATACATCTCCTTCCTCTTCCCCGCGCGAATGTCAGCCTTAATGTCACTGACATGTCGCTGGAGAGTTTTTTCTGACATAGGACCCCCTGCCTGCCAGAGAAGCCATGAGCCTTGAGATAGCTCTTCGTCCAGGCCTTCTCACCTATCTTCTTGGCAGCAGTGAGTCCTGCTTCCTCTTCCTTCTTCTTCTTCTGCAATAGCTTTTCCCTTGCAGCTCTCTTTCTCTCTTTCTCCATTTGATCTTGCTCTTTGTTGAAGAGCCATAAGATCGTATCATTTTTATGTGGAGATAATTCTTCTTGAGAGAAACCTCTGGAGGTTAGGAAAGTTATCCTTTCCCTCTGAGCTGCAGATCAGCTTCTCTTTCTTTCCTCTCCCTTTCTTCTTCTAAGGCCAACCTTGCAGCTTCTTCTTTTTGCTGTTTTAGCAGCAAGGTTGCCTTTTCCAGCTCTATTAACTCCTCTAATGGTAGCAGGAGTACATCTTCAGTTGCAGCTCCTAGACTACAAGTCTCGATAATCTCTACTCTTTTCGGTTGTTGACTGCCTCCTGGTTGGCTGCAGCTGCTTTGGTACTTGCAGCTAGCAGTTTTCCAGTTGGAAGCCTACCTTTTCTTTTGAGTTTCTCCAACCTTTCTTCCTCCTGAAGCTCTTCCGAAGTCATCTTCCTCTTTCCTTTGATGTCTTCAGAAGTACTAGACTTTGGGGGTTCTTGGATGGAAGATTCAGGTTGAGTAGTAGAGATGGGAGCTGGAGTTAATGCTGATGTAGAGCTAAAGGTTGGGTGAGAAAATCCTCCCTATTAACCTCAGATGCAAGTTCCAGGATTGCATCTGTGACTATTAGATCATCGGATAATGAGAATAGTCCTTCCGCAGCAGCAATCTCAGCTTCGAAAGTTTGAAATTGTTCTTCCGAGGCTTTGAATTGTGCTTCGGAAGTCTGTGAAAATGCACTATCTGTCCCAACTGTTTCAGTTGCTGGGCCATCAGTCCTTGTTTCCCCTTCGAAGTTAATCTCAGGTTCCACTTGGACCTTAGGTTGACCAACTTCCTCAATAGTGGTAGAAGGTGCATTTAACCTCTGAAGCTCTTGAGCTCCAAAGTAGATCACAGACATATCAGGACTTGGCTGTTCTATAAGAGATTCCAATAAACTTGTTAAAGAACCTATTGAGATCTTGGAGCATCCTTTGATCCACTTGAAAAACAACTGGAGGAGGCTCAGGGAAATTGCAGCTTGTTGCACAGGATACTTTGAGCTCAAGGAAGTGAGAGCTTGACTTTGGGTTTCTCCTGTCTTTGACTTTGTCTCTGAACACTCTCCCCCTTTTTGGTAGCATCATCCTGAGAGCTTGATGAGCTAGAGGAAGAGGTCAAGGAGACCTGAGTTGGTACATGCCTAACAGTCCTCTCAATCTGTTTCTCAGCTAGTTTGGCCTTGAGAGTTTCAATCTCAAGTTGCTGAGTGGCAGACCGATCCTCTAAAGTCCTAACCTTGTATTCAAGATTTGATACTTTAGAAAGTAGGTCTTGAATGGTGAGTTGCATTCTTCCCTCATCTTCTTTTGAAGAATCACGGGGAGATGAGGTAACATACCTTGTATGTTCATCCTCACCACCAGATGTGGTTTCTTGGCGCCCTGGTTTCCCTTGCACAAAGATGTCTCTTTCAGAGTCATCAAAGGGCATGGTTGCCGTAGATTCAATCTCAGTGATTTTACCACTGTCCTGAGGATCCATTGAGGCTCCTTCAGTAGTGGCAGCTGAATCTACATGAGTCCCCTCCACATCAGTGGGACTCACCTCAGTAAAGGTTTGCTGATGGGGGCTAGAGATAAGAGGTCTCTCTGGGCTCTGTTGATCCTTGAGAGGTGTTGTGGATCAACTTCATTGCTCTTAAGAGACATAATCTCTTCATCAGCTCCAATTAAAAGGTCAGTAAAGGATATGGAAGTGAAACCTAATGACCGGGACTTTGATCAATGTCTAAAGGCATTGAGCCTGTGATAGGGCTGTCCCTTTTTGGCTGCTCAGGGGAGTATAGAGACTCTCCCTGAGGGCTATCAGCTTGGTTTCGGGCTCATGGGTCTGAGACTGAGGAGACTCAAGACCCATATTGAGGTCAATTGTGAAGGATGGTTGGACCTCAGGCTGAGTGGGAGCCCTTTGTTCCACTCTAGCCTTTTTGGGTAGAACATGAGGAGCTTGTTCAATCAGAGAAGATTGAACAAGGGTTCGTTTGGGACGTCTCTGATAAGTAAGGGTAATGGGTGGAGAGGTAGATTTGGCAAAGTGAGGGTAGTTGCTGGTGTGGGTTCATCACCTGTGGGGTTAACAGGGATGTCACCAGGAGCCATTGGCTCAATCATACCTGGAAGAAGTGCAGTATCTCTTCCGGTGAAGTTGGTGGACACTCCCTTCAAGTCTTGAAGATGGTCGGCCTCATTTGTGGAGCACTTAGAGCAGCTGCACAGACCCTTGCTCTGGTCCAGTCACAGTTGATTATGTGCTGGAGAAACCTAGGATACATGAAGAATGTGTCCCTTTGAAGATTTCCTATGAGGTTAGTCAGCACAAATCTTGAATAGTTTAAGCGGAGGCTTTTCACCAACCCATGAACTAGGCACCCAAGTTCATATGGGATTTGATCCCATCCCCCAGATTTATTGACAAGCAGTGAAGAACCACATGCAGCAGGAACTTCCAATTGTAAGAGAAGTTGAATTTGTAGACAGTTGACCTGCTAACATCTCCACCATATCCCATTTGGATATAAGAATTGTCCAAATCTGCTTTGGGGAATTCCGTTGGAGCGCCCTCATCATGAAGCTCTAGATGCTCCCTGATGATTTGTTCAGAAATGACCAACTCCTGGCCACAGATGCTGATCAAATGACACGAACCCCATTTAGGGTTTCAATCTGACCATTTGCCCAAAATTCAGACATATGGTTTGAGTAATTGTGGGGTTTACAGTCAGAGCGGTGTAGTAAGAAGATTGGGTTAGAAGGAGAGGATGTCTGAGAAGTCAACATCCCTTGAAGAGTCAAGGAGTGCGACTTGGTTGTGCTGAGGGTTAAGTGCCATTGAAGAAAATTACAAGAAGATAGTTCGGAATAGGGTAAATTAAAGATGAATAAAGCTTTTAGGGCAGTAATTTTGGTAAAAGGATGTAAGTGATTAACCGGAGGTATTTAAATGGGTGGAATGGCGGTTTAAAGGGGTTTGGATAAGACGATGTGAGGTTTCAGTGGATGATGTGACATGGGCGGTAAGGTTAGTCCATTTAAATAATCCGACATCATTAACAAAATCTTTACTTTTTACAGAGTGGGGCCCCAAAGATTTTCGTTACACAGTAAAATCTTTCTTCCGAGTATAAAGCATTTCCGAAGGTAATGTTCTTCCGAAGGCAAATTTACTTCCGAAGGTAAATTGATTACTTCCGAGAGTATATGTTGCTTTTCAAATGGAGTGTGTTATAAGCTTCGGAAGTAGATCTGATATGAAATCAATCGCTTCTTCCGAGACTTAACACTCTTCCGAGAAGAAAATTATCCTGGAGAAATTTGCTTCGGAAGATATGTATATCTTCCGAGGGTTAATTTCTCTTCGGAAGAATTCATACTTAGATAAAATTTAGAAAAAGATCTTTTGTAACAGGGCTTAGATTGTTTTGACATGAGACTTTACACATTAAAAGGTTTTCAAATGAGATCAACTAATCAAGTTTATCATCCCAATAGCTGTAATGAGATATTTAAATCTTTGTTCATCAAAGGCTTTGGTGAACAAGTCAGCATATTGTTCATTTGAGTCAACTTTGATTAGCTTGATAAGATTTTTCTCATGAATATCTCTAATGAAATGATACCTGATATCAATGTGCTTAGTCTTGGAGTGCTTCACTGGATTTTCAGTAATGGATATAGCACTGTTGTTGTCAATGTGGATAGGAGTGCTCATGAAGTTGAATCCGTAGTCTATCATCTGGTTTTGAATCCACAGCACTGAGCACAACAACTAGCAACAGCAATGTATTCAGCTTCAGCAGTTGATGTAGAGACACAGGATTGCTTCTTGCATTGCCATGAGATGATCCTTCCACCAAGAAATTGACATCCACCAATGTTGATTTCTTGTTGATATTGCAGCCACCATAATCACTGTCAGAGTAACCATAGAGATTGAAATCACTATTTCTTGGATACCAGAGACCTAGTTTAGGTGCTCCTTTGAGGTATCTAAGAATTCTCTTGGCAGCTATTAGGTGAGACATCTTTGGAGAAGCCTGATATCTTGCACAAATGCAAGTTGCAAACATGATATCAGGTCTACTTGCTGTGAGATACATCAGAGAACCATAATCGCTCTATACTGATGTTGATCAGTATCCTCCCCCTCAAAATCAGGGCAGAGATTGGGTTTCTGGGTATAGGTGTTTTTGCTGCTTTACAATCTTTCATATCAAATCTTTCTAAGATATCATTGACATACTTAGATTGATTGATAAAGAACCCTTCCTTCATCTGCTTTACCTGATTCCAAGGAAAAAGTCCATTTTTCCCATGGAACTCATCTCAACTTCTTCTTCATAATGCTCTCAAAGTCTTTACACATTGGTCATTTGAGGAACCAAATATGATATCATCAACATAGACTTGAACGAGCAAGATGTCTTTCCCAGACTTTCTTATGAAAAGAGTCTTATCAATGGTACCTCTAGTGTAACCATTCTTCAGGAGAAACTGAGACAATGTCTCATACCACAGCCTAGGTGCTTGGTGCAGCCCATATAGAGCTTTATCCAACTTGCACACATAGTTTGGGTGTTGTGGGTCTTCAAATCCTGGAGGCTGGCATACGTAGACTTCCCTATCTATATCCCCATATAGAAAGGCACACTTGACATCAAGCTGGTAGACAGTGAAATTCTTGGATGCAGCATAAGCAAGGAAGATCCTAACTGCCTCAAGTCTTGCAACAGGTGCAAAGACATCAGTATAATCAATTCCTCTTGAGTGTATCCTTGAACCACCAGTCTTGCCTTGTTTCTTGATAATCAAGCCTCTGTCATCTCTTTTGTTTCTGAATACCCACTTGGTGCCTATAGGTACTTGACCAGATGGTAGCGGACATAGGTTCCAAACCTTTTGTCTTTTGAATTGAAGCAGCTCCTCTTGCATTATTCAACCCAGCTACTATCTTTCAAGGCATCTTCCACCTTCTTGGGTTCCATTTGGGATAAGAAGCATGAGTACAAGCAGACATTCCCATTGTGAGTTTGTCCCCTTGTTCTCAACCCTCAGAGACTTCCCCTATGATGTTTTCAGCTGGATGAGTATTGTGAATTCTGAGTCTTGGAATCACCTCCAGTTGCAAAGATAGGTCCAAGTTGGACATATTTTGCTCAGGAGCTTGAATACTTGGTCCAGCTGTTGTTTCAATCTCATTCAATGAGGACTGATTGAATGAAGAGAAACATCATCATTTCTTTGCTGTGAAGCATCATTAACAGTTGCCTGTTCCTTCAAGATGGTGCTTTCATCAGCTTGGTGTTGTGCAGGGTCACCTGAAGAGATTGAAATCAACAGGTGAACTCCTTGTTAAGTACCACTATCTCTTGAGATGGTTATACTGTCAGATCTTTAATTATGGGAACTTGATTTGCTGCAACTCTTGGAGAACTTGGAATAGGTCTACAAAGCTCAAACAGTTGATCTTCATCAGAGTCACTTTGAGCACCTGTTCCAGCTGAAACATTCTCACAAGATGGTTTAGAATAGTTTGGATACAATTCTAAATCAAAGATATGATCAGGGCCATTCCCCCTAACACAAGGAGTTGCTCATTGACTACAATATTGGAAGATTCCTCAATTGTTGATTTTTAATATTATAAACTCTATAAGCTTTAGAGTAAGAGGAATATCCAACAAAGATAGCATCATCCGACTTTTCAGCAAATTTTGCCAAATTGTCTTTTGTGTTAAGTATGGTACACCTGCTGCCAAAGGACCTTAGAAAGCCAATGAACGGTGGCCTCTTGTTCCATAACTCATTAGGGGTTTTTCCATGTGGCTTTACTACAAGAACTCTGTTCTGCACATAGCATGCAGTGCTGACTGCCTCTGCCCAGAATGTTAGAGGCAGCTTTGAATCAGCTAACATAGTCCGAGCAGCCTCAATAAGTGTCTATTTCTCCTCTCAGCAACACCATTTTGTTGAGGAGTTCTGGGAGCACTATATTGTCTGGCAATCCCTTTGAGTTACAAAATGAGTCAAGAACTAGGTTCTTAAACTCAGTCCCTTAATCACTTCTAATTATTTTAACCTTGTGATCAACTTGATTTTCTATTTTAAGAATAAAAGATTTCAAAATTTTGCAGTTTCATCTTTGGTTCTTAAAAAGAATACCCATGTAAATCTAGTAAAATCATCAACAATCACAAGGCAATATGATTTCCTTCCAATGCTCATTATACTTGTGGGACCAAATAGATCCATGTGCAATAAGTGTAATGGGGTGGTGATGGAGTTAACAACTTTGGATTTATGAGATGCCTGTGTTGTTTCCCTTTCAGGCAAGCAACACAGTTATCTTGCAGAAAAATTCCTTTTTAGGCAAACCATGTACCAAGTTATTTTTAGCCAATTTATTCATTGTCTTAAAATTTACATGACACATTCGTTTATGCCATAGTGTTGACTCATCACCATCAGCTTTGGAAAGAAAGCATGATACATCTCCCATTGGGGAAGCATTGTTCATATCAGCTTGTACATATCCCCTTTCCTGGGAGATCTAAGAAGCACCATTCCTGAGGAATTGTCATCCCGGGTTTGAGGATATGCACTCATGTTCTGTGAAGAGCATTTGATGCTTTTGATCACAGAATTGAGAACACTTAACAGGTTGTGTTCAAGCTGTTTGACAAAATTAACTTTGTCAACCTTTAACTTTCCATTGGATATACTTCCTCTGCCAGAATATATCCTCCGGCCTCACCTCCAACTGGACAGGACCTCCATCATAATGTTGAAATTGTTAAAGGAGAGATCTATTCCCTGTCATGTGCCTGGAGCATCCACTATCTACAATCCAAATGTTATTATTCTTGTCATATGGATGTCCCTGCACATAAGATGAGATGATTAGTTGTGATTGGAAACCCAAGCCTTATTGGTCTTGGGTTCTTCCAATGATAATGACATAATTGAACCAAAATTTATGCGTGGGGCTTCAATGGATGTCTTTGAAGAAAAGGTTGGGGCTACAACATCTTCTTGATCTTCCATTCCATCCCTTGGTTGATCATGGAGGATGAGCTGTTGAAGCTTTTGTAGCTTGGCATTCTTCCGAAGCTTCTTTCTTTTCGGAAGAGCCTTCACCACCTTTTCTTCCTAAGCAGTCTTCTTCTGGAATGGTTTCAAGGGGACTTTTGTGTTCTTCTGAGTCTTGACACTTTAGCTCCGAAGCCTTTTTCCTTTGGAAGAAGAATCTTCTTCCGAAAGCAGTCTTGTGCTTTGGAAACAAGGCTTTCCCTTTTTCATCACTTGAACCATTGGATATGATCCAATGAAAACCTTCCCTGACTCCTTCCTTTTTAACTTATTTGCATAATGTGTGCTAGCAGGATTGTATAACAATCTTTGGCCATGTGGTTTTGCAGACCACACATTATGCATGCAATGTTAATCTTTTTGGAATTTGGGGATTGTTGTTTCTTGTTCTTTTTCTCTTCATCAGCAACCTTTCCCTTTAACTTCTGATCCTTTAGTAGGACAGGAGTGCTGGTACTACACCCTTTCCTGAATCAGAGTTTCCAACCACCTGTAATCCAGCTGAGATGAATACACCCTTTTGCTTTGGGTCTATCTTTAGCTTGGACTCAGCCACTTTCTTGGCAGTTTTTTGGCTGCCTTAGCTCTGCTTCTTCTGGCTTTGGTGGTCAGGGTTTGATCATCATTTGCAGGGGAGGGCATAATTACCTGGTTCTTCCCAGTGATGGTCTCCATAGTTGCATCATTCTTTGACTCATGAGAAGGTGGGTCAGCAGATGGAACCTCTTGCTCTTCAGTACCACACCTTGGTTGTCTTATAGACTCATAAGAGTGTGGTGGAGCAATTTCATTGGTTCCCAACCTACCTTTGTTTTGGTAACAAAGTTTTGAGCGAGAGGATGATGCAAGAATGGCTTGGAAGTTTTGCTTGGAAATAGCATACTTCCTGGCTTGAGCCTCAGCTATGACAAGCTGAGCTTGAGCCTCAGTCAATTTGGATATTAAATCCTTTTTCTGAGTCTTATAGTTTGTGTGTTCATGTTTTAATAGGGACACAATTTTCTCTAACTCCTCAATATTTGTTTGGTAGTCAGATTCAGCCCTTTTAAAGTCAGATTTTAAAACATTTAAAGACTCAATATCAGATTTAATCTCCATATTGTAGTCCTGATACAGTTTAACCTTAGCAATACAGGCAGGAGTACAGAGATGTTCATATACCTTGTTTTCATCTGTTCCGGCCATGAGTGCTTGAGCAGGAGTCACATCCTGTACCATGAAGCTCCAGTCAACTTCTTCAGCCATTGCAGCTGTTTCTGTTGACTTTTCGGTGGGCTTTGGTGTAGAGGGATGTGTGGAGGCCTATGGGGTTCCTGGGTTGGACTTGGGAGCCTTGCATTCCCTTGCAAAATGACCAAGTTGGTTACAGTTGTAACATTTGGTCTTGGTTTTGTCAAACCCAAATTTGCTGTTGATTGGGTTCTGGGGAAATTGCCTTCCAGTTCTCTTAAAGAACTTCTTTGCTCTGTAGGTTAGAAGAGCTATCTGTTGGACTATGTCACGTATTCCACGTCATCCGGACTAAAACACTCTAGATCATCAAAGCAGTATTGATAGTCATTTGAGTGTCCACTTCCTGAGACAAAAGCACAACTGTCCTGAAAGGAGCTTTGTTGAGCTTGTTGAGACCTTGGAGTCTCAGAAATGTGATGTATGGCCCAGAAGAACAAGATGGCTGCTGGGTGTAAGTCAGGTATTGTTGAGGCTGGGAGATTCTTGAGCCTTCAGCAACCATTAAAGCGTTGCTAGCAGGAAGACTCAAGGGTCTGCTTGTCTGATGACCCCTCTTACTTTCCATTTCCAAACGATATCCATCAAGGATCCCATAGAGTTCGGTCATGGTGAGTGTATTCAGATTCTCTGTTCTCTTGATAGAGACACAGTAGAATGTCCACTCATTGGGTAATGCACTCATGAACTTTCTTGTAAGGTCTCTGAGTTCATGAGCAATTCCCACAGATTGAAGGGAAGAAATGAGATCCATGTACCTGAAATATTGCTGGCTAAGAGTCTCTCCAGCAACATAGGTGAAGTTCTCGAACTACTGCTTCAGTGAGTCCTTCTTGGAGTCATTTGAGCTTGAATACATTTGAGCAAGCGCATCAAACAGTTCTTTGGCAGACTTGTAATGCTCAAACCCACCATGATAGAGTTTGGAATTGCAGTCATGAGAACAGTCATAGCATTGCTGTCGATGTCAAGCTTCTTCCTGTCCTCATCAGAATAATCTTCAACAGCTTTCTCGATCATGGCACCGTTTCCACTAGCTATTTTTGGCTTATACGGACCATTGACAATGGATTGCCACATCTTGCTGTCTTGATACCTGATGAATCCTTCTATTCTTCTGCTCCAAGACCTGAAGTTTTTAGGGGTGATGATGGGTGCTTTGGTCATCGTCCCCATCTCTACTTCAGATTTGTTGAGGGCCATTTTGAGTGAGGTATAAGGAGGAGTGAAAAACAGGTTGATTAGGATGGTAAGATCTCACAATCAAGAGCCTAAAAAGCTCTGATACCAATTGCAGGATCGGGTTTGTCACTTAAACACTTGGATTTCTCTCAAACTCACTTATAGAAACCCTCAAATTTGATGAAGTAATGTCTTTTACAAGAGTTGATAATAATATAATAAGTACCAAAGGAACACACAGAGATAATTTTCAAGGCACTTGTATATATTACTTCTCAAGTCAAGATATTACAAGACTCTTACAAGCATGATACATGAGTTACAATGAGAAACTATATATACTAGATCCTACAGCCGGATATACTTTGATACCAGCTGGAAACCTAAGACTAAAGCATATTCTACAATGCTAAAGTTAAGGTATCTTAGATAAAGTATTATCTAAGATATGGTAGTCATGACATGTCCTTGACTTACCTTTTGTCACCAACTAAAGATGGCAACTGTACTAACATAAAAAGGTAAACAGTGGATTAAAGTATGATCAACTACATGGCTTTTGAGAAAACACCATGCAGTATCTCAGAGATTTGCAGCGGAGTGTTAGAGAGACCATACATATGTCCACTGGATAATAGCAGTGTCTTCCGAAGGTAAGTTGGCTTCGGAAGAACAAGTTCTTCCGAAGCCACTTATACTTTGGAAGAGGCTTCTATACTTCCGAGGCTTGAGGACTTCTGTACTTCGGAAGTTGACTTCAAATCTTTCTTTCTAAGTCTTGATCTTCGGAAGTAGGTTCTTTGTCTTCGGAAGTTGGAGTTTTCCTTCGGAACTAAGTTTTACACTTTGTCTTCGGAAGAGCTCCTTCTTCCTTCGGAAGTTCCACACTTAGCTTCGGAAGTCCTTTATTTGTTGTACCAAAATCTTCTAAGTGACTTGGTTTTGGTTGCACCAGCCTTTCTAGATCCAACATAAATTTCAGTATAATTTAGTTCGAAAACAAGTGGGGTCAATTATAGTATATAGTTTAGCACGCGGTGCACGGCACCGCCACAACGCAGGACGGGGGAAAAAACTAGTTCATAACTCATTCCCCAACTCCCACATCATCCTTGTATTTTAAAAATCAACAAATTACCCACTTCATTTCATTCTTTATCTCTATACCTCATCCTTATAATTTTAAAGGAAATCAATCTTATTGCCCAAACATAAGGATTCAATGTTTATCCTTCGTATCTTTTTAAATATATTTTATTAATAGATGTGAGTGAAAGAGAAAGAAATGATATTAAAAAAAAAATAAATAAATAATAATTAATTAAGATAAAGAGGGTATGGGGACTAGGATGTAAAAGGTTTTGAAAAATGGGTAACTTTGTAGAATAGTAACCAAGTTTCAATTTTGTACTAATTAGGTCACTCATAAACTTTTTTGTTCCAATCAGATCACTAAATTTTATTTTGATGTTTCAATCATATGTATTTAACCTGAATACCAGGTAAAAAACTTGAAAAGCGTAAGTTTGAGTGGGTGATGGTGATTGAAGATGTTGGGGCGGAGATGGAGGGGTCACAAGTGATAGAGTCGAAGGTGATGAGGCGGTTTTGGGTGGGTTGCAGATGAGGGGGTGGGATTTGGGTGGGTCGTAGATGTTTGGGGCAGCAATGGTGGGGAGACGACTCTGAGGGTGTGGTCGGAGGTGGTCAAAGGTGGAGGGAGAGGAGTGTTCGAAGGTGGAGCTGTGAAGGGGAAGGGTGGTCGATGGTACAGGTAGAGGTAGATGGTTAGAAAAACAATTACGTACTAATTATGTTAATTACATAGGATTAGAAAACCAAACCAAAGTTAAATGACCTGATTAGAACAGTTATAAAAATAAGTGACCTGATTGGAACATTACTAAAACTTGGTACTACTTTGTGAAGTTTTCCCTTTTAAAAAGAGATAGGTAAATTTAGAAAATATTGTATTTTTTGATAAATTATAAGGATATTGATGAACAATGAGATGTGAAATGTGAATGCTTTAAGTTCTAGTAAAATAAGAAAATAAAATGTGGGAAAACAATGAATGTATTCTGGGTGGAGGGTTTGTTTTAATGGAAAAAGTCATTTTAATTTAAAGTATTGAATCTAAGGTCAAGATTTCTGATTATTGCAAATTAGTTGTTATGCAAAATTATCAGTATGTTAGAACTTAGACGAGTTTGTAAGTTGAACTAAAGGTATTCAAGTTTTAAACAAAAGGCAAGAAAAGTCTATAGGTTTGATTTTATTGTTAATTGTAAGATTTATAGAAACGCTGATGCAACCAAAACAACCAAAGTGTTTCCTGCATGCATGCATTTGGTACTTAGTAGAAGTTGCTTCGAAAGTTTTACACTCTGCACAGAAATTATTCTAAGTGTAAAATCTTCCGAAGCCAAAGATCAAATCTTCCGAAGCCAAAGATGAAGTCTTCCGAAGCTTCAAGACAAAGTCTTCCGAATCCATTGAAGTGAAGACTGATTTCTTTCGAATACAAAGAAGAATATGCTTTTCTTGGATGTACTTTTGCATAAAGGTGACACACTCTCCGCTGCAACTCTAAAGACTCACTAGCTTATACAAGTTGATGAAAAGGTCCATGCTTTTGCAACTGTAAGTTGAGGTCTTATGTCTGTAACTTTATACTTTATGTACTTTTATCCTTTTTGTAATATATTATGATATGAGCTATGGCATGTCATAGTCACAAGTCAAAAGGCAATCTGCCTTTTGACTTTACATTGATCTTGTTGTCTAGATTAGTGTTTCCAGCTGGCTTTCTAAGCTTGTTGTATGATAGTAGTATAAAGTATCTCAGTTCCTTGTATTTCTAAATATGCTTTGTAACACTTGTGAAAGAACTTGAGAGCAATATACTTTATCCTTGAAAACCATATTCAGTTGTTGTTCTTAGTTATGTTTTGCTTGTGTTCTTAGTATCATAATATTGTCCCGATTCCCTATTTGATCTGTAAAGTGTTCTAAACACTCTTCTCATTGTGAGACTGGTTGTATTGACCTCCATTAAACGGTCCTGCAATTGGTATCAGAGCATTGCAGGCTCTTGATTGTAAGATCTTACCATCTTAGATCCCTCAGTTTCACACAACACTTAACATCTCAAATGGCAGCTCTCATAAAGGATGATATGGAAACCGGAACCATGACAAAGTCCCCACTGATCACTCCTGAAGATTTTGATACTTGGTGTCAAAGAATGGAAGGCTTTATCAAGTCTCAAGACTCTAGGATGTGGGAGTCTGTTGTCTCTAGACCTCACATACCAAGCACCTCTTCAGTTGCTGCTGGAGGTGGTAGGATACCAGAGGAGGTGGCTGACTATTCTGAAGAAGACAAGAAGAAGATTGACATAGATCAGAAAGCCATGATTTCCCTCCAAACTGCTCTTCTAAACTCCATATACAGAGGCTTCAAGAAGTGCAAGACTACTAAGCAACTATGGGATGCACTGAAGGTCATGTATGAGGGGTCCACTGAAGCAAAAGCGAACAACAAGGACCTCTTGAAGCAGCAGTTTGAGAACTTCACCTACAAGATAGGTGAAACTATGACTCAACAATATTTCAGGTATGTTGAGATTGTAGATACTCTAATAGATGTTGGAGTAAATCGTGAAAACGATGACATTATGAGGAAGTTCATGTCCTCTCTTCCTAGACAATGGACACGTTATTATGTTGTTATCAAGAGAACTAAGAACCTTAAGACTCTTACTCTTACAGAGTTGACCCACTTTCCGCTGCAACTTTGAAGACTCACCAACTTATACAAGTTGGCGAAAGGTCCATGCTATTGCAACTGTACATTGAGGTCGTGTGTTTGTAACTTTCTACTTTATGTACTTTTATTTTTTTGTAATATATTAGGATGTGAGCTATGGCATGTCATAGTCACTAGTCAAAAGACAATCTGCCTTTTAACTTTACATTGATATTGTTGTTTAGATTAGTGTTTTTCTAAGTATGGTCGGTTGTAGGATAGTAGTATAAAGTATTTCAGGTCCTTGTATTTCTAAATATGCTTTGTAACACTTGTAAAAAAACTTGAGAGCGGTATATTTTATTCTTGAAAACCATATTCAGTTGTTGTTCTTAGTTCTGTTTTGCTTGTGTTCTTAGTATCATAATATTATCCAGGTTCCCTATTTGATCTGTTAAATGTTCTAAACACTCAGCTAATTGTGAGACTGGTTATATTGACCTTCCTTAAACGGTTCTGCATTAATATAATAGATTTATTTTTGTAAAGTAAAACTAATGCAGGACCGTTTAAGGGCTTGAACAATATTACAACACAACAACATAATGAGGAGAGTAACTAAACTTTGATCAAACAGTGAACTGGATTAACCAAGTTGATACTAAGAACACAAGTAAAGTAAAGAGACAGAACAAGAGAGTTGGGTTTCAAGGAGGCAGTATATTGCTTTCTCAAGTTCTTTTACAAGTGTTACAAAGCATAAAGAAAAATACAAGAACTTGGAATACTTATACTACAACCTACAGCCGGCTATACTTTGAAAGCCAGCTGGATACAATTGACTAGACACTAACAAAATCAATTGTAGGATCAAAAGGCATATCTGCCTTTTGACCTTGTGACTATGACATGCCATAGCTCACATCCTTATACATTACAAAAAGGATAAAGTACATAAAGTAGAAAGTTACAGACTCAAGACCTCAATGTACAGTTACCAAAAGCATAGACCTTTTCACTAACTCATGTAAGTTGGTGACTTTACAGAGATGCAGCGGAAAGGTGCTTTATGGAACAGTACATCAGATAAAGCATGTGTACTAAAAGTCTTCGGAAGAAATCTGTCTTCATAGGTTGAAGCTTCGGAAGACTTTGTCTCTGAGGCTTCGGAAGACTTCATGTTTGGCTTCGGAAGATATTGGTCTTGGCTTCGGAAGATTTTACACTTAGAGTATTTTCTAGTGCATTGTGTAAAACTTCCGAAGCATTCTATACTTTAGTACTTAGTGCATGTTGCAGAGACACTTTGGATGTTTTAGGTTGCATCAGACTTAAGGAATCCTAACAAACTCCCCCTAGGCTGATGCTACCAAAACACTTAGAAGATCTTCAGATGTTGGTGGTCTTCAGTACAATCATGACCATTCCTTTCTTCATTAGATGGTCAGGATCATCAAGACTCTCATAGTATCTTCTCATTTCAAAGAGATCATGCAGAGGTAAGTTGATTATGTCTTGCTAGGAGTAGACATTCTCAACACCTTGATCTCTGATTACATGCCATCTTTCTGGATTGGTAGAGTAAGTCCAGGACAAGATGGGTGTCTCAGTTGTTAGAGGAGCCACTTGCATAGGAGTTGATTGGGCTGCCTCATGATGCACTTCCTCAGGTTGATCTGATTCATCCTGAGGTGTAGAGGTAGATGACTTAGGCTTCTTCTTTTGGTTTAGAAGCCATTCTCTTCTTCCTCTTAGATGACTTTAACTGAGAAGACTGGTCTGCAGCACCTTGTTGATCATCATTGTCTTTCTCAGTTGGGTGTTCCTCCCTCACAGGTTCAGAAGGAGAGGGAGTTTGACCTTGCCTTGGATCTGAAGATGAAGCTTGCTGAGGCTTAGCTGGAGGTTCTGGTTGAGGTGTCTCAGGTTGTTCAAACTTGACCTCCACTTCAGGTGGGACTTGACTTGGAAGAGAGTGCAAGTCAATCAGTTCACCACTCTTAATCTTCTGCTTGATCACCCTTATATGCTCATCCATTGTGGATAGAGACATAGGGCCAAGTCTTCTTCCGGAGAATCCATATAGCTTCAAGAAGCTCATCATCCTTTGTCTGTCAGCAGACTTCTTTACACTCTTTTGGATGATGGCTCTTGACTTTGCAGCTTCTTCCCTTAGCTTCCTTTTGGTTGTCTTTCTTTCTTTGACTAGCTCAAGCTCAAGTTGCTTTAGGTACTCAAACTCAATGAAGTCATAGGACAGGGGAAGAAGTGCACTGCCTGATAGAAGCCTGTGGCACTCAGGTAGTTGATCATCTTGATCCTATCTTCTTCTTTATCTACCTGAGGTTCTTGTGGAGCCACATCTTCCTGTGCAGGACTTTCTTGAACTGGAGAGAGAGTGGGAGTATGCTTGTAGAGTCTTTTCTGTCTCTTCTCCTCTTTGAATTGGAGAAGTAGCCTTGCATCCTCTTTCTCCTTCATTTCTCTTGACACTTCCATGTCATCCAGTTCATTTAACTCTTCTAAGGGGAGGGAGATGATTTCATCAATATCATAGTTCCTGGTCTGTAAATAAGTAATCCTGACTGCCCTTAACTCATCATCTTGAGTATTTGGTCTGGGGGCAGCCCTGATTGCAGTTTGCATAATGCTTGATGACCCAGAGGAACTTTCTCCCCTTAGCTTCCTTTTCCTCTCTCTCTCTTCCTCCTCAATTTCCTCAGGAGTCATTATCCTTTTCCCTTTATCACCAACAGACCTTTGTGACTCAGGGTGGATAGAGGCTTGGCCTTTATTGCTTGGTGTAGCTTCCATGCTCTGGCCAGAGAGAGGCTGAGAAACACCTTCACCAGCAGGTGTCTCAGAAGGAGTTTGAACCTCTGCAGCAGTTGTTGATGATGAGACAGGGGTCTCAGGTTCTGTCACTGGGCCTTCAGTCAAGGTTTCCCCTATGAAACTAATCTTAGGGTCCACCTCAACATCCAGTTGACCGATGACATTGCCTGATTGCCTAAGTCTCCTTCTTAGGGTGAACTCTGTAAGGATCCTATCTTGGATTCTTTTAGCCAACCTGTCAGCTTGTCTTGAATTGCTTGGATTGACAAGTGGCATGTTGACTAGATCCAATCTTTCATAGAAGTTCAGGATTTGAAAATCAAACACTTCTTGTTGCCTTTGAACTCTGTGAAGGATAAGGGCTCTTCTGTCAGCATCATACCTCCACCTTATGATGTAGTTGGCAGTTCCTTGTGGTGGAGATAAGACAGCCCTTGGTATACCTTCCTCAAAGAGACTCCTGATGATAGAGTCTATAGAGTCCACATTAACGTGAACTTGAGGAAGTTGCTGAGAATGCACAACAGCAAGTGAGGATGGTGAGTCCTCTATGTCCATTCTTTGTGAAGAACTCCCAGGTTCTGGTTGTAATAACTTTCTCCCCCTTTTTGGTAGCATCACCCACTTGCATAGGTGAGCTGGAGGATAAGTCAATCACTTCCACAGGTTCTTGTGTTCCTGGTTGAGCTCTCCTTAAAGGTCTCCCAGCTAGTTTTTCCTTTAGATATGAAATCTGAAGTTGCTGATCATTGACCCTGTTTTGTAAGGTAGTCACCTGAGATTCCAAGTGACTAACCTTAGAGACTAAATAGGAGCATGTTTTTGACAATTTCTGCACCTTTAGTCTCAAATTCCCCTCTTCTTCATCAAAAGAATCATTGGGGGATGAGATGATTGGACCAAAGTCCTCTCTCTCACCACCAGCTTGAGGTTCTTGGCTGCTGGTTTTCCTCTGCTCACTAGCAATCTCAGTTGAGGTGCCAGTGGGCTGAGTTGCCATGGTTGAGGTCTTAATGATGTAATCACTTTCAAAAGTGAGAGCCTCTTCCATATGGACATCCTGAACATGTTCAGAAGTGTCCACCTCAGTAACAGGTGACTGATTGGGATAGACTGAGGAGAGTCAGAGGTACTCATCTCTCTTTGAGTAGGGGAGGAGAAGAGAGACTCATGGTACTCACTGAATCCTAAGTCTTCATCAGTGTAGAAGGATAGGTTGGGAATTGGTTGGTTGAGATCTAAAGGCTGGGGATGGTAACTGTCCCCTGAAGGTTGTTCACTTGAGTGTTGAGACTCAGAGTGAAGGCTTAAGGCTGTTGGGCTTGTGAGCTCATCAGGGTGAGCATGAGGAACCTCAGCCCTGATAGGTGAAGAAATGGGAGTGGTTTGCTCCTCAGGGGAAGTGGGAGCTCTAGTGTCCACTTCCTCCTGTAAGGTTGAGTATATGGGGGCCTGCACAGACTCAATAGCCTGAGCAGGGGTTCGTTTGGATTTTCTTTGGTAGGTGAGGGTGATTTGTGGTCTTTTTATAGGTAAGGATAAAAGAGGTGTGGGTTCAACACTAGCTTGTGTTGCTAGGTTGTCACCTTGAGCAATGAGCTCTAACATTTTGGGGACTAGGGCTGTTTCTACCCCTGAGAAGCCTACCGTTGGCTTCTTCATTATTTCCACTAGGATGAGACCTTCCCTTTCCTGAAGGTCTTTACAGAGAAATCTCCCTCATAGCCCATCTGCTCAAAGGAATGATTAACAGCTTCCTTTGGGAAGGACAACTCACCTTCTTCATCATCCAGCTGCAAATGATGATTAATGATGGCCGGAGTGATGAAGATTTCCTCCCTTGCACTGTGGCAGACAGTGCCTTCTCCCCATCCATAATGACCTCTTGGCAGGTCTTCCAGAATTCAAGCAAGTGATCCTCATATAGAGTAGGATCAATGGTCAGGGAGGTGAAATAGTTGGATAGAGTTAAGAATTGGCAAATCTCTGAGAAACTTGCATCTTTCTCAGAGCTTAACAGAGCAACTTGATTATGTTGCCTGTGAAGTTGCATGGAGAAATCTGGGTTGTTTCTGCGGTTAAGGTTGGCCATTTCAGAAGCTTAAGGGTGAAGAAAGGTAGAAAGCAAAGGCGGTTTAGAGAATTAGGTTAGAGGAATAGTGGAATTGAGGAAGATAGTGAGGAAGAGGGGGAACCGTTGGGTATTTATGTAAAAAGGGATTTGAACCAAAGTTAATGAAAGAGGATAAACTTTGAAATCCGGAAGTCGGTCCCACCTCTGAAAAAGTTTACTTTTGCTCAAAAAGTAGTTTTCTTGGAATTCGAAAAGCTTCCGAAGGTAATTGTCTTCGGAAGTTTTAATGAAAAAGCTTCCGAAGCTAAAATGGCTTCGGAAGATTTTCCTGAGAGTCTTGAAAATTTATGCTTCGGAAGAGAAATAAACCCTTGAATGCTTTGTGTAAAGAGCAACAAAGCTTCCGAGAGTTAATTTTGCTTCGGAAGGAAAAAGTCCTTAAAAACAAATAAGTGTCTGAGATAGAATTTTAAGCTTCGGAAGATGGGTTTAGACTTCTTCCGAAGGTAAAATCTCTTAGACAGTTATTTATTTTGAAGACATAATTTTCTTCCGAAGATAAAATTTTATCTTCCGAAGTATCAGAAAATTTTCAAGAATCTAAGGAAAGTCTTCAAAAAGAATTTTACATCCAAAGAAAACATGAGCTTATGAAAGTGATGAACTAGACAACTTAGGACACACATATTTTAAGAAGAAATAATTAGAATTAGTTTTAAGAAAAAGTCTACTCAAAGTTAATCATCCCAATAGCTGATATCAGATATTTAAATCTCTGTTCATCAAAAGCTTTTGTAAACAGATCAGCATATTGTTCATCTGTATGAACTTTGACTAGTTTAATTAATCCCTTTTCATAGTTATCTCTTATTAAATGATACCTGATGTTGATGTGTTTGGTCCTTGAGTGCTGCACAGGGTTCTCAGTGATAGAGATAGCACTATTGTTGTCTATGTGGATAGGAGTCTCTTTGAAGTTAAATCCATAGTCCAGCATCTGATTTTGAATCCAAAGCACTTGAGCACAGCAGCTTGCAGCAGCAATGTATTCAGCCTCAGCAGTTGATGCAGACACACAGGATTGTTTCTTGCATTGCCATGAGACAACCCTTCCACCAAGGAATTGACATCCCCCAGATGTAGACTTTGCAGTCATGTTGCAACCACCATAATCACTATCTGTATAAGCATACAGATTGAAGTTAGGATTCTTTGGATACCATAGACCAAGTGTTGAAGCACCTTTAGGTATCTTAAAATCCTTTTCACAGTGATTAAGTGAGACATCTTAGGGTTGGCTTGATATCTTGCACAAATACATGTAGCAAACATGATATCAGGCCTGCTAGCTGTAAGATACATAAGAGACCCAATCATAGCCCTGTATAAATGTTCATCTACACACTCCCCCTCAAGATCAGGTCCAAGAGAGTGGTTTCTGGCTATGGGTGTCTTAGCAATCTTACAATCAGTCATGTTGAACCTCTTGAGTATGTCTTGAACATACTTTGACTGACTTATGAAGATGCCATCTTCAACTTGCTTCACTTGAATTCCCAGAAAGAAATTGAGTTCTCCCATTGAACTCATTTCAAATCTGTCTTTCATCAGCTTCTCAAAGTCTTTGCAGAGCTTTGGATTAGTTGAACCAAAGATGATGTCATCTACATATACTTGAACTAGCAATAAGTCATTTCCCTGTCCTTTGATGAAGAGAGTTCCATCTATAGTACCTCTCCTGTATCCATGTTTACAAAGATACTCAGACAGTGTCTCATACCACTTCCTGGGTGCCTGATGCAGCCCATAAAGAGCTTTGTCAAGCTTGCAGACATAATCAGGATGATCAGGGTCTACAAAACCAGGTGGCTGTTTGACATAAACCTCTTCATCAATCACTCCATATAAGAAAGCACACTTTACATCAAGTTGAAAGACCTTGAAGTTCTTGGATGCAGCAAATGCCAGGAATATCCTAACAGCTTCTAATCTTGCTACAGGAGCAAAGACATCAGTGTAGTCAATCCCTTCTTCTTGTGTGTATCCTTGAACAACTAGTCTTGCCTTGTTCTTGATGATGATTCCTCTATCATCCTTCTTATTCCTAAAAACCCATTTGGTTCCAATGATAGTCTTCCCATGAGGAAGAGGACAAAGGTTCCAAACTTTCTGCCTTTTGAATTGAAGCAGCTCTTGTTGCATAGCTTCAACCCAACTTCCATCCTTTAGAGCTTCATCAACTTTCTTTGGCTCTATCTGAGATAAGAAACAAGAGTGAAGACAAACATTTGCTTCATGGGTTTGTCCTCTTGTTCTTACCCCTGTGACAACATCTCCAATGATGTTTGTGGTGGGGTGAGACTTGTGGATCCTTAGCTGAGGGATCACAGCAAGTTGCTGAGAAAGATCCAAATTTGAGAAATTTAGATCTGGCCTAGAAGATTCACCCTCCACATTATCACACTATCAAGATTTACTTGATCCAATGAGTGTGTGACATCATTGATGTTGTCATCTATGGTGTGGTTATTAGCATCAAGGAATTCCTGATCACTATCACCATCACCATTGTTGTCTTCTACAATTGAGGTATCTTTATCTGGTTGAGAAGCCTCTGAGCTGGAATTTTTAGGCATACCAGATGTATCAGCTGAATTTGTCATTGTTGTGCTGATAGAGACCTCATTTGCTGAAGTAGTTCCAACTGGAGCTGAAGATGTATGAGTTGAGGGTCTTCCTAGCTCAAATCTTGGATCAGGATCACCTGTATTTAGATTTTCTGCAGATCCTGAAACATTCTCACAAGATTTGTTAAAACAGTTGGTAACTAAATCAAGATCAAATAGCCAATCAGGACCAGAACCAGCCACACAGGGTGTGTGTTCATTGAAAGTCACATTGGCTGACTCCTCAACAATTCTAGTTCTGAGATTGTATACTCTATAAGCCTTAGCTTGGGAAGAGTATCCAATGAAATGTCCATCATCTGATTTCTCAGCAAACTTGGCAATTTGATCTTTGGTATTCAAGATGGTGCAGGGACATCCAAATGACCTGAGAAAACCAATGAAAGGTTTTCTCTTGTGCCAAAGTTCATAAGGAGTCTTACCATGTGTCTTAACTACTAAAACTCTGTTTTGCACATAGCAAGCAGTATTAACTGCCTCTGCCCAGAAGGTGATGGGCAGTTTAGAGTCAGACAACATAGTTCTTGCAGCTTCAATAAGTGTCCTGTTTCTCCTCTCAGCAACTCCGTTTTGCTGAGGAGTCCTGGGAGCACTATATTGTCTTGTAATACCTTTTTCATCACAAAATGTATCAAGGATTTGATTCTTGAATTCAGTTCCTTGATCACATCTTATGGTTTTGACCTTGTGATCACTTTGATTCTCAACTTTTAAGATGAAATTCTTCAGAATCTCAGGGGTTTCATCCTTAGTTCTAAGAAAGAAAACCCAAGTGAATCTTGTAAAATCATCTGTGATCACTAAACAATAAGAGGTCCTTCCTAGACTCATTACACTGGTGGGGCCAAAGAGATCCATATGTAACAAGTGTAGGGGAGTAGTGATGGAGTTCTTTTCCTTAGGCTTGTGAGATACCTTGTGTTGTTCCCTTTCAGGCATGCAACACAATGATCATCACTTGTAAACTCTTTCTTTGGCATTCCAGTTACCAGATCATGTTTAATTAATTTATTCATGTTCTTAAAGTTTACATGGCACATTCTTTTATGCCATAGGAAAGACTCATCACTATTTGCTTTAGATAGAAAGCATGAAACTTCTCCAGAGGGAGATGTTTCTTGCAAATCCATCTTGTACATGTTCCCTTTCCTGGGGGCTCTGAGCAGGATATGCTCATGAGGAATGACCACTCCAGATTTGAGAACAATGCACTCATGCTCAGTAAAGAGCATGTTATGACTCTGATCACAAAATTGGGATACACTCAGAAGATTGTACCCAAGCTCCTTAACAAAGTTTACCTTCTCAATGCTGAGCTTACCATTTGTGACCTTGCCCCTTCTAGAAATGTAACCACCTTCATCTCCTCCAAAAGCAACTGGTCCTCCATCAATTCTCTCAAAATTATGGAGTAGAGACCTATTGCCTGTCATGTGCCTGGAACAGCCACTGTCAATTATCCAGACATTCCTGCTTGTCTTGAGCTGTTCCTGCACAAAGAAAATGATTAGTTACATTTGGAAACCCAAGCCTTACTTGTCTTGGGCTCACTAAGTGTAATAGAAGGTAATGCAACAGTAATAGATCCTATGGTTGTACTATGGGGATCTTCAGCTGTTGTTGATGGAGAAACTTCAGTCATTTGGTCTTTCTTAGACTTCCACACCACCTTTGGAGTCTTGGACTTGACCTTCAAAACCTTAGAAGCTTTTGGGACTTCACAGCAGCAGACTTCAGTGCTTCGGAAGAACTCCTTTCTTCCGAGACCAATTTTACTTCCGAAGGTAATTTTCCATTTACCTTCTTCTTTGATTTGGAGCTTCCGAAGGAAACAGACTTTCCTTCCGAAGCTTGAGACTTCTTGAAACTCTTTGAAGTCTTTGTATTGGTCATGTGGATAGTACTTTTAGGATTGTATGGGCAATCCTTAGCAATGTGAGAGGTACTTCACACATGACACATAACATTTTCTTCTTCAAAAGAGTCTCCTTATGAGAGCAAGACTGGCTTTGGTCACATCCCTTCTCCACTTCATCTTGGTAGATGCTGAGACAGTTCTTTTGGGCTGTGAACTGTTCTTGGAGTTTGATGGTCCAGGCTGTGCAGCAGTGGTACACAGCAGCTCAGTCTTCTTCTTTGCACTGAGATGATTTGAACAAAACCAGGACTCTTAGCTGAGGAGTCTTGGTTGATGTCTTCAGTCCTTACTACTTTGAAACCAGCAGAGATAAAAACTTGTTTCTGCTTAGTATCAAAAGTAGCCTTGATCTCTTGAGCCTTCTTTGCTTTCCTCTTGCTCTTCCTGATCAAGTTCTTTCTCTTGGACTTGGTCATCACAGTAGATTTCTTCTCCTCAGAAGGATAGTGGCCCTTGGAAGAATCCTCTTCTTCACTCTTCTCAGAGGAATTCTTCACTATCACTTCTTCATCCTCCTCACTTATAGGATCTATGAGAGGAAGCTCATCTTCACAAGTTCCACACCTAGGAGATCTTACAGACAAGATTGTGTGTGGAGGAGCTATCTCATTTGATCCCAGTCCCTGTCTATTTTGATAGCACACTTTGTTGTGCAGGGATGAGGATATCATGTTCTTGAAGGTCTCTTCTTCAAGAACACTTTTCTCTGCCTTGGCTTTGCTGATCACAAGCTCAGCCTGGCACTCAGTCAACTTAGTTATGAGATCCTGGATCTGAGTTCTAAAATCTGTATGTTCATGTTTTAGTACTGAAATGGTTTTCTCCAAGTCCTCTATCTTTAACTTGTAATCATTTTCAGACTTTCTAAAATCAGATTTTAATATGTTTAATGACTCAAGATCAGATCTCATCTCTAAGTTGTAGGACCTGTATCTATTTACTTTAGCAATGCATTCAGGAATACAGAGATGTTCCAATACCTTGGCTTCATCATGGTCTGCCATCAGTGCTTGGTTTGGGGAAGCATCTTCCACCTGAAAGCTCCAGTCAAAGCCTCCATCTTCAACAGCAACAGCAGCATGTTGCTTTGGCTTCTCATTCTGAGGGGCTTTGTCAGTGTAGTTTGGTCTGGGTTGTGTTTGGCCCCCATTTGTTTTAGGTGCCTTACACTCCCTAGCAAAGTGTCCCATGCGGTTACAGTTGTAACACTTAACTTTGCTTTTATCCAGCCCAAACTTTCCACTGGTAGCATTGCTTGGAAACCTTCTTCCTGTTCTCTTGTAAAACTTCTTGGCTCTGTGAGTGAGGAAGCCATCTGCTGAACTATCTCCATGTATTCCATGTCATCTGGATGGATACAGTCCAGGTCTTCAAGAGTGAAGAGAGAGTTCCCACACCTTTCATTAGTAGACACAAAGGCTTGAGAAGAACTTGTCTCTTGGAATGGGCTTCCTTGAGTAAAGTTCTCCCTTGGTGTCTCCGGGAAGGTGATGAAAGGACCCTTTTGTGAGTTGTCAGGGTAGCATATGAGATGATGTTGGGGTTCTATGCTGTCCCTTTCAACCACATGAAGGGCTGAACCCATTTGATTGTTGGAGTTGCCAGATGAACCTTGCATGTCATCTCCATCTGGTATCCACTGAGAATCCCATATAACTCTGTCAGAGTAAGAGTTTTAAGGTTCTCAGTCCTCTTGATCACCACACAATAGTGTGTCCATTGCCTAGGAAGTGAGGACATGAACTTCCTTACAATGTCCCTGTTCTCAAGAGGAACTCCTCCATCCACTAGGGTATCCACTATCTCAACATACCTGAAGTATTGTTGAGTCATGGTTTCACCTGCTTTAAAGGTGAAGTTTTCAAACTGCTGCTTCAGGAGATCCTTCTTGTTCTCCTTGGCTTCAGAGGAGCCTTCATACATCAACTTCAGTGCATCCCACAGCTGTTTAGCTGTTTTGCACTTCTTAAAGCCTCTGTATACAGAGTTTGGGAGAGCAGTCTGAAGAGCAGTCATAGCCTTCCTATCAATCTCTACTTTTTTTCTATCTTCATCTGAGTAGTTGGTCACATCTTTTGGAATCATACCAGCACCAGTAGCAGAGGGAGTGCTGGGTATGAAAGGTCCATTCTCAACAGATTCCCACATTCTTGAATCAAGAGACCTGATGAAGCCTTCCATTCTCATACACCAGGTGTCAAAATCATCAAGAGTGATCAGTGGGGATTTGTTCATGGTTCCAGTCTTCATATCAGTCTTTGAGATGGAAGCCATTTGGAAAGTTTAGTTTTTTTGTGTGTGTGAGGGATCTTAAGATGGTGAGATCTTATATCAAGAGCCTGGAATGCTCTGATACCAATTGCAGGACCGTTTAAGGGCTTGAACAATATTACAACACAACAACACAATGAGGAGAGTAACTAAACTTTGATCAAACAGTGAACTGGATTAACCAAGTTGATACTAAGAGCACAAGTAAAGTAAAGAGACAGAACAAGAGAGTTGGGTTTCAAGGAGGCAGTATATTACTTTCTCAAGTTCTTTTACAAGTGTTACAAAGCATAAAGAAAAATACAAGAACTTGGAATACTTATACTACAACCTACAGCCGGCTATACTTTGAAAGCCAGCTGGATACAATTGACTAGACACTAACAAAATCAATTGTAGGATCAAAAGGCATATCTGCCTTTTGACCTTGTGACTATGACATGCCATAGCTCACATCCTTATACATTACAAAAAGGATAAAGTACATAAAGTAGAAAGTTACAGACTCAAGACCTCAATGTACAGTTACCAAAAGCATAGACCTTTTCACCAACTCATGTAAGTTGGTGACTTTACAGAGATGCAGCGGAAAGGTGCTTTATGGAACAGTACATCAGATAAAGCATGTGTACTAAAAGTCTTCGGAAGAAATCTGTCTTCATAGGTTGAAGCTTCGGAAGACTTTGTCTCTGAGGCTTCGGAAGACTTCATGTTTGGCTTCGGAAGATATTGGTCTTGGCTTCGGAAGATTTTACACTTAGAGTATTTTCTAGTGCATTGTGTAAAACTTCCGAAGCATTCTATACTTCAGTACTTAGTGCATGTTGCAGAGACACTTTGGATGTTTTGGGTTGCATCAGACTTAAGGAATCCTTACAACTAATAATGATAAAATAATTATGAATTAACTAAAACTTTAGCTTTTCCCTTACGGTACAACAGAAAACTTGTTTTGTTGGAATTACAAAGTATGTTAGCGTACTACCCCGAATTCCAATCGTCTTGTTGATGTGTCGAATGTAGTTGTATCTTTTTGGTTGGTGTTTTAAGGGTTCTTATTATAATTGTAATTATTTTTTATTTCATATGTAGTTCTTGTTCATAAGATATAGGGTTTCATGTCGTATGTTGTTTCAGACCAGAGTTCTCTTCATTATTGAATTGGATAATGGAAGCATTGACATTGGTTCAAGCATTGGCAAAGTTAAATCCATTTTTGTGTGTGAATTATTGATGTATTGATTTGTATGTAAATGTACTCAAATTTGTTATTTTGAGCAGGCGAGTTTGTAGGTTTAGATCACATATTGTATATGGATTGATTCATTGATTGTTTTCAATCTAATTTTGGATTCAGTCAAGTTTAATTATAATTTTTTAGATTCAAATTTCATGTAAAGTAATTAGAACTTCTATTTATGACCATTATAAATTGTTGGTGCTGAATATACAAGTATGTTTGGTCATTTACTTTGTTTTATATGTTTTACTAGGTTAGTTCCCGTGTAATACATGGATTGAATAAATAAAATATTAAACAGAGTAAATTGCAATTTTCATATCTGTGTTTTGGGGGTGTTAACAGTATCAGCCACAGCTTAACAATTTGCATACCTGAGTTTACGAATGCTAACACTTTACGTACCTTCGTCCAATTTTCGTTAAACAACCGTTAAATCTCCCCCACGTGCTTCTCACGTGAGGGGCAAAACTATCAATTCACCGTGAGCAGCCTCTACAACAACCTCTCTCTTCAAACCCTACCTTCCATCCCCTCCCTCCAAAACCTCTCGCCGGAGACTCTCAAACTCACCGTCTCCCACCGCTGCCTCACCGCCCTCAAACCCTACCCCGCCGCCCACATCAGCCACCTCGTCGTCAACAACCACCACCTCTAAGCCGCCTCCGGCAACCGCATCCATGTATTCGACACGACGTCGTTCTCTCTCATCGACACTTTCACCGTCAACGATTCCTCATCAGGTTTCGTCAAATCTCTCACCTTTCATAACGGAAAAGTGTTCGCATCTCATCAGGATAGTAAGATCAGAATATGGAAACTAACGGAACTCAAACGGCATAAACACGCCAGAACCCTACCGACGGTGGAAGATTAATAAATTGGGTGAATTGACAGTTTTGCCCCTCATGTGAGGAGCACGTGGGGGAGATTTAACGGTTGTTTAATGAAAATTGGACAGAGGTACGTAAAGTGTTAGCATTCGTAAACTCAGGTATGCAAACTGTTAAGCTGTGGCTGATCCTGTTAACCCCCCTAAAACACGGGTATGAAATTTGCAATTTACTCTTAAAAGATTAATAAATTGGGTGAATTGACAATTTTGCCCCTCACGTGAGGAGCACGTGGGGGAGATTTAACAGTTGTTTAACGGAAATTGGACGGAGGTACGTAAAGTGTTAGCATTCGTAAACTCAGGTATGCAAACTGTTAAGCTGGGGCTGATCCTGTTAACACCCCCAAAACACAGGTATGAAAATTGCAATTTACTCTATTAAATAATTGTTAATAAAAACTTATGCATTATAAATCATGCTTGAAGATAAAATATGATTATAATTACGTATAAATAACTACTTTAAGTAAATAAACAAAAATGTATTTTTCTTAAACTTTTGTTTTTATAAAAAAATTATGATTTTTAAATATATTTTTTTAAGAGAAATGATTTTTTTATTTCGTTGTATTCTGCTTTTTATAATTTTTTTGTTTTTAAAGAGTATGTTTTTAATAAAAAATAGGTTTTTAATTTATTAAATTATATATTTTTTAATTTGAAAATGGTATGAGTAATAATATTAGTATTCAATGTTATTATTAATAATATAGAGAAATGTGAAAGTAAGTATAATGAGGTTTACGATTGTTTCACTCTTAGTTTGGTTTTTTTATAGATAGATCATAGATAGATAGGCTAAAAACTTATTAAATAAACATATTAAATTTGAATATAAAATACATATGTAAAATGAACATGAATAGTTACAGTATAATATTTTAATATAAAATAGAATTAAAATTATATATGCGTAATAGTTCAAGAAATAAAACAATTATACCATTTTTTAACTCTCTTATGTAAATAGTTTCATTTTTGAACATTCGTTTTAAGTATAAAAATATATTTTTATAAAAATATTGTTTTAAAAAAAACCCGGTTTGTAATTATTCTGGTTGTTTTAAAAAGACTGTTTTAAAATATTTCACCTGTTTATAATTTTTGTTTTAAAACAAAATGATTTTAAATATTTTGTTTAAAAAATGTTTAGTGTTTTAGAAAATTTCATATTATATAAAACTGTAGTTTTTGTTATTTAGATTTTAGTTAAAAGATGTGATTTATAATTTCTTTCATAAAATCTAAACCCTAAAAGATAGTTTGATTTAAAAAAATAGATAAGAGAGAGAAACATAACAAGTAATAGAATTTACATTTAATAAGAGAGAGAAATTTGTAGAAGTATTTAAATTACTATAATACCTTTTTGGAGGGAAAATTGATATGTGGATATCTAGAAAAATGACAAGTGTAAAAAACATGGCTTAAGAGAGGGACAAGTGGCAAAAGAAACCTTGCTTTATTAGAGGTTATAGATGTTTTTTATTCAAGCTTTAATATTACATTGTGTTTTTTTAAGCAGAGTCCTATGTGCTTGAATTATATGATGAATTTTGCAGGAACAGTTGAACGATGGATGTTGATATGGACGAAATTCAGGAAAAATGGTCGAGTTTTTATGGCAAACTATAATTTTAGGTTAAATTTTGTATAAAACATAAGTTTTGAAAATATTGTAAAATAAAATGTTGTTAACTTTATAATTTTTGTTAGTATTTTATAAAATGTATTGATTTGCTATCAATGTACTTTATTGTGTATTATTAGACATTAATTATTAATAAATTTATAGAAAATACATATTTTTTTAAACTACTAAAATCATGACATGCATTTATGACGCACAAATATGCATCATTTTTTTATGACATGACATTTCTTAACACGTGTTGTGTGTCATACATGCGTGTTATAAACAGATGACACACGAATGCACATCATCTTCTTTTATGAGTAGGTCTTCTTTGACACGCTTCAGTGTGTCATCTACCTCCTATTATGACATGCATTGCGCGTCATTAAACATTTGTTTTCTAGTAGTGACCCTTTCTATATAAAGTGAGGATTTAAGGTTAATCCCCTTTTAAGCATATTTATTCTTTTAATTTTCACCACTTCCCAAATTTTTAACTAGGCTTATATAATATAAAATTTAAATGTTACGTTAACAATCATTTTCTCTGTGGCGGAGTCAATTAATACATTTTCTCTAGTATTGAATAAGAGCATTTACAATCCATCCTTCATCCTCAATCTTATAATTACGTTAAACATCATTAATTTTTCTCTTTACTTTTCAATTAAATAAT
Source organism: Flaveria ramosissima (assembly GCA_025215565.1). Lineage (NCBI taxonomy): Eukaryota > Viridiplantae > Streptophyta > Magnoliopsida > Asterales > Asteraceae > Flaveria > Flaveria ramosissima. The sequence continues at coordinate 31,532,617 of CM046037.1, read as the reverse complement.
ATATTTTCATATATTTATCATTAAATTTTCTATCTCATCCACTCACAACCACTTTCAAATATTAAAAATTTTATGGGGGTTATACCGCGTTTCCCCATATTTCCTCATATTTGGGGAAACACGGTACAACCCCCATAAAATTTCTACCTCTTTCACTCTTAATCATTCACAATTATCCTTGATAATATAGGACATCCACTCACATATATATGAGGAACATATTGTGAATGCTCTAACTACATTCATTAATCATTAACCGATGAGAATTTTGTCAAGATTAAAGAAGAATAGACACATTAGACCGAACAAAGGATGACGAAATAAATAAATTTAAAAGCTAGAGTATCCATTTTAGTTTTGCTATACTTACCCGAATCAAAGAAACCCAATGGGATGTGTTCCCGAGTTTACTTAACAAGAGAAAAGACAAAAACACTTTCTTTTTCTTTCATTTCATTTCTTTTCTCTTCTCTTCTCTTCTTTTTTTTTGCTTTTTTCTTCATTTTCTTTCAATTTAAAAAGATTGATTTTAGTCTTTATTTTTCTTCCATTTCTTTTCTTTTCATCCTTAAGTAAACTCCGAAACACAACTTTTTTACTTTTCTTCCATTGTAAAAACTCTGGAACAAAACTGTTTTTTTTTTGTTTCCTTCCACTCTTCTCGTCTTAAATGAACTCGAAACATAGCGTATGAGTAATTCTGTCAAATGTATTTATCACACAATTGTGAAAAAGGAAGAGAATGTTTCATTTAATGTTGAGTTGATTAATTTTCATTTTTTATGATTAGTTTAATTTATTTGACAACTATTAAAATGATAAATAACTGGATTCTATAATAACATGTAGAGGTGGCAAAATGAAAATGGTCCGTAACATGTTAAAACAAGGTAACCTTATTACTTTTGAGCAAAAACATTTCAGACACTTATAAAAATCAAATTCTAAAATAAACTAAAAAATTATATGGTTTATGATTACAGAAAAATTATTAAAATGAATAACTTAAACCTTATCTGTGGTAAAGCAATTTTGGTTTATGCATTTGGAAAGAAAAATTATTCGATGATTTTTAGTAAATTCACCCTTTAGATATGAAACATAACCATTTACACTATATATCGATAATATGAAAACCCAAGTAATCCTAATTTCTATGGTCATATATATGCACATCCAAATATGTTTAACATCATTAACTTTGCATAATAATATGCTAATTAAATTAATACATACTTTGTAATTTCAAATATGGTGTGTAAGGTTTAATAAAGCTGATGCGTATCAATGTATTTAAGAGTGGATTGTTCTTAGAATAACAAAAATAACAAAGTGTTGGTGACTAGTAATGAAGAGATAAATAAGTGTTGACAGTTGGTCGTGACAAAAATAAACCATGTTACGACTAGAGGTGGGCATAAAAACCGGGTTCGGACCCGACCCCGGTCCCGACCCGGACCCGGGTACGGGTAGTACCCGATGGGAGGCATACCCGGGTTGGACCCATTTAAATCCGTAGGGTTGGAACCGGGTTTAGTTTTTGAGTTTTTTAGCGAACCCGACCCGAACCCAACCCAGTTTAAACCCGAATTGAACCCGGTATTGGACCCGATATTGAACCCGGTATTGGACATAAAAACAAGAAAAGAAAAGAAGAAAAAAAAACTAAACCCGGTATTGGACCCGGTTCCGGACCCGACCCTACCCTACCCGGGTATGGCGGGTAGGGTTTTCAAGTAAGTGAAGCCGACCCGGGTTCGTACCCGGGCTCACCAATACCCGGGTACGAAAAAACCCGATTGGGCCCAACCCGGTTTGAACCCGGTTTTGGGTATGGCCCAAAACCCAATTTGCCCATCTCTAGTCACGACTACGGGTGAATACACCAAGGGTGTTGGTTAAAAGATTCACTATGGGTGAGTACATGGGGTATAGGGGTAAAGAACTAATGATGAATGATGATGTTAGGTTGATGCAAGCATTACAATGGTGAACAAAACAAGTGAGGGATATAATTGACATATGGGCTGATGAATTCAACTTAACATATGTATTGGGCCAATTTGTGCTCAATTCACGTGAATTTATCAAGTGCGTAATGGGCCAAGAAAGCTGCAAGTGTGGGTCAAAGTAGAACACAGATCAAAGTGGACCGATAACGATAATAATAGACTACGCTGGTTAACACACGAGTACGGGCGATTATGTCATGACTCATGACGTTAATTCATGGCCATGGGTGATTTATAGTTCGCTTTAGGCCCGCAAAACGTTTAAACCGCCCTGTGAATACGAGAAAACAATCTATGTTCAAACCTGATAAAGAGTAGTTTGTAACTACGAGAAAACAATCTATGTTAAACTAACCAACCAAGTTAACGTATAAAACTACTTTGACTGTGATAGAAGAGAAATACTAAAAGTGTAACTACATCCGACACCTATAACTATAAACAATAAAATTTATGATAGGTGACGTTGGATTAATATTTGTATTATGTATGATAAAACCAACACCTATAACTATACATTAATTTTCATTTAACATGAACATCTACATTTTAGTTATAAATTATCCATTCATGCAAGATACAAGATTAGTAATCCGAATTTTTTGATTGTGAGAGTTAGAGACACATTACTTACGATTAAAATGTAACTCACAAATTGACTATACATATTGATACTATTAGACTACGGGTTTTTGCTATTAGATTTATCTAGCAAACCATAAAACCACGTGTTATACCATACGTAGACCCACTCCACAATGACGTGGCAGATTGCATTCCACATAACACCACAAAAGAACAAAATGACAATAGTTGCCGCCGGGGTTTTTAGAAAACAATATTTATATCTTAATAGGTTTAAAAGTCTAAAATACAATTTCTGTAATCGAACAAATAAAAACTATTTTTGAGTTTGTAAAGGGCATATAATACTAGAATCAAGCCCTCTCGCGTTACGACGGGCACGTAAAACCATAATAAAAAACATCATCATTGTCACACCACCGCCAGCGACCACTAATTGAAGCTGCGATGCGTTAATGCAAAGAAACTAAACTGACACGTAAACCATAGAAAAGTATAACTAAATCGATCTAGGACCCGCACGTTGCGAAGTACCTGCCAAACGGGAATAATAGATGTAAATATGTTAAACCACACACGCATGTTGCATCGTGATAACTCACAAAATTTAGACGAAACGTAAAGCGAAACGTAAAATTATTGAACCACACATGCATGTTGCGTCATGTTAACTTGCAAAACTTAGAACGAAACGTAAAACGAAAATTTGCGAAAGATGAAAAATACAAGGGAACAAAGTTTAAAGTAAAAAAAATATAAGGTTAAATTGTATTAAAGTTTTGTGTTAGAAGTAAAAAAATTTGTGAGGTTACATTGCAAAAGCTTTGCGTTAAAAGTAAAAAATCATTTTTTTAAAAACACTCCAAACATAAGATACATATCATTATGATAAAAAAGTTACAAATTAGTATAATACTAGAAGGGTGCCCGCGCAATGCGGCGGGGTGTCATTTTACATCCGACACGTGCAATTAAAATTTTATTATTCTTGTAGTAGTTTTACAAAAGTCTATTATGTTTTTAAGCTAAAATTTAAAACACCAAATAAATAGATTATGCATGACTACTTGTATATATGTATTAACTTACTTTATCTCACAAAATACAGATCTGTTCAGCAAAAAGTTTATACCAAAACGTGTAAAAAAACACAAGTTAAGTTATAGTCTCAAAACGTTTTTAAAGTGATAGATAAAAAGATGCTGAAATCTTAAAACATATTATGTTTTTTTGGTTTTACGGGTAGATAATATAAAATTTTATGCAAGTGTTAATAAGTGTAAGGTTATTATGTGTAACACCCAGAAATTTATTATTTTGAAGCCGACGAAGAAAGAAAAGAAATAAAGTCCAAAGTTGAGGGACCAAACTCGCCAACGAAGAAAAGTCGGGAAATGTGGTGATATGTGTAGGGAGAGGGCAGCCCACTCTCCCCACACTTCACAAAATTCAGCCACCAAAGAAGAGAGAAGAGAGAAAGAGGAGAAAAAGGGAGAAAAAGGGTTGATTCGGGTGATTCGGGTGTCCAAATTCGTCGAGTAGCAAGCCAAATCGAAGCTCTTGTCTTTGTGCTCGATTGTGTGAGTTCTAGGACCCCACTTTTACTTGTTTTCAACTGATTTTGGGGCTGGAAGATGTCAAAAACCCGTTTTTACAAGTGTGTGTGTTTGACCCATTTGAGTGTGATGTGTATGATGTGTTTAGAGCATGATTTCGGGCTTGTGTGTGCTTGTATGGGGTTAAGGTATGCATTCCTAAGGTCCAGGAGGGTTGATTTAGGCTTAGAATGGGTTTGGATGAGCTTGGAGGCCGAAAATGGCAGATTGGGTTCGGGATGAACTCCATTCTGCATCAGCTAGGGCTAGGCGACCGAATGAAGGCCATACGGCCGAATGAGGGCGATTGGAGGTTCATTCGCACGATTGGGACTCAGTCGCACGACTGGGAGTCCAGTCGCATGAGGGATGTGCGACTGAGGCTTCAATCGCATAAAGGCTTAGTCGCATGAGTCCATACGCATGAGGTTAGTCGCATAGGTGCCCATTCGTAGTAATCCCATTCGCACAAGGTCCATACGCACGATTGGATGTTCATTCGCATAGATGTCCATCCGCATGAGTCCAGTCGCATGATGTTCAGTCGCATGGAGGCCATGCGACTGAAGAGTGTCCATACGCCCGAACAGGGCTGTTGCACTCGAAGGAATGTGTAGTTTGACTTCTGGCCTTCGGGGAAAGGTGCAGATGTAAGTGTTGATGTAAGGTAACCCGTAAGAGCATGTAAGAGGATGGTTATGGCCTTAGAGAGCACGTAGGGCTTGATGATGAGGATGTTGCATGTTTATGCATATTATGAATGTATGATATTGCCCTGTATGATGATGATGAACGTGTATGATATGTTCCCTATTATGATGTATGCTTATCTTTCTTGTGGCTTTACATGTTATGTTAATGAATGAATGAATGAAGTATTATGTAATGTAAAGCGAAAGATAATGAAAGAGGAACATGAAGTAAGAATGCATGCATTAATGAATGATGAATGAACGAAAGAAAGGCTTGCAAGCATATTTATTGGGGTGAGCGACTTTGTGTTGCAAAAGACTCGGATGAAGTGCAATCATTTAGATTGCCTATGAGGTGAGCAACCTCGCCGTTGCAAAAGACTCGAGTAAGAGCTATCGTGATGTTGCCTTGGGGTGAGCAACCTTGTTGTTGCAAAAGACTCGGATAGCTTGCTATCGTTATGGGCAATTGGGGTGAGCAACCTTAGGGGTGCAAAAGACTCGGATAGCGAGCAATCATTGAGATTGCCATTGAGGTGAGCGACCATGTTGTCGCAAAAGACTCGGAAGACAGAATGAACGAAAAGAATGGAAGATAATGAATGAGATGAAAGATAATAATGACATTATCTGTGTATATGTATGTTGCATGATCGCATGATAAAGGAATGGTTTTTAATGAAAGTAAAGTATGTTTTATTATTAAAACTAGAACTCACTCAGCAACGCTGACTTTTATTGCATTTTCCAGTTGGCAGGTAAATGATTGCTGAGGATGGCACGACAAGGCTACTCGGCTCTTTTTGGGATGGCATCCATTTATGAGGCTTTTGTGTTATAATACAAACATGTATTTTGTAATCAGATAATGGTGTATTATTTGGCAAAAGTATTTATAATGAAATGTGATGTCATTTTTGAATGTTTCCGCTGCAATGTTTTCTTAATGAAATTGTAATTATACGTTTTATGTGCGATGAATGACCAACTGTAGGCGTCCCGGGAACGGGGCCTTACAAGTTGGTATCAGAGCCAAAGTTTAAGTGAAATGGGTAAATTTTCAAAATAAACCTTAACTTAAACTGAGAATGGGACGGAAAGGGAATGGGATGCCAAACTGAGTAGCTGCGTGCCATCAGGTATTTTCTTAAAGTTAACCGGTTTATGTGCGCATGGTATATGTTATGTGCTGTATGTAGATTTGAATACTGATGTAGTCAGGACAGGTAATACTTGGGGTATGAAGAGTACAGTAAGTGGCTAATCACAACTGGCCACTGTAATTAGGGACTTACTATACTTGACATAAACTGAGTTGTTTCCTTGAATGACCGTGTTGGTGTTTGAATCTTTCAGTGTGTTAGAGAATGGCTGGTGGTAGATCTTCTAGAGCTTCTAGGGGTGGAGGCCGTGATGGCCCTGTTGCTGAACCACGCCCTAAGAGAGGAAGGCCTAGAGCTGAGAAAGAGGTTCCTGCAGAACCTGAGACTCCTCATCCAGAAGCTGGGGATGAGAGTGCGAACTTGAGGGCCTCAGTAAAAGAGGCTGTTGTGGAGGAAGTACATCAGGTCATGCAGACAATCTTACCGTCTGTGGTGACCGAAGTCATCAAAGCCGTGAAGGAAGGGGAACGAAAGGAGAGAAACCGGGCCTCGGGGGAGCAACCGGAGCCTGAAACTATTTTCTCCGATAATGAGGAGGAAGAGGAAGAGGAGCCTGTGCGGGAGGTGGCACGAGGCTGCAACTATGGGGTGTTTATGAGATGCAAGCCCCCTACTTTTGACGGTAATGGCAATGCTGCCGCTGCTCACCGATGGGTGAGAGAAATGGAGGCTGTTCTCGACATCAGCGAGTGCCGAGAAGATCAGAAAGTCAAGTTTGCCACCCACTCCTTCGTGGACTCGGCACTATGCTGGTGGGACAACATTGTCCAAGCAGAGGGTAATCGGGCGATCGGGCGAATGAGGTGGCCCGAACTGAAGAAGATGGTGATCGAGGAGTTTTGTCCTCATCGGGAAATGGATAAGGTTGAGAGAGAGTTTCTGCAACTGGAGGCGGGAACCATGACCCACCAACAGTACACCACGAAGTTCAATGAGATGGCACGTCTGGTGCCAGATCAAGTGACGCCTCTGTCCCGAAGGATCAAGAGGTATATACAGGGATTGCCGGCGGATATTCGCAGGCACATGATCGCCGCCCGGCCGAGCACGTTTAGGTCGGCGGTGGATTTGGCGGGAAGATTGTATGATGAGAGGACGGTGGTGGTGACTGATGGTGGCAGGAAAAACGGTGGTGAACGAGGCTGGCAGGGGAAGAGGTTTGGTCGGGGTAATGCCTCGACGGGTAATAAGAAGGCACGGGTGGATGATCGCCGCGTGGTCACGACAGGTGCGGGGTCGAGAAGGTGTGGTAAATGTGGACGGGAGCATAGCGGGGAGTGCAGGTTTGGGTCGAACTTGTGCTTCAGGTGTGGAAAGGCGGGGCACATGGCAAAGGATTGTCGTGCGGTCCGATGCTTTAACTGTGGTGAAGAGGGTCACGTGCTCAAAGATTGTAAGAAGCCGAGGGCTGAGAGTTCAGGGGCAAGGAAGACGGGAGGTGATGGACCGAGGGCGAGCGCCAGGGCATTCACCATGACACAGGAGGAAGCTAGAACGGACCCTGATGTCGTGTCCGGTACGTTTCTGGTGAACCAAACTTTAGCTTCTGTGTTATTTGATTCTGGTGCGAGTAAAAGTTTTATTTCTGCTGCTTTCTGTGCTAAGCTGCCTGTTAGTAGTAGACGTGTTGATGCGCCCTTTGATGTAGAAACTGCCATAGGTAAGTCTACCAGGATTTCTAAGATGATAGAGAATTGTGATGTGGAGCTCGAGGGTCATAAGTTTCCTGTTAGACCGTTTGTGATGACCTTAGGTGGTTTTGACTTGGTTCTTGGGATGGATTGGTTAGCGGACTTCGAGGCGAACATTGTGTGTCGCAAGAAGATGATTCAGTTGTTGGCGCCTGATGGTAGTTCAGTGACGGTGTATGGTGATCGGGTTACTACGATTCCGAAAGTGATCTCGATGGCGGTGGCGGGAAAGTGTATGAGGCGTGGATGTAGTGCCTACTTGGCCTATGTAAAGGATGTGGATACGCCAACACCACGACTAGCTGATGTACCGGTTGTGTGTGACTTTCCAGATGTGTTCCCAGAAGACTTATCAGGAGTGCCACCTGACAGAGAGATTGAGTTTCAGATTGATCTGATACCGGGTGCCCAACCTGTTGCCAAGGCACCGTATCGGTTGGCTCCGACCGAGATGAAAGAATTGATGGAGCAATTGCAGGAGTTGCTTGATAAGGGGTTCATTAGACCGAGTATCTCTCCTTGGGGTGCTCCGGTCCTGTTTGTAAAGAAGAAGGACGGTAGTATGAGGATGTGCATCGACTACCGCGAGCTAAACAAGTTGACAGTGAAGAACCGATACCCCTTACCGAGGATAGATGATTTGTTTGATCAGCTTCAAGGTGCCAGTTGGTTTTCGAGAATAGATCTTCGATCTGGTTACCATCAGTTGAAGGTGAAAGAGCAAGACATTCCTAAAACAGCTTTCCGTACGCGCTATGGTCACTACGAGTTCCTCGTCATGTCTTTTGGTTTGACCAACGCGCCAGCGGCTTTTATGGATTTGATGAACCGGTGTGTCGGCCTATGTTGGATAAATCAGTGATTGTGTTCATTGATGATATCCTGATTTACTCGAGGAGCGAAACAGAGCATGCCGGTCACATTCGGGAGGTTCTTGAGACGCTGAGAAGGGAGAAGTTGTATGCAAAATTCTCCAAGTGCGCGTTCTGGTTGCGCGAAGTTCAGTTCTTGGGTCACGTGGTGAATCCCGATGGGATTATGGTGGACCCGGCAAAAGTGGAGGCGGTTATGCAGTGGAAGTCGCCAAAGACGCCATCCGAGATTCGTAGCTTCTTGGGTTTGGCGGGTTACTATAGAAGGTTCATCCAAGACTTCTCCAAGATTGCTTCTCCACTAACCAAGTTGACCCGAAAGGATGTGAAGTTTATATGGGGTCAAGCTCAAGAGAAGGCGTTTGAAGAATTGAAGGCGAGATTGACTCAAGCTCCTGTTCTGTCATTACCCGATGGAAGTGAAGACTTGGTGGTTTATTCCGATGCTTCTTACTCGGGGTTGGGGTGTGTGTTAATGCAGAGAGGAAAGGTTATAGCCTATGCATCCCGACAGTTGAAGGTTCATGAGGTCAATTATCCTACTCATGACTTGGAGCTGGCAGCCGTGGTCTTTGCTTTAAAGATTTGGAGGCACTACCTCTACGGGACGAAGTGCACCATATTCACTGACCACAAGAGTCTGAAGTACTTCTTTGAGCAGAAGGATTTGAACATGAGGCAGAGGCGGTGGTTGGAACTTATAAAGGATTATGATTGTGAGATCCACTACCATCCGGGCAAGGCCAATGTGGTGGCCGATGCCCTTAGCCGGAAAGAGAGGCCCGAGCCGATTCGGGTGAAAGCCTATCAGTTGATCATGACCTCCGATGTGATGATGCAGGTTAAAGAGTTTCAAGATGAGGCATTGAAAGAAGATCATCTTAACTCTGAAAGAATGAGAGGTCTGGTTGGAGAATTGGGTGAAAACACGCTCGGTGTTAGAACCCGATTTGATCGTGTGTGGATTCCTCGTTTTGGGGATCTACGGGAGAAGATAATGGATGAAGCTCACAAGACTCGGTACTCCATTCATCCTGGTGCCACGAAAATGTATCATGATATGAAGAAAGATTATTGGTGGCCGGGCATGAAGCGCGATGTGGTGGAGTATGTGAGTAAGTGCCTTACTTGCTTACAGGTGAAGGCCGAACATCAAAAGCCGTACGGGAAGATACAACCTTTGGATATACCGGAATGGAAGTGGGAGCACATCACCATGGATTTCATTACCAAGCTACCGCGTACGCCGAAAGGGTATGATGCCATATGGGTGATAGTTGACCGTTTGACGAAGAGTGCTCACTTTCTACCGATCCGCGAGACATATTCATCTGAGAGGTTGGCCGATCTGTTCATCAAGGAGATTGTGACTCGTCATGGTGTACCGGTGTCTATTGTGTCGGATCGCGACACCCGGTTTACATCTAAATTCTGGAAGAAGTTCCACGATGCTCTGGGGACGAGATTACACATCAGCACGGCTTATCATCCCCAGACTGATGGTCAGTCCGAAAGGACCATTCAGACGCTGGAAGACATGCTTCGGGCATGTGTGATTGATTTTGGTGGAAGTTGGGATGACCACCTACCGTTAGCTGAATTCTCATACAACAACAGTTATCACGCCAGCATTGGCATGCCTCCATATGAGATGCTATACGGTAGAAGGTGCAGAACACCCGTTTGTTGGGGTGATATTGGTCAGAAGGAATTGGGGAGCGTCGAGGTAATCGAGGCTACGACTGAGAAGCTTGAGAAGATCAAAGCCTTCATGAAGGCAGCCAAAGATAGACAGAAGTCGTATGCTGACAAACGGCGCAGGCCGATTGAGTTCCAGGTGGGTGACCGGGTTATGTTGAAGGTCTCACCTTGGAAGGGTATCATTCGCTTCCGAAAGCGGGGCAAGTTGAGCCCAAGGTATATAGGCCCTTTCCGAATCATTGCTCGAGTAGGAGAGGTGGCCTATAGACTGGAGTTGCCAGATGAGTTAAGTGGAATTCACCCGACATTCCATGTATCTCATCTAAGGAAGTGCTTAGCAGATGAAGATATGATTGTCCCATTGGAAGATATCGAAGTAGATGAACGGCTCAATTATGTGGAGCAACCAGTGGCAATCATCGACCGAAAGGAGAAAAGGCTAAGGAATAAAGTGGTTCCTCTTGTGCGTGTGCAGTGGAAGCACAGGAAGGGATCCGAATCAACGTGGGAGACTGAGAAAGAAATGAGACAACATTATCCACGTTTGTTCGAGGAATGACAGGTTTCGGGGACGAAACCTATTTAAGGGGGGTGGACTTGTAACACCCGGAAATTTATTATTTTGAAGCCGACGAAGAAAGAAAAGAAATAAAGTCCAAAGTTGAGGGACCAAACTCGCCAACGAAGAAAAGTCGGGAAATGTGGTGATATGTGTAGGGAGAGGGCAGCCCACTCTCCCCACACTTCACAAAATTCAGCCACCAAAGAAGAGAGAAGAGAGAAAGAGGAGAAAAAGGGAGAAAAGGGTTGATTCGGGTGATTCGGGTGTCCAAATTCGTCGAGTAGCAAGCCAAATCGAAGCTCTTGTCTTTGTGCTCGATTGTGTGAGTTCTAGGACCCCACTTTTACTTGTTTTCAACTGATTTTGGGGCTGGAAGATGTCAAAAACCCGTTTTTACAAGTGTGTGTGTTTGACCCATTTGAGTGTGATGTGTATGATGTGTTTAGAGCATGATTTCGGGCTTGTGTGTGCTTGTATGGGGTTAAGGTATGCATTCCTAAGGTCCAGGAGGGTTGATTTAGGCTTAGAATGGGTTTGGATGAGCTTGGAGGCCGAAAATGGCAGATTGGGTTCGGGATGAACTCCATTCTGCATCAGCTAGGGCTAGGCGACCGAATGAAGGCCATACGGCCGAATGAGGGCGATTGGAGGTTCATTCGCACGATTGGGACTCAGTCGCACGACTGGGAGTCCAGTCGCATGAGGGATGTGCGACTGAGGCTTCAATCGCATAAAGGCTTAGTCGCATGAGTCCATACGCATGAGGTTAGTCGCATAGGTGCCCATTCGTAGTAATCCCATTCGCACAAGGTCCATACGCACGATTGGATGTTCATTCGCATAGATGTCTATCCGCATGAGTCCAGTCGCATGATGTTCAGTTGCATGGAGGCCATGCGACTGAAGAGTGTCCATACGCCCGAACAGGGCTGTTGCACTCGAAGGAATGTGTAGTTTGACTTCTGGCCTTCGGGGAAAGGTGCAGATGTAAGTGTTGATGTAAGGTAACCCGTAAGAGCATGTAAGAGGATGGTTATGGCCTTAGAGAGCACGTAGGGCTTGATGATGAGGATGTTGCATGTTTATGCATATTATGAATGTATGATATTGCCCTGTATGATGATGATGAACGTGTATGATATGTTCCCTATTATGATGTATGCTTATCTTTCTTGTGGCTTTATATGTTATGTTAATGAATGAATGAATGAAGTATTATGTAATGTAAAGCGAAAGATAATGAAAGAGGAACATGAAGTAAGAATGCATGCATTAATGAATGATGAATGAACGAAAGAAAGGCTTGCAAGCATATTTATTGGGGTGAGCGACTTTGTGTTGCAAAAGACTCGGATGAAGTGCAATCATTTAGATTGCCTATGAGGTGAGCAACCTCGCCGTTGCAAAAGACTCGAGTAAGAGCTATCGTGATGTTGCCTTGGGGTGAGCAACCTTGTTGTTGCAAAAGACTCGGATAGCTTGCTATCGTTATGGGCAATTGGGGTGAGCAACCTTAGGGGTGCAAAAGACTCGGATAGCGAGCAATCATTGAGATTGCCATTGAGGTGAGCGACCATGTTGTCGCAAAAGACTCGGAAGACAGAATGAACGAAAAGAATGGAAGATAATGAATGAGATGAAAGATAATAATGACATTATCTGTGTATATGTATGTTGCATGATCGCATGATAAAGGAATGGTTTTTAATGAAAGTAAAGTATGTTTTATTATTAAAACTAGAACTCACTCAGCAACGCTGACTTTTATTGCATTTTCCAGTTGGCAGGTAAATGATTGCTGAGGATGGCACGACAAGGCTACTCGGCTCTTTTTGGGATGGCATCCATTTATGAGGCTTTTGTGTTATAATACAAACATGTATTTTGTAATCAGATAATGGTGTATTATTTGGCAAAAGTATTTATAATGAAATGTGATGTCATTTTTGAATGTTTCCGCTGCAATGTTTTCTTAATGAAATTGTAATTATACGTTTTATGTGCGATGAATGACCAACTGTAGGCGTCCCGGGAACGGGGCCTTACATTATGTAACTTATTATAAGAGATAATTTGTAAATAATGTTATAAATAATATTTTACCCTCAAAAGTGATTGCATCTTATGCATTGAATGTAGTAAGTGTTTTTAATTTTATGGTATATTAAAATAGTCCTCTCATATGCTTTATATATAATATAGATAAATAAACTTTTCATTAAAATGGAGACATGAAGGATTAACGTCTATGAACACATGGGTACACAGCTTCCACCGCCTCCATGAACGTGCTTTAATGGATGAATTTTATGGTTAACAAATTAAAAAAAAACAGTAAATTTAAGGGTATCCGGAGTAGGGCTTGGTTACATTAATCAGGTAAGGAGGGTACACTGACCCGGGTAGCTCGGATAGGTGAATCGGGTTGGTCATCGGGTTTCTCAAGTGTAGTGGGGCTTGGGTACATTAATCGGGTTTCTTGGTAGTATTTTGCTTCAGCCATGTTTCTTTTGTTTTGTTTTGTTTTATTTTTTATGTGCTAGGCACTCAGGGAAAATCAGTGAGGAGAGCATAAAAGAACAAGACTTTTATTTTGATTATTAAACTTTAAATCGTTTCTTTAATATCATAAAATTGTTTTTGATTTGATATCTGTAACAGTGACACGTCAGGCTCTCTAGATTAGGGTGTTGCAATGTGCCTCACTACCATGTATATCTCTTTACTATCTTACTCTCTCGATCGCCCTCCCATAACCTTACCTAAGCTACACCCACCATGGTTTAGTGGTGTTTATTAACCACTTAAATTCACCAAAACACTAAAACTAATCCAATAACTGATTTAAAGTTTATAATACAGTTCATAGTTGGACCAAAGAAGCGGCCTTGTAAACCGAATTAATCGTTTACCTAATTAAAAATTATTATAATCTCTTAAAAACATAGCTATATTGTGAATCTTGAAACAATGATAAGGTTGTTGTTATGTGACCTGTACGTCACGCGTTTGGGTCGTGCAAATATCCTCATGCGGAAACACAAGGTTTGTATACATCAAGCCTATAGCGACTATGTCTCTATACCCTCCACATCTTGCGCACGCAAAAGCTTTATGCATCGGTTTGTATTTTTTATATATGTATTATATTACATTCATAAACTATCTTTATCCTTTTCAACAACAAATAACGATTTTAATCACACTAAACGTAAACATTAAAATTTTTAAGGGTGCTCATCGAATTTATTATTAGGTTATCCAATTTGAATTCATAGAAATTTTATAAATTGAATTCAAGTTTGACTTAGAATTTTTAAAAACGATTCAATTACGGAATAATGGAAACTGAATTCTTCTTTAAATAAATAAAGTAATTATATATATATATATATATATATATATATATATATATATATATATATATATATATATATATATATATATATATATATATATATATATATATATATATATATATATATATATATATATATAAGGAAATCAATAACACATATTATAAAATAAATAAATATTTACATATATACGTTTACCAACTAGATGTACAGTGATGTACCATCAGTTACAACTTAATGTACAAGGAGTTGATGTTATGCTCATCTAACCTGTAGGTGACTGGCTTGCATCTTTCCTGCTTGCCATGACATTAACAAGTATCCCAGTCTTTTCTTTTGCTTTTGCATTTCTCTCTCCCTACTTCACAACGACGATACTTCACGATCATATCCCGCTTTTCGAGCCTGCCGATTGCGATGACGACGGTTTGGTCAATCAAAACAATTTCTTTGTGGTGGCTAGGGCTTGTGGTGCTCCTACCACAACAGTGGTTATGGCTTAGGGCTTTACACCTAACAAAATCTTTGACGATAGATTATGTAACTCTAAGGCGGCGACTTTTGATAGTGTTTTTAGGTTTTGTCTTCCTTTTACTCAGCCAAATTCGTAAAGGTTTGAATTTTCTTTTCTCATAGTTGTTGACCTGAATCTTTAGTTTGTACTTCTTGATTTTCCATGGTTTTGTGAGCTCGGAAAAAGCAATAACCTTATAAGAATATGCATCCGAAAAGACTTGGGTGTTGTTTGTTTTTTTCGCAGTAAAATGTCTGCAGTCTGCGGACCACATTTGCAGACTTCTACATGAGAAGAGGTGGACCAAACATCTGCAGTCTGCAAGAAGAAGACTATTTGCTTTTTAAAATTGCAGACTATTAAAATATTTTGTAATTAAAGATAAATTATCAAACTTTTTGGAAACAAGCAATTATCTCACAAACCCATTGCTATCAACATCAACAGCAAGAAATTGTGCAAAGGTGAGATATTGACTCAGAACCCACTTTACCATCATCTTATGCCTCTTATCAACTCTAGCTTTAGCCAGATACAAAAACGCCCAAGCCACCGCAAAGCGTAGACACGAGCAACCACACGCACGCAAACACCCGACCACCCGCTGTCGAAAACCCTATATCACCATACCCAATAGTATGTAGTCACAGACATAACAGAAAGATGGAAATACCTGCAAATTGTAGGTGCGGTTTTCGTGCAAATCGCAGGTGAGGTTTTCGATCGATAGAGATACATTCTCCTAAAGTTAAAAGTTTGGGGGAATTGAATCTGAACATCGGGGTTAGGCCAGCAGTGGCTGCGGTATAACTATTGATTGCGAACATTCGGAACCCACTTCACCATCCTTATATGCCTCTTATCATTTTGCTCTGGTAGCACACAGAGGTGAGACGGTGGCTGCGGGCGGTGGCGGGTGGGCCGACAATGGTGAGGGGAAGGAAGAGGGTAGAAGGGTTGATGGTTTTGGGGAAGGAGGAAAACTTTTGTTTTGTATCTTTAGAAAATGTTAGAGGATGTTAGAAGTGCATATGCAATGTCTTCTCCACGCAGAACTTAGGAAGACCTTTTTTAGTGAAAAGTCCTTCAAAACAAACAATCTGCAGACCTCAACGTCTGTGCGTGGTCTACACGATGCAAACAAAAGAGGTCAGGAAGTGCTTCTCAGAAAAAACAAACAGCCCCTTGCTAATTATAGGTTTAGGTTAAATGACCTCTAAATCTAATAAACTTCATTAAACCCTCAAGATCAAGAAAATTCATTTAACCCCTAAAATCAAGAAGAGTTTGCTACATCTTTAGATGATTACGTAATGGAAATTGCATTTGTATGTAATGTAGGTGGTGTTTCTATCTACCAGGGACTCATCATACCTAATTGCATTACTCCAGAGTTGTATATGTTAAAAAAATAGAAGGTACAACTTGTAAGGATTCCTATAAGTCTGATGCAGCCAAAACATCCAAAGTCTCTCTGCATGCATGCACTGAAAAACAGAAGTAGAAATGCTTGGGAAGTTTTACACCATGCACTAGAAATATTCTAAGTGTAAAATCTTCCGAAGCCAAGACCAACATCTTCCGAAGCCAAAAGTGAAGTCTTCTGAAGCTTCAAAGACAAAGTCTTCCGAAGCCAAAGAGTGAAGATAGATTTCTTCCGAAGACTTTTGAAGATATGCCTTTATCTGATGTACTTTACCATAAAGCTGGCACCTTTCCGCTGCAACTCTATAAAGTCACCAACTTACATGAGTTGGTGAAAAGGTCCATGCTTTTGGTAACTGTACATTGAGGTCTTGAGTCTGTGCTTTCTACTTTATGTACTTTTATCCTTTTTGTAATATATTAGGATGTGAGCTATGGCATGTCATAATCACTAGTCAAAAGGCAAATCTGCCTTTTGACTCTACATTTGATTTTTCAGTTGTCTAGTCATATGTATCCAGCCGGCTTTCAAAGTATGGCCGGCTGTAGGATGTAGTATATGTATCTCAAGTACTTGTAACTTTCCTTTATGCTTTGTAACATTTGTAATAGAACTTGAGAAGCAATATACAACATTCTTGAAAACCAATTACTTGTGTTGTTTGCCATCTTGTTCTGTCTCATTCTTACTTGTGTTCTTAGCATCTTTCACTAAAGTTAACCAGTTTCCTATTTGATTTCTTAAGTGTTCTAAGTAACTCTCCTTATTGTGTTGTTGTGTTGTAAATGCATACCCTTCAACGGTCCTGCATTTGGTATCAGAGCTTTTCAGGCTCTTGATATAAGATCTCACCATCTTAAGATCCCTCACACACAGAAAATACTTAACAACTCAAATGGCAGCTATTACCAAAGCTGATATGGAAACTGGAACTATGACAAAGTCTCCACTGATCACTCCTGAAGACTTTGATACTTGGTGTCAAAGAATGGAAGGCTTCATCAAGTCTCAAGACTCCAGGATGTGGGACTCTGTTGTTGAAGGACCTTACATACCAAGCACCACTTTTGCTACTGGTGGTGGTATGATTCCAAAGGCTGTGGCTGATTACTCTGAAGAAGACATGAAGAGAATAGAGATAGATCAGAACGCCATGACAGCCCTTCAAACTGCTCTTCCAAACTCCATCTACACTGTAAAACTGTCAAACAACTATGGGAAGCACAAGCTGATGTATGAGGGGTCTACTGAAGCAAAGGAGAACAAGAAGGATCTCCTAAAGTAGCAGTTTGAAAACTTCAGCTTTAATGTATGTTGGAGTAACTCTTAAGAATAGGGACATTGTAAGAAAGTTTATGTCCTCTCTTCCTAGACAATGGCATATTACTTTGTTGTTATCAAGAGGACTGAGAACCTTAAGATTCTTAATCTTATAGAGTTTTATGGTATTCTTAATGGCTTCCAGATAGAGATGAACATGCAAAACTCATCTGGTAACTCCAGCAATCAACTGAGTTCAGCCCTCCATGTGGTTGAAAGGGAAAGCATTGAGCCACAACATCATCTTATATGCTACCCTGACAACTCACAAAAGGGCCCTTTCATCACCTTCCCAGAGACTTTAAGGGAAAGCTACTCTCAAGGAAGTCCCTTCCAAGAGACAAGTTCTTCTCATGCTTTTGTCTCTGTTGATGAAACCACAGGCAACTTTCTCTTCACCCTTGAAGATTTGGATTGTATCCATCCAGATGATTTGGAGTACATGGAGATAGTCCAGCAGATGGCTCTTCTCACTCACAGAGCCAAGAAGTTCTACAAGAAGACAGGGAGAAAGTTTCCAAGCAATGCAGCCAGTGGAAAGTTTAGGCTGGATAAAAGCAAAGTAAAGTGTTACAACTGTAACCAGATGGGACACTTTGCAAGGGAGTGTAAGGTACCAAGGACAAATGGTGGCCAAGCACAAACCAGACCAAACTACACTGAGAAAGCCACCCAGAATGAGAAGCCAAAGCAGCAAGCTGCAGTTGCTGTTGAAGAAGGAGGCTTTGACTGGAGCTTTCAGGTAGAAGATGCATCTCCAAACCAAGCACTCATGGCAGACCACGATGAAGCCAAGGTATTGGAACATCTTTGTACTCCTGAGTGCATTGCTAAAGTCAATAGATATAGGTCCTATAACTTAGAAATGAGATCTGATCTTGAGTCCTTAAATATCTTAAAAGCTGGTTTTAAAGAGCTGAAAATGATTATAAACTAAAGATAAAGGACTTAGAGAAAACCATTTCAACTCTTAAACATGAGCACACAAACTACAGAACTCAGATCAAAGACCTCATTACTAAGCTAATTGAATGCCATGTTAAGCTTGTGATCAGCAAAGCCAAGGCAGAAAAATATGTTCTTAAAGAAGAGACCTACAAGAACATAATATCCTCATCCTTGCATGCAAAAGTTTGTTATCAAAATAAGCAGGGACTGGGATCTTGTGAGATAGCTCCTCCACACACAATCTTGTCTGTAAGATCTCCTAGGTGTGGAACTTGTGAAGATGAGCTTCCCCTCATAGATCATGTGACTGAAGAGGATGAAGAGGAGATAGTGGAGAATGGCTCTGGGAAGATTGAAGAGGAGCATTCTAAGAAGGGTCACCATTCTTTTGAGGAGAGCAAAGTTGTTAGGATGACCAAGTCAAGGAGAAAGAACTTGATCAGGAAGGCCAAAAGAAAGTCCAAAAAGGCTCAAGAGATCAAGGCCACCTTCAATTCTGCACAAAAACAAGTCTTCATCTCTGCAGGATTTGAAGTGGTTAAGGCTGAAGACACCAACTTGAACTCCATCAACAAGAGTTCTGGTTCATGTCCAAATCATCCCATCATCAAAAAGAAGGCTGATCAGTTGTGCACCACTGCTCTACAACCTGAACCATCCAGCTTCAAAGGTAGTTCTATCCCCACAAGAATTGTCACAACATCTGCAAAGATGAAGATGGAGAAGGAAAGTGATCAAGTTCAGCCTTGTTCACAAAGGAAAACTCCTAGAAGGAAGAAAATGGACTGTGTTATGTGTGGGAGTACTTCTCATCTTGCTAAGGATTGTGTTTACAATCCAAAGAGTACTCTCCACATGACCAAGAAAGAAACTTCTAAGAGTTTGGAGAAGAAGAAGTAAGCTTCGGAAGGAAAATCCTTTTCCTTCAGAAGCTCCAAAATGAAGAAGAAGACAAGTGGAAACTTGCCTTCGGAAGAAATTTTGGTCTCGGAAGAAAGGAATACTTCCGAAGCACTGAAGCCTGCTGCAGTGAAAGCAAGATCTTCCGAAGGTCCAGTCATCAAAACTTCCGAAGCATTGAAGGTCAAGTCTAAGCTTCCAAAGGTGGTGTGGAAGTCAAAGAAAGACCAAGTGGCTGAAAGTTCTTCATCAACATCAGCAAATGATCCTTCTAGCATGACCATAGGATCAATTAATGATGCATTGTCTTCAACTTCTTTTGATAAGCCCAAGACCAATGAGGCTTAGGTTTCCAAATGTAACTGACCATCTCTTTTATGCGGAACAGCTCAAGACAAACAGAAATGTATGGATCATTGACAGTGGCTGTTCCAGGCACATGACAGGGAATAGGTCACTACTCCAAAAGTTTAAAAGAATTGATGGAGGACCAGTTGCTTTTGGAGGAAATGCAAGAGGTTACATTACAGGAAGGGGCAAGGTCACAAATGGTAAGCTCAGCATTGAGAAGGTAAACTTTGTCAAGGAGCTTGGGTATAATCTTCTGAGTGTATCCTAATTTTGTGATCAGAGTCATAACATGCTCTTCACTGAGCATGAGTGCATTGTTCTCAGGCCCGGGTTGGTCATTCCTCATGAGCACATCCTGCTCAAAGCCCCCAGGAAAGGGAACATGTACAAGATGGATTTGCAAGAAACATCTCCCTCAGGAGAAGTTTCATGCTTTATGTCTAAAGCAAATAATGATGAATCTTTTCTCTGGCATAAAAGAATGTGCCATGTAAACTTTAAAAACATGAATAAACTAATTAAGAATGATTTGGTAACTGGAATACCAAAGAAAGAGTTTACAAGTAATGACCACTGTGTTGCATGCCTAAAAGGGAAGCAACACAAGGTATCTCACAAGCCAAAAGAAAGAAATTCCATCATTAATCCTCTACACTTATTACATATGGATCTCTTTGGCCCCACCAGTGTAATGAGTCTAGGAAGGACCTCTTATTGTTTGGTGATCACAGATGACTTTACAAGATTCACTTGGGTCTTCTTTCTTAGAACTAAGGATGAGACTTCTGAGATTCTGAAGAATTTCATCTTAAAGATTGAGAATTAATGTGATCACAAGGTCAAAACCATAAGATATGATCAAGGAACTGAATTCAAGAATCAAATCCTTGATACAGTTTGTGATGAAAAAGGTATTACAAGACAATATAGTGCTCTCAGGACTCCTCAGCAAAATGGTGTTGCTGAGAGGAGAAACAAGACACTAATTGAAGTTGCAAGAACTATGTTGTTTGACTTTAAACTTCCCATCATCTTCTGGGCAGAGGCAGTAAACACTGCTTGCTATGTGCAAAACAGAGTTTTAGTGGTTAAGACACATGGTAAGACTCCTTATGAACTTTGGCACAAGAGAAAACCTTTCATTGGTTTTCTCAGGTCATTTGGATGTCCTTGCACCATCTTGAATACCAAAGATCAAATTGCCAAGTTTGCTGAGAAATCAGATGATGGGTAGTTCATTGGATACTCTTCTCAAGCTAAAGCTTATAGAGTATACAATCTCAGAACTAGAGTAGTTGAGGAGTCAACCAATGTGACTTTCAATGAGCATACTCCCAGTGTGAAAGGTTCTGGTCCGGATTGGCTATTTGATCTTGATCTAGTTACCAACTGTTTTAACAAATCTTGTGAGAATGTTTCAGGGTCCACAGATACACTACCTACAGGTGATCCTGACCCAAGATTTGAGCTAAGAAGACCTTCAAGCTACACATCTTCAGCTCCAGTGGTAACTAATCCTGAAAATGAAGCTTCTACTAGTACATCAATGACAAATCCTGCTGATACTTCTGGGGTGCCTTCAAATTCCAGCTTAGAGGCACAAAACTCAGAGGAAGGAGCTTCAAATGTTAGAGAAAATGGTGGTGGTGAAAGTGATCAAGAATTTCTTGATGCTGATAACCACCCCATTGAAGACAACATCAATGATGTCACACACTCATTGGAACAAGTCAATCTTGATAAGTGTGCTGATGTGGAGGGTGAATCTTCCTTGCCAGATCAGAATTTCTCAAATTTAAATCTGTCTAAGCAACTTGCTGTAATCCCCAGCTAAGGATCCACAAGTCTCATCCTACCACAAACATCATTGGAGATGTTGATTCAGGGGTGAGAACAAGAGGACAAACCCATGAAGCAAATGTTTGTCTTCACTCTTGTTTCTTGTCCCAGATAAAGCCAAAAAAAATTGATGAGGCTCTAAAGGATGGAAGTTGGGTTGAAGCTATGCAAGAGGAGCTGCTTCAATTCAAAAGGCAAAAGGTTTGGAACCTATGTCCTCTTCCTTAAAGGAAGACTACCAAAGGAACCAAATGGGTTTTGAGGAATAAGAAGGATGATAGAGGACTTGTCATCAAGAACAAGGCAAGACTAGTTGTTCAAGGGTATACTCAAGAAGAAGGAATTGTGTAACACCCCGAAAAGTCGAAACGAGTCATTAAGGACAATGGGCTTAATTAACGGGTATTTAATAAAAGAAGGAAATGGGTTATGGGCCAAAATTGGGTTTATGGGCAAGAGCCTAAGTGATTAAGGCCCATAATCAGCCCTTAACCAACCCAAATCAGCTCCATCTCCATCATTACAACCCTAGCCACCAAAATTCGTAGAGAGAGAAAGTGAAGAAAACTCAAGATTTGAAGCTTCCAAGGTGAAGAGGTTGAAGATCTGGGTGTTGGAGCATCAAGATCTAAGAAAGAAGCAACAAATCCAGGTAAGAATCGACCTCTAAACCCTTCTGTAGATCAAACCCGGATTCTAGGGTTTTGGGTTTTGAAAAGTTGCAAAGAATCGCATAAAGGTCACATTTTTACGTATG
Organism: Flaveria ramosissima; assembly: GCA_025215565.1. NCBI lineage: Eukaryota > Viridiplantae > Streptophyta > Magnoliopsida > Asterales > Asteraceae > Flaveria > Flaveria ramosissima. The sequence goes on along the minus strand of CM046037.1, from coordinate 31,510,333 downwards.
AAAACATGTATAAAGCTTAGATTTAGCCTCATGGATGATAAACTAAGAGATTGGACGTAAAAAGTTATGATTTTGGGTTAAAAACGGTCTGGTCCGTAAATTTTATGCGATCTGCGAAACTGTATGTTCATCCAGCGAATTTGCGTATTCAATCAGCGAAACTGTGGATCTTCCTGCGAAACTATAGTTTCGCAGGTAGTTTCGCAGACATGGTTTTCCAACGAAAGTTGGACGAAACTGGCAGTGAAACTGGCAGCGAAGATGCCAGCGAAACTGCCAGCGAATGTACTAGCGAAACTAACAGTGAAACTGCTGGTGAAACTAGCAGCGAAAGTGTTGGCGAACCTAGCTGCGAAATTGCTGATCTTGCAGCGAAATTAGCAGCGAATTTAGGCAGAAATTAACCTCTATAAGTGTTAGCTATTCTGCAGGCTGTGTAGAGTGATCCTAGCCTTGTAAGCTTAGCCTAGAAGTTATTCGTGAAATCCAGGTGAGTTCTAGATCCCCTATTTATAAGTTTTTCCATGTTTTGGGGCTATTATGCATACTAAAAATACGTTTTTAAATGACCAAGATTTTAAGGGGTTTTAATAGGAAGAACGATTTTTCTATAAGTAAACCAGCTAGGGGCGTTGCCCCATGGACCCCACTAGGGGCTGCTGCCCCTAGGACCCCGCTGTCAGGGGCTGCCGCCCCCGAACCCCCGCTGTCCTGCGGCGGGTCGGTTTATGTTTCATGATGATTAGTACTTGGTATGTTGTGTACTTAATAAGTTAAGTATTATATATACTAAGTGGAAGATGATATTAATGAAAAGCGAAACTTAATGAATGTTACCCCCGGGCCCGTATGATGATGAAAAGTCTTGCAAGCACTATGATAGACTTCACTTATGTGAGTCTGATGTATGATGATGGATCTGTATTCATGAGCGGGCTATGTGCCTTGCAGTGTGGATCAACTGTCGGGGGTTAGCTACCGTTTTCATGTGTACCGACAGGGATTGGCATTTGTTGTCAATCAACATGGAGCTCTTGCTTTGTGCAATCTCGTTTATGATGAAAGTGAAAGATAATGAAAGAATGAAAGATAATGAACATGCCTATTATGATGCAATTAATGTTATATTCTATGTTGTACGCATGGTCATTATATGAAGGATAAAGATTATATTTTCTTATAATATTTAAAACTAGAACTCGCTCAGCGAAGCTGACTTTTATGCATAATAGTTGGCAGGTAAGTGCTGATGCTGAGGATGGCACACGGAGCTACTTGGGGAGCTATGGATGGCATTCCTACTTATGAAATCTTTATTGTAATTTAAGAACAATTAGCATGTTTTGTTTGAAATTAAAGGACAAGTGTATGAGTACAATATGATTTCTATGTTTTAAATGAATGTCTAATTATTTCCGCTGCAATGTTTTATTATTAAACTGATTTTATGCTATGATTAACCAACTGTGAGGCTTCCCGGGAACGGGGCCTTACAAATTGACTACATAGATGTTTTTGCTCCTATAGCAAGACTTGAAGCTGTTAGGATATTCCTAGCTTTTGTTGCATCCAAGAACTTCAAGGTCTACCAACTTGATGTCAAGTGTGCTTTTCTGTATGGGGTGATTGATGAAGAGGTGTATGTCAGACAACCACCTGGGTTTGCAGATCCTGATCATCCTGATTATGCATGCAGGCTTGATAAAGCTCTTTATGGGCTGCACCAAGCACCTAGGAAGTGGTATGAGACTCTATCTCAGTATCTCTGTTAGTATGGCTACAAAAGGGGTACTATAGATGGAACTCTCTTCATCAAAGGAACAGGAAATGACATAATGCTAGTTCAAGTATATGTAGATGACATTATCTTTGGGTCAACTAATCCAAAGCTCTGCAAAGACTTTGAGAAGCTGATGAAGGACATGTTTGAAATGAGTGCCATGGGGGAACTCAATTTCTTTCTAGGAATTCAAGTAAAGCAAGTTGACAATGGCATCTTCATAAGTCAGTCAAAGTATGTACAAGACATGCTTAAAATATTAAACATGACTGATTGTAAGGTTGCTAAGACACCCATACCCAGAAATCACTCCCTTGGACCTAATCTTGAAGTGGAGTGTGTTGATGAGCATCTCTACAGGGCAATGATTGGGTCTCTTATGTACCTTACAACTAGCAGGCCAGATATCATGTTTGCTACATGCATTTGTGCAAGATATCAAGCCAACCCCAAGATGTCACACCTGGTCACTGTCAAAAGAATTTTAAGATATCTCAAAGATGCTCCATCACTTGGCCTTTGGTATCCAAAGAATTCTGACTTTAATCTGTATGCTTACACAGATAGTGACTATGGTGGTTGCAACAAGACTGCAAAGTCTACATCAGGGGGATGTCAATTTCTTGGTGGAAGAGTAGTCTCTTGGCAATGTAAGAAACAATCCTGTGTGTCTGCATCAACTGCTGAGGCTGAATACATTGCTGCTGCAAGCTGCTGTGCTCAAGTGCTTTGGATTCAAATTCAGATGCTGGACTATGGATTCAACTTCAAGGAGACTCCCATCCACATAGACAACAACAGTGCTATTTCAATCACAGAAAATCCTGTGCAGCACTCAAGGACAAAGCATATCAATATCAGGTATCATTTGATTAGAGATAACTTTGAAAAGGGATTAATCAAACTAGTCAAAGTTAGCACAAATGAACAATATGCTGATCTGTTCACCAAAGCTTTTGAGGAACAGAGATTTAAATATCTTTTATCAGCTATTGGGATGATTAACTTTGAATAGCTTTTAACTTAATCATTTTATTTCTAAAACCTGTGTGTCCTAAGTTGTCTATTTTATCACCTTCATAAGCCCTTGTTTTCTTTGGAAGAAAAATCTTTTCAAAATACATTTCTTAGATTTTTGAAAATTTTGTTCTCTTTTCTTTTAGGAAGATTTAAAATTACATTCGGAAGAAATTTATGTCTTAGTAAACAAATAACTACTTCAGTAATTTTACCTTCGGAAGAAATCTCTAAAATATATTCCGAAGCTTAAAATCAACTTAAGTACTCTTATGTTTTCAAAGAACAAGTTTCTTCCAAAATCAATTTACCTTCGAAAGTTTTTATTCTCTTTAGAATAAAAACTCTGAGTGTTAATTCTCTTCCGAAGCAAAATTCTCAAAAACCTTTGAAATATCTTCCGAAGCCAATTTGCCTTAGGAAGCTTTTTCTTTCAGAACTTCCGAAGCAAATAACCTTCGGAAGATTTTTCGACTTCCAAGAAAACTGCTTTTTGGGCAAAAGTAAACTACTTTTCAGAGGTGGGACCGACATCCGGATTTCAAAGTTTATCCTCTTTCATTAACTTTGTCTCAAATCCTTTTCACATAAATACCCAATGATTCCCCCCCTCTTTCACTATCTTCTTCAATTACACTATTTCTTAAACCTAAATTCTCTCAAACCGCCTTTGTTCTTCATCTTCTTTCACCCTTAAGCTTCTCAAAATGGCCAACCTAAACCGCAGAAACAACCCCGATTTCTCCATGCAACTTCACAGGCAACACAACCAGGTTGCCCTGTTGAACTCAAAGAAAGATTCTAGTTTCTCAGTTGTTTGCCAATTTCTAGCTTTATCCAACTACTTCACCTCCCTACCCATTGATCTTCCACTCTATGAGGATCATCTGCTTGAATTTTGGAAGACCTGCCAAGAGGTCATTATGGATGGGGAGAAGGCACTGTCTGCCACAGTGCAAGGGAGGACAATCTTCATCACTCCAGCCATCATTAACACTCATTTGCAGCTAGATGATGAAGAAGGTGAGTTGTCCTTCCCAAAGGAAGCTGTAAATCATTCCTTTGAGCAGATGGGCTATGAGGGAGATTTCTCTGTAAAGACTTTCAGGAAAGGGAAGGTCTCATCCCAGTGGAAATACCTGCTTCATGTGGTTATCCACAGCTTGTCAAACAAGCATGGAGCGTGGGACCAGATTCCTGAGGATCTCTCCTTCATAGTACATGGAATGGTTCAAGGGGTCAAGTTCACGTACTCTCAATTTGTTTATACAAACTTGCTTGCTAACTTGGACTCCTTAGAGTATTATATGTTTCCTAGATATGTTCAATACATTCTCAACTGTGAACTGGGCTAACAGTTGAGGGAAACAGATAATATTCTTAAATTGGGACAGATGAAGCCCGGCATCTTTAAAATTATAAAGAAACCAACTGTAGGCTTCTCAGGGGTAGAAACAGCCCTTATCCAAAAAATGTTAGAGCTCATTGCTCAAGGTGACAACCTAGCAACACAAGCTAGTGTTGAACCCACACCTTCTACCTCCAAACCACCAAAAGGACCATAAATCACCCTCACTTACCAAAGAAAATCCAAACGAACCCATGCTCAAGCTATTGAGTTTGTGCAGGCCCCCATACACTCACCCATACAAGAAGAAGTGGACACTAGAGCTCTCACTTCTCCTGAGGAGCAAACCACTCCCATCTCTTCAAGAATCAGTGGTGAGGTTCCTCATGCTCACCCTGATGAGCTAACAAGCCCAACTGCCTTAAGCCTTCACTCTGAGTCTCAACACTCAAGTGAACAACCTTCAGGGGACAATTACCATTCCCAGCCTTTAGACTTAAATCAACCCATTCCCAACCTTTCATTCTATACTGATGAAGATTTAGGTTTCAGTGAGTACCATGAGTCTCTCTACTCTTCCCCTACTCAAAGAGAGATGAGTACTCATGAGTCTCCTTTGTCTAGCCCACATCAGTCACCTATCACTAAGGTGGATCTCCCTGGCCCTGTTCAGGAGGTCCATATGGAAGAGGCTCTCATTTCTGCAAGTGATTACATCATTAAGACCTTAACCATGGCAACTCAGCCCATTGACACTTCAACTGAGGCTGTCAATGTGCAGAGGAAATCTAGCAGCCAAGAACCTGAAGCTGGTGAGAGAGAGGACTTTGGTCTGATCATCTCATCCCCCAATGATTCTTCTGATGAAGATGATGGGAATTTGAGACTAAAGGTGCAAAAACTGTCAAAAACATGCTCCTATTTAGTCTCTAAGGTTAGTCACCTTGAATCTCAGGTGACTACCCTGCACAATAGGGTCAATGATCAGTAACTTGAGATATCTTATCTCAGGGAAAAACTAGCTGGGAGACCTTTAAGGAGAGCTCAACCAGGAATACAAGAACCTGTGAATGTGATTGACCTAACTCCTAGCTCACCTATGCAAGAGGGTGATGCTACCAAAAAAGGGGAGAAAGTCATTACAGTCACAAAACCTGGGAGTTATTCAAGGAGTATGGACATTGAGGACTCACCATCCTCACTTGCAATTTTGCATACTCAGCAACCTCCTCAAGTTCACATTGATGTGGACATTATAGACTCTGTCATTAGGAGTCTCTTTGAGGAAGGCATTCCAAGGGCTATATCATCCCCACCCCAGGGAACTTCAAATTATATTATTGGGTGGAGGTATGATGCTGATAGAAGAGCCCTCATTCTTCAAAGAGTTCAAGGGCAGCAAGAGGTGTTCAATTTTCATACCTTGAACTACTATGTAGGTCTTGACCTGATAAACATGCCACTTGTCAACCCAAGTCAATCTAGACAAGCTGACAGGTTAGCACTCAGGATTCAATCAGGTAATGTCATTGGTCAACTGGATGTTGAGGCAGACCCTGAGATTAGGTTCATAGGGAAAACCGTGGCTGAAGGCCCAGTGATAGAGTCTGAGAGCCCTGTCACACCAACAACTGCTTCTGAAATTCATTCCCTTAGTGAAACACCTGTTGGTGAAGGTGTCTCACAACCTCTCTCTAGCCAGAGCTTGGATCCTACACCAAGCAATGAAGGCCAAAGCTTTTTCCACCCTGTGTCACAAAGGTCTGTGGGTGACAAAGGGAAAAGGATTCTAACTCCTGAGGAGATTGAGGAGGAGGAAAGAGAGAGGAAGAGGAAGCTAAGGGGAGAAAGTTCCTCTGGGTCTTCAGGTTTTATGCAAGCTGCAATCAAGGCTGCCCCCAGACCAAACACTCAAAATGATGAGTTGAGGGCAGTCAGGATTACTTATCTGCAGACCAGGAACTATGACATAGATGAGATTATATCTCTCCCCTTAGAGGAATTAAATGAACTGGCTGACATGAAGTGTCAAGAGAGATGAAGGAAGCAGAGGATGCAAGGCTACTTCTCCAATGCAAAGAGGAGAAGAGACAGAAAAGGTTATACAAGCATGTTCCTACTCTCTCCCTATTTTAAGAAAGCCTTGTGCAAGAGGCTGTGGCTGCTACACAAGAACCTCAGGTAGACAAGAAAACAGATAGGCAAAACATGATCAACTACCTGAGTGACACAGGTCTCTACCAGGCATCTGCACTTCTTCCCTTGTCCTTTGAGTACATTGAGTTTGAGTATCTCAAACAGCTTGAACTTCAAGTGCTCAAAGAACAAAAGGCAACAAAGAGAAAGATGAGGGAAGATGCTGCAAAGTCAAGAGCCATCATCCAAAAGAGTATGAAGAAGTCTGCTAACAAACAAAGGATGATGAGCTTCTTAAAGCTGTATGGATTCTCTGGAAGGAGACTTGGCCCTATGTCTCTATCCACAATGGATGAGCATATCAAGGTAATCAAGCAGAAGATCAAGAGTGGAGAGCTGATTGACTTACACTCTCCTCCAAGTCAAGCTCCACCTGAAGTGGAGGTTAAGGTTGAACAATTTGAGACAACACAACCTGAACCTCCTGCTGAGCCTCAGCAAGCTTCATCTTCTGATCCATAGCAGGGTCAAACTCCCTCTCCTTCTAAACCTGTGAGGGAGGAAAACCCAACTGAGCAAGACAAGACTGATCAACAAGGTGCTGCAGACCAGTCTTCTTAGTTAAAGTCTTCTAAGAGGAAGAAGATGATGGCTTCCAAACCAAAGTCGAAGAAGAAGAAGAAGCCTGAATCATCCACCTCTACACCTCAGGCTGAGTCAGATCAACCTGAGAAAGTGCATGAAGAAGCAACCCAATCAACTCCAATTCAAGTGGCTACTCTTGCAGCTGAGAGACCCATCTTATCCTGGACCTTCACAACTAATCCAGAGAGATGGCATGTGATCAGAGATCAAGGTGTTGAAAATATCTACACATGGCAAGACTTATTCAACCTACCTCTGTATGATCTCTTTGAAATGAGAAGATATTATGAGAGTCTGAGTGATCCTGACCATCTAATGAAGAGGGGCATGGTCATCATCTTTATAAGGATTGTCAACAGCTGAAGATCTTCAAATGTTTTGGTAGCATCATCCTAGGGGGAGTTTGTAAGGATTCTTATAAGTCTGATACAGCCAAAACATCCAAAACATCCAAAGTCTCTCTGCATGCATGCACTGAAGAACAGAAGTAGAAATGCTTCGAAAGTTTTACACCATGCACTAGAAATATTCTAAGTGTAAAATCTTCCGAAGCCAAGACCAACATCTTCCGAAGCCAAAAGTGAAGTCTTCCGAAGCTTCAAAGATATAGTCTTCCGAAGCCAAAGAGTGAAGACAGATTTCTTTTGAAGACTTTTTAAGATATGCCTTTATCTGATGTACTTTACCATAAAGTTGGACCACCTTTCCGTTGCAACTCTGTAAAGTCACCAACTTACATGAGTTGGTGAAAAGGTCCATGCTTTTGGTAACTGTACATTGAGGTCTTGAGTCTGTGCTTTCTACTTTATGTACTTTTATCCTTTTTGTAATATATTAGGATGTGAGCTATGGAATGTTATAGTCACTAGTCAAAAGGCAAATCTGCCTTTTGACTCTACATTTGATTTTGTAGTTGTCTAGTCATATGTATCTAGCTGGCTTTCAAAGTATGGCCGGCTGTAGGATGTAGTATATGTATCTCAAGTACTTGTAACTTTCCTTTATGCTTTATAACATTTGTAATAGAACTTGAGAAGAAATATACAGCATTCTTGAAAACCAATTACTTGTGTTGTTTGTCATCTTGTTCTGTCTCATTCTTACTTGTGTTCTTACCATCTTTCACTAAAGTTAACCAGCTCCCTATTTGATTTGTTAAGTGTTCTAAGTAACTCTCCTTATTGTGTTGTTGTGTTGTAAGTGCATACCCTTCAACGGTCCTGCACAACTCATCGAACGTCTTGAATAATAAATATACATAATCATAAGACAAGCAATATATTGGTCTGTATTCGTGTATAGAAAAGAAAAATACTAACTTAAAATAAATGAAAGTAAGATATTTTTGCTTAGTTTTATCATTCGAGTGTTTGTTTTAAGTAAGTTGATGTGTTTTTGCTTGCAAGTGCATATATGGAACAGATAGTTTGTATGTTTCAAGTTATTGATAGCATTCAACCATTTTCATAGTGGTGATTCATCAAGATTAGTTTGTTGTAAAGTGTGTATTTGGTTCTGTTTAGTGCTTAGAGTTATTTTTATCTTAAGTCCTTACTTCAGCTAAGTTGTAGTAGTCCAACTTAATCATTTGGTATGTTTGTTTATATTTTCAAATCCCGTGTAGTAATAGATTTGAATTATATGTTTTTGAATTCTAATCACTTCAATATTACAAACGGTTACAACAATACAAATATGAACCATAGTGCAATATAATTAGTGGGCAAATTTGGGAAGATAAAACGGCCTGTCTGGACATGGTGGTAAGGGTGATCAATTGAAGGGAGGGAGCAAGGTTATAGGCACGGTGGTATATTTATTGCTTAAGGCAAGGAATGAGCTCTTTACACTAGGAATATGGTCACTAGAACATTTGCGTACAAGGATAAGAAGATATCTGTGCACGTATATAATATGCAAATTTGAATTTATTTTGTAATAAGAATGAGGATAGAACAAAGGTTGAGTATAGACTATAGAGTATGAAAGCCTTTCAAATCAAAGCTGGCTGCTACCATTCTTGGTGTTGACAATATTTGGATGGTAAGTTTTCATTGTTACCGATCAAGCAAACTTATCATCAAGTTGCAGCCTTATGTAAACTTGCTTAAATAATAATATTTTGCTTGAATATGTTGTTCATCAATTACAGGTTTATTCCTAAGGTTTGGAAAAACATAACATGTTTCGTCACTGGGTTAAACGGTCGTGAATATATTCCGTTAAATAGTTGTAAAATGACTATTTTGCCCTCCTTCTTCCTCATTCAACCCCATCTCAACCACCAGCACTCCTCGTCATCACCTCCACTACCACACACCACCATCTTCACCACCACCTGACACACCCATCTCTACCACTTCTCCACCATAACACCACACGACACACCCTATCTCTACCACTGCTCCACCACACCACCACCACCATCCCATCTCCACTGTAACGTTGTGGTTTTGTAAAGAAAATCTACGATCGAAGGCAGAGGTATCTCCAGCGGTCGTGTTGCAGTGAGAAGACTATATCAATTAGTGTTGTTATATGAATTGGATCTGATAATTTGAATTTAGTGGTGCTGGTGGTGGCGTGATGGAGATGGGGTGGTGATGGTGTGGTGGAGATGGGGTGTGTCATGTGGTGGTGGAAATGGGTGGTGTGTGGTGGAGCAGTGGTGGAGATGGGATGTGTCGTGTGGTGGTGAAGATGGTGGTGGAGGTGGTGGCAAGGACGGTGGATGATTGGTGGTGGTATGGTGGTGGTGGTTGAGATGAGGTTAAATGAGGAAGAAGAATGGAAAAATAGTCATTTTACAGCTACTTAAAGGAATAAATTAATGGTCGTTTGACTCAGTGACGAAACATGTTACGTTTTTTAAAACCTTAGGACTAAAGCTGTAATTTTTCAATTATAATGACGAAAGGTGAAATTTAAGCAAACTTTAGGGATGATCCATGTAATTTACTCTTTAATATAGTTTATTCTTACATTTCTTTCTCGCGATCTCTCTCGATCTCCCTCTTAGTTTACAATTTTAGATTTTTTATGATAATCACTATTTTCTTAGAAACATATATATTAGTAAATAAAAAAACTAGTTCTTTTGATTGAAAACAGAATTTCTAAAAAACACAATTTTTAAAACTTTGAAAAGTTTTCTAAAACAACGAATCTTATTAAAAATTAAAAAATATGAAATATTTTATAATCGACTTACTAAAAATATAAGTGTTATCTGAAATGATTTTTTTAAGAAAAAATTTAAAGAAAATTAATTAAACCATAGTTCTTAAACAACAAGATTGTTGTAAAAAATAAATTTCTTTTCAAAAAAATTTTAATAGACGAAAATTTATTTATAAATTGAAACTAATTTAATAACCATCGGTTCTTAACAACAAGATTAATGACATATTTTTAAAAATGAAATTTTATTTAAAAAAATAGTTTTAGAAAATAATAAAGATGGCACATATATATATAATTTCAATTGTATCTTAAATCAAAATAACAGTTTAAAAATTCCTAACACTTCATTATCAAATTTTTAATATTTTTTTATTAAGCTCGTGTGATACACACATGTAATTAGGGTTTTCAAAGTTGGATATCTGAAATTTTGGATATTCGCATTTCGGATATCTGAAATTTCCGGATAGTAGAAATCAATATCCGTATCCGTATCCGAAATTTTAGTTAAGGATACTCATTATTATTTGGATATCCAAAATTAATTTTTTATTTTTTATTCTTTTATAGTTTTTTTTACAATAATTGGATATATGCTATTATAAAAATAATATTAAAAAACAACTCATGTCATAAAAGTCCCGATATACACTAAAAAATATAAATATGTTTAGAATTTTAAAAAAATATAAAAAATATATTTTTAGTTATCGGATAATCGGTTATCCGTATATTCGAAACTTTTGAAAATCATTATCCGAGGTGAATCCGAATCCGAATTTTTGGATATTTCGGATTTGGATTTTTGGATTTGGATATTTTTAAACACCCCTACATGTAATACATGAGGTCCTAGATTAATTGTTTAATAAAAGGAAAAATGTCACAGAATAGTAACCTAGTTTTAAAATTGTTCCAATTTAGTCACACATGCATATTTTTCTCAAATTAAACCACCAAACTATTAAATCGAGTCATCATAAAATTTTCTTATGTCAAGAAAGTAATGATGGAGAAGATGTGGAGGTCAGAATTTTTAATATATAAAATTATATTAATAAATAGTAAAACATGTTAATTATAAAAAAATTAAAAAAAGTACCTAACATTTACGTCAATGTTCCATATCAGCATTAAAAGATAGAATAAAATATTTTCTAATTGAATCCAAAAGTATAACATGCTAAAAACATGTTAAAACTTTTAATTTATATAAAATATAAAAACTGAGTGACTTAATTGAAAAGTTTGATTATTATTTTACAAAGTTTTCGCTTTAATAAATCACACAAGTTTATGTTAAATCTTATTATATATGTACTAATTAGCAAGTTTCATATGCTGTAAGTTGTACTTTATGCTCCATGAGTTGTACCTAATTTGTTTTTATTTTTATAATCTTTAACTTTTTTATTCTAACCCAATACTTTTACATCTTTTACAATTTAAACTCAATAAATTTTTTTTACTTTCAACTTTGTTCACATATACTTTTCATATTTTACAAATTTTGTTTTACTCTCGGTTTAAATTTTACGAATTAACACGCCGTACGTGCGTGTGTGGTTTAACGTTTTTTCGTCTACTTTTCATTCGATTTTTTTTTCCGTTCTTATGGTTTTCTTGGTGTTGGTGGTTAATAACGGTGGTATGCCATTAGTGTTATTTGATATAGTTTTATGCTTCCCGTCACAACGCGAGGGCTTAATACTACTTGTACCTAAATGGCTAAATGTTTTATTTCGATAGGTTAGTATCTTCCCAAAATCAATTTTAATCAATTTCCCCCAGATTTGACATTAAAACCCAAACGGCCATATACAATTACTTTCTCCCCAAACAAAGAAACGTACCACACTATTATACTTTATTATACCATCTGCTCCACAATCCGCCAAGCTTTCGTCTCCTGATATTTCAAGAACACTGCTTTCTTCACGATTCTTAATCTTTCTTCCATATGGGTTTCTGGGATACCTTTCTTAATTGGCTCCGAAGGTAATAATCTCACTTGCCCCTTGTTATCTTCCTCAAATTTCCATCTATATGATGTTTTTCACCGTTTGATTTCGTTCAGTTTAGTATCTGAATCCCTGTGTTTGCAAAATCGATGTATCTTTAGCATCGATTATAGTCTCTGTTTATGAAACTTGCTGTATGTATTGACGTGGGTTGTTGATTGTTTCTTGAAATAGTTTTTTTTTTATATCGTTTGAGATTGGAGGTGGTTGAATTGACTTTTGAAGTCAAAATCGTGGAAGAACTTGAGAAAACATCCAATAAAATAAACACCCAAATTTATTTAGTGCCCTGTTAGATGATCTTAGTACAGCAAAAAGATAGAAAATTATGTCAAAATTGGTTTTAATTTGCGTGATGCGCGCTGCTTGGTCCAAAATCTTGATCATCCCGTATGCGATGTGTTTGTTAATGTAAGAACAACTATAATTTATATGTATATGAATAACATTTAGTGAAAACAACTACAATTTATATGTATGTATATGAATAACATTTAGTTTCACAATTATTTAATAAACGCCAAAAAATATATACATTGGTGGCATGATGCTAACCAAAAAAATTATCTAAAAAAGTCAAAACAAGTCTCCTGGATGCTTAAAAAAAGTCAAAATACAGACTTAAAATGCTTAAGAAGTTAAAAAACTCAGATTGTTCAATTAAAGATTCCAACCTATTTAAAATTCCATGTTGCACGCATCAAGTGCGCATCTTGCGAATTGCAGTGCAACATTGGCGCATCATGTAAACGCATTGCAACACCTGTGGCGTTACACTCTTACCACTAGGCTTGATCAGGTCCAATGGGCCGAGCGTACCCATGCCAGGCCCATAAATTGAGCCTGGGTTTGGGAGATACTCATCAGTATGCAATGTTCATAATACATACTTCAAACATCTATTCTTTTAAGGAAATTGATGTTCATAAGTCATAAAATAGTCAATGTAATGTAGACCTCAGTTATCAGAAGACCTCATAAGTAAACTGTGGACTCTTTCTTTGAAATATAAAGCATTAATCAAGCTCATATTTATAAGTTCTCACCAGTTTAGATATCAGTTTGTTCTTTAAACAGGAAATGGAACTTTCCCTAGTTGGCCTTCAAGATGCTGGAAAGACATCTTTAGTAAATTCCATTGCCGTAAGCATTTTTCATATCTTCAACTTCATATTTTTATTTAATTTTCTCGTATTTTTGTGTATATAATAATTAAAGTTGTTATCTTTTTTATTACCAGACGGGTGGCTACAGCGAGGACATGATTCCAACTGTAAGTATCTTTAAACAAATGAAATCTGGCATAAACATTTGTGAATCTTTGTAATTTAATGTGTTTGGTTATCTGAACCAGTTGTTTGATTAATATTGGAAATTAGGTTGGATTTAATATGCGAAAAGTCACGAAAGGAAATGTGACAATAAAGCTTTGGGATCTTGGAGGGCAACGCAGGTTTCGCAGCATGTGGGAAAGATATTGCCGTGGTGTCAACGCTATTTTGTAATTCTCTTACCTTTTAATCTTTCCGGTAGTAATGAAACATCGTTATGTGATATTTATTGATTAGAATTAGGGGTGTTAAATAGGTCATGTTCATGGGTTGGTCGGTCGAACCTGAACATGAGACGGATCCATAAATAGACTCCTAAACCCGTACATGACACAAGTTTCGTCACTCGTGGTTGATTCTAACATGAGCTGTCTAACTTTTGAAAATTATTTTGTTCATTTTTTTTATTTGCATATTGGTACTCCAAAATTAAAAGTTTACAACGAAAAATACAAATCTGTGTATATGTTTTAATTATAAAACGTTATGCTGAATTCTCTTTTATCTTTTAGAAATTGCATAAGATACTAAAATAAATTTGAGTTCTGACATAAAACACATGTTTTCGTCATATAAACTAGTTAAACGGGGTCAATCCATGAAACTGTCATCTTGACCTGAACATGATCCGTGTGGCTAAACATGAGCGCTAGTTTGACCTGAACATGATCCGTGTGGCTAAACATGAGCGCTAGTTTGACCTGAAACATACCTGAACCCATTTAGACTAAAGCCAAATCCATGAATTTCGTTTTGGATTCTTGTCGTGTCAGAACACACCTTTCTAGAACCGGATAATAATCCATTTGTTCTGGGCTAGAATCACATGTTAATTAAAACTTAATTTTTTGACATGTATGCAACCAAATAACCATGAGTGGAAGTAGATTAAACAAACATTAGAAATCAGGGCAGTCAATTTTCGACGCAAAATGAACCTAATATGAAACAGATGATACATGATTAAACTTGGTAAAAAATGTGTCAAGGCAAGATATATATGCGGTTCTATTCAGGTCAAGTGGGTTGACCCTAAAGTTGACTTGTTTAACCCGTATGGATGTTAAAATAAATCAAACTCATGCATTCATAAAACGTATTGGATTTTCAGAATATCTGCTGGCATGGGTCAGGTCAAATTGGTTGAAAAATAGTAAAATACTGTTTGAGCATGGGTACACTTGGACGTTAACCCAAACCCGACCCGGATTTCCATCCCATGTAGAAACCATTTATCAACCGGACTTGATGTTGACATAATCATATAATTATGAAAATGGAATGCAGGTATGTGGTTGATGCTGCTGACTGGGACAGCATTCCTGTAGCGAAAACCGAGCTACATGACCTCCTGATGAAGCCATCTCTAAATGGGATTCCTTTGCTTGTTTTAGGAAACAAGATTGATAAGTCACAAGCTCTAACCAAACAAGCATTGGTGGATCAACTGTAAGTCAATTAGTAGTCAAAAATCAAAGTCAAAAGACAAAAGTCAAACTTAATGTTTTTTGGTTGTGTGCAGAGGTCTTGACACGATTAAAGATAGAGAAGTAAGCTGCTACATGATTTCTTGCAAGGAATCGATAAACATAGATATGGTGATCGATTGGCTTATCAAACACTCGAAAACAGCAACATGATTTCTGCTGTGTTTAGTTTGACTTAAAATGGATCTATTTTAGTGTTCCATCTGTTTATCTTTTGATATTTAGCATTCCTTTGCATAGTGTATATGTTTTATGATATATATATATCAAGGATCCTAAATTCCTTTGATTACCCTCGGGTTCGTTTCTTTTTTAATCATTTGGCAAAAGACAGTCTGAAGTGTTTACTTATGCTGTCAAACTTAAGTCTTAATAACACCTTAAAACGCAAACTTGAGTCGCACCTAGACGCGAGGCGCATCCAGATGGTTAGGTTATAGCATTGTAGTAACAAAACTGAGGTTGTGCATCATCAAGTTCATATAATCTATCATAAATCCTTTGAAGAGCTGCTCATTATTCAACTATTCTCTAGTTGATGAGGTGACCATATGCGAAGGCTCTAGCAGTTACATATGAAATCAAGTAGGATGCTTTGAAGATTATCGGTTTGGTTTGGTTAATGTTTGGTTATGGTACACCCTTAACCATAACCACAACTATAACCGATTTTTCAGTTAATCAAAGAATCTTGACCATAACCGTAGGCTAATATCGGTAATCAATTAATTTGGTTTGGTGGCGGTTTAGTTATCCGTTAATTTTAGTTATAGGTTAATTTTGGTTAAAAATTAAGGTTTGTTTAACCCTAGTCTAGAGCTCTTGAATTATCATCGTCCGTTTATCTTCAGGACTTAAATGTTTTTTTTCCTCACTTTCTGAGTTCTGAAGAAGAATAATAAACCACGTTCTGTTTTATTTAATTGAAAAGTGTTTTTTTTTATAAATCACAAAAACTTTTTTCTTTGAAATAACGAACACTGTTTAAATATACTATTAAATCTACACTATTGTTTACACCTCTAATATTTTTAAGACATCATTACATACATCTTGGTGTCATGGGACCAAAAGTGCTTTGTTACTAAATGTTCTTACTTGAAAATTATAAAATCTTTGATAATGGCATAATGACTTTTCAATTAGTACCATAAGTACATCATCAATATTTAATATTCATACTTAAATTTATTAGTTATAGAATAGATACTCTTTCAATGTTACAAACTTACAGAGTTGTTTAATTTTCTATTTAGAACAACTTTTATTAAAATAGGACTGCTAGCAAGCAACCAGCAGCCACATAGAACAACGAAAAGAAAGATTACAAATCAAAATTTCTCTAATTATCCCAATTAACGTGATCCATCTTAGCACAATTCTAATCCAAAGAAAGCTTAAGAGACTTGATATCGCCCAAGATCTTATGCACATTGATTTGCTCTATTGAAAACACATTTTCGTTCCTAGCAACCCATATGCACCACAGGTGACAAACACGATAGCATGAACCGTTTTCCTCTTAAATTTGCCAACATCAAGTGATTATGATAGTCAAGAAGATCCCAGGTAGAAAAAGCATAAAGAAGGGGGGATTTTACATCAAATAGAGATGCTTTGCCACACAACTGTAGTAACATAACATGCAGTGAAATTATGGTCCTTAGCTTTAAATATCAACTATAGAGTTTGTGAAGTAGTTATTAACTTTAATTATTAACAAAAAGAAAAAAAAATACTATAACTATACTCTTAATGTTTGTGATTTAATGTGTTTTAATTAGTTGTGTCATATGTATTAAATTGTAAAAATATTAATTTTGTTGCTGTTTAAAGAAAAACAAAAAAAGAAGATATTAACCTTTTTTTCCTATCTACTTTTGACATCTAACTAGGTGTGTCACCCGCGTGTTGCGGCGGGCAATTATCATATCCAAATTACCCCACCAAGATGCATATAAGCACAATTTTGCTCGAATGTAGTCATATAGTACTATAAATGAACCACTGCAAATGATTTTTAAAAAACATCCTGTTACTAACTAAAGTTTATCTGATGTAATAGATTAAAAATCGCAATTGAAAGAGCTTGATTAATTAAACTCCCAAAATAAATAGAATTGAAAGCAAATCAATGAAGCAGATCAAATAAATAATCCTTGTTCATCACGATTAGACATTATTACAATCAGATACCAAACAAATTAGTGAAACATACCTCTTAGCCATTATTTCATATCAAGTATCAAATACCAAAGACATAAACTTTTCTCTCGCTTAGCGTTTGTATTAGTTGATAATGATGTGTTGCCAATATTTATATCAAAAGAAATATTCACTTGAAACTGTTAAAGAAGTTGCTTAAGATGATGGCAATGCGGTTACAAAATTCAATTAGTTGCTCATATTAACTTTTAGCAACTGATCCCTGCATCAGCAAAAGCAACACATTTGCAAAATTTTCACAAGAAAAAAAAAAGCTAAAATAATCAGTTCATTAGTCAAATTTTGTTAATTTATTATATGATTGCTTAGAACTGATCAACAGATTATCATAAATTGAAAGAATTGGTTGCAAAATTATTGATCAACATTGAACAAACATATTACTTTAAATTAAGAATTTTGAAAATTGGTGATACCTTAAATCAAAATGTTTGAACCTATGGTGGTTCTTTATGGCCTAAAAAAATGTTAGGCAATCTCAAAGAAAATTTTTATCAAAAATGTTTACATTTATTTAGGAGCTGTTTGTCAACTTCTGAATGATTAAGTGTTGAACCATTAAGATGTCTGAACCATTAAGAGCTAGTATATCGTTTAACTATTCAAATGCAAATGTCTGACCAATTCAGATAAGAGGTCTTAACCATTCAGCATTAGATCTCTTAACCATTCAGCACTAGTATAATGCTTAACCATTCAAAGGTAAATGTCTGAACCATTCAGACATTTGCTCACGAAACAACAATCTGAACCATTAAGTGCAGAACCATTCAAACATATGAACCATTAAAAGGTTAATTAAGAGGCTGTCAAACAGCCCCTTAATGTTGTTAGCATATTTTATCTCCCGACTATTGCTTTTATGAAGATAACTAACAACATACAAAAATAAAATAAAATTGGGGTATACTTTTTTACCTTACAACAGGAGCAAACTCATAAACTATAGAATTAATAATCTTATATATTAATCTTTCTACTCTAATAAAAAAGTATTTTGAGATGATACGTGGCAACACCACAATCATTTCACCAAAAATTTAGTGTCTCTCTCCTATTAAATAATTATCTTAATTACTAATAATATTATTTAACATTTTTTTAGATTTAATAAATTAAAAAAATATCTATTTATTAATGTTATTTTTAAATAAATAATTTTTTTATAAAATAATTAAATTTTCTAAAGTATAACTTTTTTAAAAATAGGAATATTTTAAAATTGGTATCTTTAAAAAGTCAATTTTTTAAAACTAAAAATAGTTATTTGGGAGTTATAATAAGAAATTTTTAAAAATGACAATTTTATACAGTATGTTTTAGAACAAAATGTTTTTTGAAAAAAAAAATTAGAAAAAAAAATTAAAAAGTTAATATCATTGTTTTATTACTTATAGTCATTTCTCATACGTAATTTCAATCATATCATATCTTAAAATACCATTTTATAATTAATAAATTTTATTATATTAATATTTTATTTATTCAACCCGTGTAACACACTGGTTTGCTAAAGTTAGTAAATCTATATAAGAGGTTCTAAGCATTTAACATATTCAAACCTTTTAAACACCTTTAGTTTCACACCTAAAACTCTCTTTACTTTGCGTAGTTAGATCAACACTATTGGTTTGAAGCATAATATTGATGGAAGTAAGTTTGGTTTTGAAAAGAGGAGAAACTCTTTAGCATATTCTTAGTGACTCGTAATACTTTTAATACACGTGAATGCTATTGATGTTTCCTTTCAATTTCAATACAGATTTAAAGTAAAAAAATTGTTGTTGAAATTTTGTTGATGTAATTTCATTTGGATTATTTCATCAACAGCTAAAACTATCATCAATGAAATCAATGAACACCTTGTAATTGAGATTTATGCGACCAAACAGTTGGAGTTCTAGGTTTTATTTAATTGCTTTTAGCCGCTAACTATTGTTTAGAATCAAGAGGTACGTATCTTGTGATTGATTTCAAAGATTTTGCAAGGCCCCTTGTGAGTGTTGGCTTAGGGTTGAATAGAGGATCAGAGTGCGGCTGCGCCTGGTGGTACTCTGCGGCGAGGACAGTCGAAAGGTGGTGCTAGTAGTTGTAGTGGATGCTTTAGATGATGTATTCAGTCTACGCATAGAAGAGTTGTATAATATGTTTTGTTGTTTTGCTCTATGGTTTTTAAAGTATAGTAAATTGGACTACTTTGTTATATAAACCTTTACAAGGTAGATATATAAATTAAATTATATTTTGACAGTAAGATGTCTACAAGAGATCAATGGTTTAATTCTGTAAGATGCAAACAATAGGTTGTTATTAAAAATATATTAAGAGATTACTAATAAAGTAAATGTTCATTAAATCTTACGTCCATTGTATGATGTATCCACTTTAAATCTGTCAAAAAGAATAGATCTGATTCAAGAACTCAACATAATCTCTAATACTAAACTCTAAAACTTAAATCCGAGAACATAAACTTAAAAAAGACATATATAATTAAACCCATCAACACAATAACCATAAACACTAATACAATACAAGAATCAACCAAGAACTAGTATCATTGATATGAAGAAACCTTAGATTGAAGAGATCAACAGAACCAGAGCAAATAATCTTTAAAAGAATCGAAAGAATAGAATGAAAAAGTCTAAAGGCTCCAATAAAAAATGGACCACCCACAACCACATGTCTTGTGAGACATAACGGGCCTTCAATATCCATCGAACAACCCGACCGGCTTCTCCTTAGAAGCCCATCAACAATATCTTCTGCAGCCCAATAATTATACAAAACAAAGAGAAGCCCATTAATATATCAATTATATAAAACAAATATGACAATTTGCAGCTTTAAATTATAGAAAGTAATCATCAATTTTAACATTATCGCCCACCACGTAACTTTTAAAGAGGATTGTTATAAATACATTCATTACACTCTCTTTCTCTCTATCTCTTTTTATACATACATGTAGATACATAGAGAGGGATAGAAAGGTGTAGGGTGGTGTCGAAATAACAAAATTGAATGTACATATAACACAAGCCCTTAAAAGTAAGTATTTTATAAAAGCGAAAATTTTAAAACATAATAATAACTAATACAAAAATACAAATAAAAAAATCTAAAAATATGAATCTAAAAATAAATAAAAATTCTAAAATTTTACTTATGGTCATAAGACTCATTACGGCCCCCGTCGTTACAGGCCGTAAAAAATCAAGAATTGACTGATTTGATATTTTATAAACCAATGCGGGCCGTACTGATTAATACGATCCGTATTTAAGGTGTCTAGATATCATATTTGGGTGTATTTGTTACACGCCCTTGAAAAATATGAGGCTTGGGTTTTATCTAGAAGAATACCTATAGCTGGTCGAGTTTAGTACTTAACCCATAAATAATGGCGAGGTCACGTCTCATTCGCATTTGTTTTTCCTCCTTTTACATCAAAATATTACAAATACAAAATTAAGTTCGTTTTCATTTCCCTAAATTTCGCAACTTTATGAGAAAGCAACCCTAGAAGGGATCACTTATTGCAGTTGTCCTTTCTAAAAGCTCAATCACTATTTTAAATGGTCCTAATATACAAACACCCCATATTATAAATCGACACCCGTATACACCTTTTATGGCATCATACGTAGCGTATAGAGTCGAAAACACTGAAAATGAGGAAAACTCAAGGGGCTGTTAGAGAGCTATACAACCCCATGTATACAACATATAGGGCTATACGACGCGTATAGCAAGTTTCTACACTAACTACAAGTAAAAAATCAAGGGGTTGTCAGAGAGGTTATATGCCCCGTATAGGGCTATACGACCCCTCTATACGATGCATATGAGGCTATACGACCGATATAGAAATTTGGGGTGATTTATAATTTTGGGGTGTCCCAATATCCACATCGATTTTAAAAAAAGGCTTTTGTTATTAATACAGTTGTTTAGGTTATTAGGACACCCTTCTCTTTATATCTTTTTTTATATGTGTGTGTATATAAAAAATAGAGAAATGAAGGTGTCCTAATAATCAATATGTGTACCTATAACACGTCTCATAATATTTTTGTTTTTAATTTGTAATAAGTTTTATAAAAATAAAAAACCAATAAACATAATTTGGATTTATAATCTTTTAATGAAATACTTATTTGTGAATTTAATATATTAATTGATTTAATAAATTAAATGATTTAATATGATGAGTCAATTTCTATCAAATTTATAAACAAGTATTAAAAAACGTAATAAATAAACTTAATTAGAAAACTTTTACTTATGGTCATGAGGCCTCGTTATGGCCCTGTAAACTAAATTCATTAAGCATAATGATCAATATGGGTCGTAAAAATATAAAAATTAATTGATTTGATCCTCTGGCCCGCTTGGCTTGTATTCAAGGTGTTCGGATAATAATACCTGGGCATACGTATATCCTGACTTAATTTTTTTATCCAGTTTATGAATTTTGTTAACAATTAGTATGCTAAGTGAATATAAAAAACAATAATATTTAGTTTTTATTTTATTTAACGTAATTGAATATGATTTGAGTTATATTCAGTCTGATGCACTATTTCTTTTGGTTTAAACGTTGTATGTTAGCTAGGGGAGTAAACGAGCCAAGCCGGCTCGCAAGCTACTCGGGATCGGCTCGAAAAAAACTCGAATCGAGCCAAACTTAAACAAGCTCAAGCCCAAGCTTCAGACATCGAGCTCGAGCCAACTCGCGAGCTTAAATGAGCTTTTTGTTCTATATAAGTTTTTATTTACATATTAAATATATATAAATATATATTTACATAAATCATATTATTATATATATTATTATGATAAAAATAATAAAATAATATATATTATGATATATATATATATATATATATATATATATATATAAAGTTTGATTATGAAAAATATAAATTCATTAAAAAATAAAAAATTAATAATTTAACAATAAACGAGCCGAACTCGAGCCTGATAATTTTTTCACGAGCCGAACTCGAGCTTTAGAAATAAAACTAAAAACGAGCCGAGCTCGACCTTTCTAAAACTAAAACGAGCCGAGCTCGAGCCTAATCAAGCGAGCTCGGGTTTGGCGGGTCCCGCTCGGCTCGTTTACACCCCTAATGTTAGCTTGCTTGATTTAACAAAGATAAACATAATTCAATTAAGCTTGTTATAATATTGAGGTTGCATTATTATTAAAATGTTAACCTTGTTGAATGGAAACAACAACATATTTCAAAAGATATTTCATGAGAGTAATATGAAACCATTATATAGAGGTTGTTTGGTAGTTTTTTAGTGACTACATCTGAATCGATAAAAAGTAGAGAAGTTTGTTTAAAAATTAATATATATATTAATTATTTCATTCAGTTATAAATGTTTAAGTAAATAAAAATGTTGATTGGAAACTTTACTACTTTACCCTTTACCATCATCAACATCCATCAGGTGTTCCCCACTACCTCTCCTGTGCGACCCCTCACCATCACCACCCTCCCGTCGGCGCCACCCCCACCCCCTCGCCGACACCACCCCTATCCCTCGCTGCTTTTGTGGATCGAAGGGGGTGAACCCAAAATCAAGGACTTGTCTCTCTATTTTTGTTTTTTTCATCACATCATTATCAATCTTGATTAGGGGCTGTTCTGCAAGGGCGTTTCTACAATACTTATGAATACCCATGACTATTGAATTATGTAGAGGATTTTGACAATGTGGGTCTTTATTGCCACATTGAAGAAAAGCATACGCTTCAAGCAAAGAATGGGGTATCATTGTTTTTTTCAAGGCATCGAGTATATGACTACTTTGCGTGACGAGATAGTCGATCATCTAATTTTAAATAATTAAATTAACTTGTTAAATTGTATTTGTATTTGTATTTTAGTATGTTTCTTTCGATTTTGAGGATTAATGTGTAATTTGGATTATGTGTGATGTTTTGTAATTTTCTTTTACAATTATTCATCATTCAGTACTATTATTCAAACATTCTATCAAACACATACATTTTATTCAGCACAATATAGTTCAAATGGGTAAAATAGTCATTCTACACAGTTATTCAAATATCCAGTTCAACAATCAGCACTTGCTAGCTTGGAACCTCTTACCCAGTCAGACTTTTTACTTGTTCAATATTTACTGGTACAGATGTTGTCAAACAGCCTCAATGTTTAAACTATAATATCATCCTAAACTAGCATGAGGAAGATGATTGTTGCAAGAGAATAGATTATATAATACTTTACTTCAATTATTAGACTAGTTTTAATTTGCTATTATCATTTTTTGTCATTGTCTTTTTGTTTCAGAATTGAGCAATTTGTGCGCTTGTTGTTATCCTTAAATGTGGTAGCCATGAACCTATATCTCATATAATATAATACTTGAAAACGTCGCGTCGATATCTTCGACACTAGACTTATTGTGAAAGTGAGGTAGAAGTTCGCCACATAACTACAAAGAAAACGAAGGTGATGTGGGGGTGTGGCAGGGGTCAGGAAAGTACATGTGGCGATGTCACATCCCCACTAAAGCGGAAACACAGGAGTATAACGAAACGGAATATCAAGAACAACATTGAGCAATAGAGTTCTAAGAGCATCATTACAACAAATATTCACTTAATGTTCCATAGCTCTGATGTCTATCACTTAAAGAAAATATCATCAAATGATGCTAGACGATTCTCCAATATGAAATGTAGCTCTTTGAGTGTAACATTAGTCAAGATGCTCTTAGTTCCGATTCCTAAAAAACATGCTTAAAAGTAAACAAACAAACAAACAAACAAACATACCCTGTAAATCTCACTCAAGAGCAGGGTCGGGGAGGGGTAGTTGGTGGCGAGTCTTTCCTCTATCTTGGGAGATAGAGAGACCGCTTCCGAAGAGACCCCCGACTCAGTAAGGAAAGTCATAACCGTAGCACTTAAAATATACGGCATACAACACACAGGTATATAACACATAAAAGCTGAGAAATTGGGTACAACAAATAAGTGTCAAGAAACGCGCGAAAGTGCAGAATGAAGAAAACAGGGGACCCGCAACTAAGTCTACGACTACCCTTCCTACCCATAGATCCCGCTAAAAGTCCTTAATTTTAATTCTACGCCTCCACGAACTCCTATCCTCGATCATGTCTCAGAGAGGTGCAAGTCTACCATATCTCGCCTAATTACCTCGTTCCAAGTCAACCTAGGTCTACCTCTACTCCTCCTACCCTCTACGTTGATGTTCTCTACTGCTCTAACAGGTGCTACCATCGGCCTCCGCTTTACGTGCCCAAACCATCTTAATCTTCCCTCTCGGATTTTATCTGTGATACCAGCCACCTCTAGCCTCTGTCGAAACACGTCGTTTCTTATTCGATCCAATCTTGTGTGGCCACACATCCACCTCAGCATTCGCATTTCCGCGACCTCGATTTGTATCTGGTGCGATTTCTTTATGGCCCAACAGTCTGTTCTATATAACATAGCTGGACGTACTGCCACTCTGTATAGTTTTCCCTTTAGTTTTGCTGGGAACCTCTTATCACACAGGATCCCTGATGCTGCTCTCCATTTGCACCAGCCTGACTGCACACGGTGAGCTACATCGCTGTGTATCTCTCCGTCCTCCTGTCCGTATGAGCACAGGTATTTGAAACTAGATGTCTGTGGTACTGTCATACCCTGTATACTTATTTGGGTGTCCTCTTCATCACCCCACTAAAATTACAATGCATGTATTCTGTCATAGAGCGACTTATACTTAAGCCTCTGCTCTCTAGTGCGGCTCTCCACTGTTCTAGCCTCTCGTTAAGCCCCGTTTTAGATTCTGATATTAAGACAATATCAGCCGCAAACATCATGCACCAAGGGACTGGCTCTTGTATAGATTTAGTCATCTCATCCAACACTATTGTGAAGAGAAATGGACTCAATGCTGATCCTTGGTGTAGTTCCACTTCCACCAGGAAAAAGTCTGCGTCTCCGATTGGTGCTCACACACACGTTTTTGCCCCTTCATACATATCCATTATTATTTTGATATACCTCTCTAGTACCCTTCTAAGTCGTAGACTTTCCCAAATGAGTTGACGCAACACACTATCATATGCTTTTTCTAGGTCAATGAAAACCATATGTAGGTCCCTTTTCTTTTCTCTATATTTCTCCATTATCCTTCTTATGACGTGTATGGCTTCTGTGTAGAGCGTCCTGGCATAAATCCAAATTGGTTTACCGCTATCTGGGTTTCTCGTCTAATTCTCGTGTCAATAACTCTTTCCCATAGTTTCATCGTGTGACTCAATAGCTTAATTCCCCTGTAATTTGCGCAACATTGTACATCTCCTTTTTTCTTATATATGGGGACTATGACACTGCTTCTCCATTGCTCTGGCATCCTCCCGGTTTTAACGATAGTGTTGAATAAGTCTGTTAGCCATTCCAGGCCCTCGTCTCCCAGGCACTTCCACACTTCAATCGGTATGTTGTCTGGCCCCACTACCTTAGCCCTTCCCATTTTCTTCAGCGCCCTCGTAACTTCATCGACAGTGATGCTTCTACAATAACACTTGTTTTGTTGGTTCGGTTGGGTTGTTTTATCGATGACAGATTGTTGGTTAGGGTTCGTTATGTTGAAAAGGTTATCGAAGTAAGTTTTCCATCTCGCCTTGATGTCGTTCTCCTTCACTAGGACCTTACCATTCGCAGCCTTTATAAACTTTACCATTCTCAGGTCCTGTCTTCCACTTTCTCTTGCCCTGGAAATCTTAAACATGTCATATTCTCCTTCTTTAGTCTCTAATCGCTTATACATTTTTTCGCACGCTGTGTTCTTTGCCTCTGGCACAGACTTTTTCGCCTCTCGCTTAGCCTCCTTATATTTATATTTTAGCTCTGCTCATTCTTCATCATTATTACATTGTAAAAGGTCTCTAAAACTTTGTTGTTTAATTTTTACCTTCTCTTGTACATTTTCGTTCCACCACCAGGATTTCTTATGACCTACTGTCCTATTTGTTGCCAGTCCAAGAGTTTCTTTAGCTGCTTGCATAAAAGTGTTTCAAATACATCATTTCATTTAAAATACTTTGTTATCATATAATGAGATTTGTGCTTAGCATTGCCAATTAAAGACGATACAACCAATGATACAATTATCATGAGTCCCCGTAACCAAACTTGACTAAAACTGATATTATACTTATAATGTGACAAAATAACGTTATTAAGTACATAAGTTTAATAGTCACAAAATAGTTTCCAGTTGGACCACAAGACTTCAGTGTGTCAACTGTTAATTAAAACAACATCATGAGTCTATGTTACCATGAGCTCTCATAACCGACGCTTGACGTCTATAGTTACGCCCCGACCCAATGTTCTATCGCGAAACATTGTAATGTAATGAACAATTATGCACCCGGTAAGTTCATGGTTGGAGCTACCAATCACGGGTGGGGTTGTCAACCCAAATAGATTTATTCATAACTTTCACGCTCGCCCACAACTAACGGTTACAAAATATTTGGGACTTAATGCGATAATGATGTCTACTCATGTAACAAGGTAGTCGTGTTCCACTTGTGTCCAAAGAAATAAGTCTTAGGATATATTATCCCACAAATGATTAAAAGACAATATAAAACATGGGTCGTGAGACTCAACATGTGTCCAAAAATAAGTCTATGTATACTAGACTTCGATGATCGACCTATAACCAAGACCCAAAATGTGTGGTTACTCTAACTCGACCGTCGTTTTCTCGACTTCATGACATCCAACAAAATATTTATATTGACGTAATCGTGTTTTAAAACTAACAATAATATTGCCACTTATTGCCTTAAATAAAATGTGTTTTCACATTATTATTATTATTATTTTTGTTTGACTTGTTAAAAAGCTTAATTAATTTTCAAGTCTATAATGTATCATAAGCATGTTTTCCCCCCAAGGTAATGTAAAGAAAAATGGACCGTGAAAACTCACTCGTTTCCTCTTACAAACACTAGTGTGTTAGTGTTAGGGCTCGCAACTACGTACGGATGTCACCAATGTAATCCTAAATGTACACTTATTGTCAGTCTCTATATATAAAGTAACCATATCACGTGTGTTGTTAAGCTCTTCTATTTATTTAGAGTGTGACAATTAAACAATTCAATGCTTGAGTTGTATGGTATACAAGTTACTTATGTAATTATTGACATCTCAAAACTACTATATCATCTCAATATACTTGTAAGTATTTCTCATTTTCACTTTTATGCGAGTTTACATGTATGTATATAAACTTCTATATATATATATATATATATATATATATATATATATATATATATATATATATATATATATATATATATATATTTTGGAATGGTAGTTCTTTATGTCTAGTTCTTATTAAGACGAGTTTAGTAAACATTGTATAATTAATAAGATGTTGATTTCTCTCTTTTTTTAACAAGTGGATGAACATACGTATATCTAACATATATATAATAGTTGCTTATGTTAAAATGTATGCTCTAGGTCTAAAGTATAGGGTTCATACTCGCACATATATTCTTGACATATAATTTAAATCTAGAAAACATACACGTGATAACAATGGTTGTAGTGTAAATAAATAATACTATAATGTTTTTAATATTAATAATACTATTAAAACCAATTTAAGACAAATAATGGTAAGAATATTAATACTAACAATTATTATAATTTTGAGGAATAGTAACAATGTTAATAATAGGGAAATAATATGATTTACACATCACATTGGTGTTAATTTGTGTGGTATAATCTTATATATTATGTAAAATTTAAATAACTATGAGTTATATATTATCTTATGTTCAATAATAATCTTAGTACTAATGCTTCTCAAATAATATTTGATTATAATATCGGATGTAATAATATTTTTAATCATAATAATAATTTTCGTAACGATGATAGTGATAACACTAGTATTAATAACATAATTAATCTCATATCAAGTAATATAGTATTAGAAAATAATAATATCACATCACTTTATTCAAACTTGGTTTACATATATATAGGATAACAAACGTGTAGTGCGGTATACTTTTAATAATAATAGGTGTATCACACGTATAATATCTTTCAATTCATAGGTTCATTGTCGATAATGTTTTGTTGCATGAACTACTAAACGAAGTGTGTCATTGTCGTTTTTATTTTTAGAGCTCAACACACCCGGTCAAATTACAGCCACCAACTCACCACCATAGCCAACCGCATCACCATTATAGCCACAATAATCCTAGCCGAGAACCACAATCACAACTACAACCACAATCTACACCATCATCGTACAAGCACCTGTACGTTTAAGAATCACTATAACAACCACCACTACACCTCCAAGTTGCCACCGTCGAAACCTTAGCCGCCATCATGACATCCACGATACTCTTGCCATCACTACATGTTAGGACCTGGTATTTGAACGAAATACCTAGTGATTAGCGTGTAAACCAGATCAAATAGTGCGGAATCCTATTTGATTGGCGATCCAATCAGTGAGAACACACGAAGAATCAATCAAGAATTGAATCTAACATTAGAAGTCGATTAGGAATTGATCTAATATGTTCTGTGAACTTGGAGAACGATTTGGGAGGCTTCTGGACGGCTAGGGTACGTCTGGAGTCGTAATAGTATGAATGCTTCCGTTTTTCCATGAATTGGGTCTATTTATAGGTTAGTATTGTTCAATCGTGCGACTGGACCATAAGTATGGTTCAGTCGTGCGATTGAACCATGCGGTTGATTCATCCGCACGACTGAGTGTTCAGTCGTGCGTCTGAGCCAATCTTATGTGTCAATCATACGACTGATCCAGTCTCCTGGTTCAGTCGTGCGACTGAGTCAATCGTATGAAGTTATTCATGCGTGTGGTCCATTCGCATGGGCCATTCGCATGAGAACTTCATTAAGTTAAGTTTGAATGTTTTAATTAATATAAGTTGATGTGTAACCATTCAAACAATCATAAACCCAATTTAATCAATTCAATATCGACTCATTAATGAAATATTAGACATTACAAATCACAAACAATCCATATCATTTCATTAATCAATTCATATTACATCATAGTCAGACAAACAAGATCTATTACATTACAAATCATGATCTAGGGACATACATGCATCAACAAACTCCCCATTGGACCTAGATCTCTACTCTCTTGTTTTCTGCATAATCTCCTTGTATTTCTTGTACTTCTCCTCTTTGGTGACTCCTGCGTGAATCTCAAACGCGAAGCAGAGTCGTATAACATTTTGGAACTGGAGGGCTTGTACAATGTCCTGCGTGTCATAGAACAGTGGCCACTTGTATAGCGTATAGACATCATTTGCCGACAAGTTAGTAAGCCACATCGGGTCGAATACCCTGATCGTATCCATTTGTCCCTCTTTGCTTAGGACTATGACCGCTTCAGCTGTTCTCCAATCATAGTACCACCACTTAAAGTGTGGAGTGAAGTCCTGTGGCATTTCCCTGAGTGGGATTCTCGACATTGTGCGCGGAGGACTCCACTTCAACACTATCTTGGGCTTGCCAGTAATGGCATCAACCTCAGACTTTCTTATGTATCTAGTCGGCTGTTGGGGTCTGAAGTTAACCCATCTGGTGTGGTACTCCTTCTTAAGGGCAGCCTCGAACCAGCCTGACATCTTCCTCGGGTCAGCATACAAAAGCTTTAGCTTAGCCAGCTGGTTGAGCTCAAAACCTGGTAGAGTCTTCAGATCATGTGGGAATCTGAAGTACTCTATGCCATGTTCTCTCTTAACTGCATAAACATTAAGATCATCAAAATACGCCCATGCTATGATTCTGCCAGACACCTTGTGATGTTTCTTGACTCTGTAGAGCTTGGTGTAGGCATCTTTCTTCGGTGCAGCACGTTGGGCTCTAACTTCTTCAAAACATGCAGCCCACTCAGCCTTTCGAATGTCGACATCATCATTTGAGGCTTGGGATGTTCCTCCTGCCTTCTCTGTTTCCTGCTCCATCTTGTTCAACACCTCAAAAGTATCACTGACAAGGGATTCACCCAGATTGGGGACCACATTTCCCTCATTGTCAGCGTACTGAGGGTACTCCTCTGCAGTGATATCTTCGTTCTCGACTTCATCAACATCGTTGAGCTCTTCATCACTAGTCGAATCGCATGTTGGAGCATCTTTAACTATTTCATCCGCATTGAGCTTGAAAATCTCTGTGAGTTGCTCGTTTGATAGGTCATGAATTATTTCCCCTTCTTCAGGGGTATAACTCACAGACCTTCGTACGATCCCTTGCGGATAAAGAATCATGGTTAGTTGAGTCTTGACCTGTTGAAGGGGAGCAACATCAAACTCATCTCTTTGATAATTTGGATCTGTTTGATTTAAACATTCAACCCATAAATCATTAGTAATTAATCAAACAGAAATGCATTAACTTAATATAAACATTCAATACATTGTTTTCAATACAGGATTCAAACACAAAAGTAAATAAATACATAAACATCTAGTCTTTACTTTTATCATGTATCATGGTCTCATCACTTGGAGGAGCAGAGGTGGAGGTTGATTGGTCCTGTCTGTTCTTCGACCTCCTCTCTTGACCTGAAGCAGAGGCCGATGCAAGTGCATCCCCTCCTTCTGCTTCATCATCATCGTCCTTCTCTTCTGTCCTATCTCTGTCAGTTTCCTCCTCATCCTCTGTATCATCCTCCTCATCCTCATCATCATCTTCATCATCATCATCTCCATCATCTCCATCCCCTTCCTTGATCTTTAAAGGCTCGTCCTTTGATCCCTTGAGCCGCAGCATGATGGTCTTGTTGGTGGTCTCCAACTCCTATATCCTTTTAGCTGATTAGGCATGCTGCTCCTGGAGTTGGGACATCTCTACTCGCTGTGCATCCATCAGCTGGGCCTGCTGCTCTATTACTCGAGCCTGCTCTGCCATCTGGTGAGATTGTGCAGCAGTCAGGTCGGTAAGCTGGCGGATCTGGGCAGCTTTCTCCTCGTCTGCAGCTAGTAAGCGCATCACCATCCGGTTGAGCGCTGACAGCTGTTCCTCTACCCCGATTGGAGGTAGAGGTGATCCATAAGTGTGTGAGGGATGGGCTGACGGTCCTGCCTGGTGTGAGGTGGTGGTAGTGGTGGCTGTAGTGTAGATAGGTCGGTGAAATGGTGGGGGTGATGTGGGTGTAAAGGATATGGTGGTGGATGGAATCTGTACTGTGGTGGTAGGTATGGTGGTGGCTGTGGTAGCTGTGGTGGATGTGGTGGCTGTGGTGGTGGATGGTATAGCTGTGGAGGTGGTAGTGGTGGCTGTGGTGGTGGAAGTAGAGGCTATGGAGGTAACGAAGGTCAACCGACGCTTCTTCTTCTTCAGACCATGGGGCTGAGCCATCCTCTTCCTCCTCGTCCTTGTGGAGGTGGATGCTCCCCCTACAACCCTGCCTGCAGAACCCGGTGTATAACTCGGGTCAGTATCCGTCTCTCTGGAGTCTCTCGGGTGTTCACCAACCACCCGTAGCCCATGTTCTGTGGGAACAACTTTGCTTCCCACAGTTCGCGTTAGGGGCTCCTCGTCAGACTCCTCCTCCTCTTCAGCACCATGAACAAAATCCTGATGAAATCCAGCTGACTCAGTAACATCTCCAGCTGGGGCGGACACTGGGGGTATAACATCGGACACAGTGCCTCTCGGTGGAGCAGGCATATCGTCCCCAGCGTCCCCACTATCATCATCGTCAGAGTCAAGCTCTGGGAGTAGCAGCCTCTCATCATCAGAGTCACTGTCCTCATGACGCCATTTGCGTCTGCCCGGGGCCACATATCTCTCGTTGGCCAGGTGGCCAATCAATCTCTTAACTTTGGGCTTCACCTGCTTCCCCCTATAAACCCTCATCCGACCCAGAGTCGTATCATCCATGATCTCAAGTGCCACTGCATCATGACTCTCTTTGGGCAGATGTGGCAGCTTCTCGTTGAACATGAGCTGTAAAAACCTGGGGTACATACAAAACCCCTCCTTTCCCTTTGCCTCCAAGTTCTCCACCAGATAGGAGAAAATCATACTAGAAAAGCTGAAGGGGTGGTTCAGCACCAGTGCCACGTAGGCATTTTGGATCTGGTCTGAGAGGTCGTCGAATCCACCCCTCCTCGAAGCAACGCACTTAAGGATCACATGGGCTAAGTACTTGTACTGGGGGCACATGTTGCTCTTGTTGAGCACACCTGAGTTTATGTCCCCAGCGTACTTGATCCTCAGAAAGCATCCTCTCACGGTCAGTGGATGTAATCTGATAGGATGATCAGTATAATCTCCAAACTCTAGGACCCTTTGGATGTCAGCAGCAGTGATCTCGATATCATGACCCAGTATAGAGCTCTGAATACTGTAGGGCTCACGAGAGCGATCCACAGAGGCATTCTCCCAGAATGCCTGATGTAGTGATCTGTAGGGCGTGCAGGGAGTAGAGATAGCCTTATGGATCCGGGAACGTCTGAGGAAGGCTATAATATCGGTGAACTCGGCCCCGTTCCTAGTAGTGTGATCCAAATGAGCACAGATGTTGTGCTTTGGATTTATGGACCATCTCTCAGCCATTATCCTGAAAACACATGACATAGAACCATTAGTACATAATACATTAAAATTCTGTTCTAAGTGTAATGTTGAAATTCATTCTGATTCATTCGTGCGAATGAATCATGCGACTGAAGTCAGTCGGCTGTCCTTTCATGCGACTGAGCTCATTCTGGTCAATGAGACATGCGATTGGTTTCAGTCTGCTGACTGAGTCTGCGAATGGTTCAGTCGGCCGACTGAGCTCAAACGCATGGTTCATTCGGGCGATTGACCTAATCACAAGTTTCAATCGTGCTTGGAGTTCATCCGGGCGACCAGTCGCCTGTCCTATAGTTCAGTCGCCTACCGTTCGAATCTTTAACAAAACAGGTGTTTTAACATGGATAACCGGTTCAATAGACTCGCATTCTTGTTACTAATAACCTATTAAACTTAATTTTAACGTTTGGCATAGTTTTGGTAGGTTATTAGGTCATTTAAGTCTCGGTTCTTGTTTCACAGTCGAATAACCCAAATTAGGGTTTAAATCCTTCAGGTTTCGAGAAGATGGAACTTCAAACTACCTGTATAATCAATAACGAGAGTCAGTGAATCAGAATCACGATGAATACAGGGTCTAATGAGATTTTGGCAGAGTAACGGTAGGGTGTGCGATTTGAGAGCGATTGGGGTGTGATGAATGAGATGCGATCGACTGTGCCCTTTAAATACTGAAGCTGAGTTCAATCGGCCGACTGGCCTCATTCGCTTAGTTCATTTGGGCGACTGAGGCTCAATCGTGCGATTGGCTCAGTCAGTCGCATGCTGTTGACCGACTGAGGTTCAGTCGGTCGACTGACTCAATCGTGCCTTTCATTCGCCTGTTCAGTTGACCGAATGAGTATCAGTCGGTCGACTGACTCATTCGCCCTCTTCCAATTGGTCGAATGGGTCATTCTGATAAGCCATTCGTTTGAAAGGCTCAATCTCATGTCCATTCGTGCGAATGGGAGCCATTCGCATGGTTGGTCCATTCTCATGGTCCAATCGTGCGAATGGGTCACACTTAGTTAATTTTCTGCCATTTTTACCAATTTACATTTAAATCCCTTTTAACTTTTGAAAGTTACGTTATGAGCTTTTGATCATCTCAGACATACTCATTTTAACTTGAAAACTTTTTGATCACCTCAAACGTGATCCTTTTAAGCAATTTAGTCACCTCAGACGTGACTCGTTTAAACATTTAAAGCACATGTGGTCATCTCAGACATGACCCTTTTAGTGAGTTGATTCCTTACTGATTTTCCTGATGTAGTCCGACAAACTAACAAACTAAAACGACTAACTAACTTAGAAAATTTAAACTAAATACTCAAAACAAGACTTGTTTTTGGCTTTTTGTGAGAGATAAATCTAAGATGGACATCTACGGGATTTGGTTCCGGAATAGACAGCTTCAACTTGGATTGACCACACCTGGACCAATTCAATTTTGGAATCATACAAGCAAGTCAAATCATTTGGGACTTGTTATCAAAATCTTTTGATGCCCAATTCTTGGTGTTCATCCAGAGTCATTAGCAACTTTAGGGAATCATACTGGAACTCTTAGATTACCACATTGATTTGAACTTTCAAGCATTGCAGCCACAATGATTGTCAATATGTTTGTCCACTTAAATCCATACACAGACTTTTGACACAGACTGGTGATTGTTTTAGGTTTAATTATTTCAAACTAACATTTGTGAATCCCACACTTATATGGTAATCAACATTCCTCAGGAGCTTTTGAGCGGTCTACGGGTATTATTACAAGAAGAGACTATTCTTAGAGCTTTCAAAGAGAAGCCAGTCCTCAGGTCAGTGCCATCGCACAGCAGAGAGGCGGCAAACAACAATGAATTCTAGAATATCTAGGTTATGCTTATCCTCAGGTCAGTGCCATCGCACAGCAGAGAGACACACAACCTATCTCCTTGTTAGAGCAGCTTATTTTATTCTGCACAAAATGCACCAATAACATAAGTCATTAGCTTTATAGCATTTGTCTTTCATTTTTTTCTTGCTTTGCTCTAATTATGGTCAACCGCACACATTTGTGGCGTTTACATGCTCATTACCCCTTATTGGAATATTGTTGATTGTGTTAACCAGTGATAAGATGGAAGCCCACAGTCAGTTGAACAACTTAGTTTGATCTTGAGATCACCAGTCAGGTCTAATCATCTATTGTGTTGAATCTACCGACATATCATTTGTGGTCTAGCAACCTCTAGGTCTACTTTCTTTGTGCTACCTTAGGAGTTACCAGTGTTTCTATCATCTTCCCTTTTATATTGCTTAGGCTACACAGACTTATACTTTGAATTTGTGCATCTTTTCTAAAATTAAATTTTAAAGTCCCTCTTGATTTGTTCCTGTGTACTATCATTTTCCAAAGGTTTTGAATTGGTATCACAGATACGATCTACCTTATATCAGCTATCCACTCCTTCTCCCTCATTTTTTTAATGTTACTTGCTGACATATTCTCCCCCTAAAATACTGAAATCATTACTGGTTTAATTATTTTAGGATTTTAATAAACAGCAAAATAACATGAGTTTAAATTAAACAGACTAAAATAAACAAATAAAATAAAATAAAACAGAAAAATTTAACTAAACTACATCGTACTACACATGATCATCATCAGGAATAACCTCACTTTTCTTTTTAACGCCGTTGACCTCTAGCAAATATTGAAAACGTGGTTTATCAAAGGCTTTAGTATAGAGGTCAGCGCGTTGAAAATCAGTATTAATTTTTACCATATCAATTAAGTTGTTTTCAAAACAGTCTCTTATGAAATGGTATTTAATACCAATGTGTTTGGTCTTTGGATGTTGGACCGGATTTTTAGTTACTGCAATTGCAGCAGAGTTATCAACAAAAATAGGAGTAGAAGAAAACTTTAAACCGTAATCCCACATTTGCTGTTGAATCCAGATGATTTGTGAACAACAACTTGCAGCAGCAACATACTCAGCTTCACAGGTTGACAATGCAACCGATGTCTGCTTCTTACACTGCCAGGTAACTAATCTTCTTCCAAAGAATTGACACCCTGCTGATGTAGACTTGTAGTTCATCTTGCAGCCCCCGTAATCCGAGTCACTATACGCGGTAAGCTCAAAGTCATCATCATGAGGATACCACAACCCAAGTGTGGGTGTACCCTTCAGATAACGAAAAATCCTCTTGACCCCGATCAGATGGTTGACCTTAGGCTTAGCCTGATATCTAGAACATAAACATGTAGCATACATGATATCAAGTCTTGAGGCAGTGAAATACATGAGGGATCCAATCATTCCTCGGTACATCGTGGCATCTACAAGATCTCCATTTTCATCAGGTGCTATATCGTGATTCGTAGCAAGTGGAGTCCCAGCAGCAGAAGCATTCTCCATGTCAAAGCGACTGAGAATGTCTCCCACATACTTGGTCTGATGTAGAAAGATCCCATTTGGAGTCTGATCCACCTGTAACCCAAGAAAGAACTTCATCTCCCCCATAGCACTCATCTCAAACTCTTTCTTCATAACTGCTTCAAACTCTTTGCATAACTCTTCGTTCTTTGAACCGAAGATTATGTCATCAACATAGATCTGTACGAGCAGTAGGTCGCCATCTTTTTCTTTAATAAACAACGTGCAGTCAATGACTCCCCTGCGAAAGCCGTGTTTCACAAGATGAGTCGAGAGTCTCTCATACCAAGCTCTTGGAGCTTGATGAAGCCCGTATAAAGCCTTGTCGAGCTTGTAAACTCTATCCCGATGATAAGGATCTTTAAATCCCTCGGGTTGACTGACATAGACTGTTTCTCTGATTTCCCCATGAAGGAATGGACTCTTCACATCTAATTGGTAGACTTTAATCTTCATGTACGATGCATAGGCAAGGAAGATACGAATGGCTTCCATTCTCGCCACGGGTGCAAACACCTCATTGTAGTCAATCCCCTCGACTTGGCGAAAACCCTGAACCACCAATCGAGCTTTGTTCCTGATAATGACCCCTTGGTCATCCTTCTTGCATTTCAGTACCCATTTGGTGCCAATGACTTTAGCACCTTTAGGTCTATCAACAAGAGTCCACACTCCTAACTTCTTGAACTGAAGAAGTTCTTCTTGCATGGCACTCACCCACGCCTCATCATTTAGTGCATCACCGACATATTTTGGCTCAAACTGCGAGACAAAACACCGATAAGCACCATTATGAATGTAACCCTTCTCCATAACCGAGGCGTAATCAGCTGAATATAGCTGATTTCGGGTTTGTACTCCTGATCTGACATCCCCAATGACATTGTCAAGGGGATGATAGACGTTTAGTCATGATCCTGGAGTATTAGGAACAGCTACCTCAGAGCCAAGATTATGAACATTTGGTTCTGCATCTGAGGTAGATGGAGTTTGAGGTTCCGAAGTCAAAGGTGCATCACAGGTAGATGCTTGTGGACTTTCAGGAACTGGAACCTGTTCCTCCTGACTGTTCTGGTCATCTGCTTCAGCTTCATCTTCAGAGGAGGAGTCACTGTCATCGACTACTCCCCCTGGCTGAGTAGATGATTCTCCCTGTGAGCTAGATGGTGTATTCAAAATATCATACATCATCCTAGTAGCTAACTCATCATCCGAGGGAGAGAGAGGGATGTTGAAGGACTTGAAGAATCCATCATAGTCGAAGAAGTAGGCGGGTCCTTTGCCAGTAGGTGGTGTGGTATATCTCTGAACGTCAACATTACACCACACTTCTACAAGACCCATTGAGTTGTTATAAACTCGCTTGTTCGGTATGTTGTATCCTAGAAAGATTCCTTCATCCGCCTTCTCGCTGAATTTGCCTTCTTGTGTCTTCTTCAGAAGTGTGCACGGCGCGCCAAAAGGTTCAAGATACTCCAAATTCGGTTTGCGTCTTTGTAGTAGCTCGTAACATGTCTTTCCGTGGCGCTTGACTATCAGGACTCGATTCAGTGTATAACATGCATACGCCACTGCCTCATTCCAGAATTGGATAGGCAGTTTCGAGTCTGCCAGCATAGTCCGTGCTGTCTCTATCAAGCTTCTGTTCTTTCTCTCAGCAATGCCATTCATCTGAGGCGTGTAGGCAGAAGTGAATTGATGCACAATTCCCTTTTCCTTGCAGTATGCCTCCATCCACTGATTCTTGAATTCTTTCCCGTTGTCTGAGCGTACTTGTCTAACCTTCAGCTTGTAGAGAGATTCCAGTGTGGTTACTAACTCCTTGAATGACTCAAATGTTTCTGATTTGGATTTCAGAAACATTACCCAAGTAAACCTTGAGTAGTCATCAGTGACCACAAAACAGTACAAGTCGCCTGCAATGCTCTTTGTACTGACTGGACCAAACAGGTCCATGTGAAGAAGTTCAAGAGGAAGTTCTATTGAATGAACTTTCTTTTTCTTATGAGACTTCTTCGTCTGTTTGCCTTTCTTGAAAGCTACACAAAATTCAGGAAGCTGGAAGTTCTTGACATTAACTCCTCTCACCAAATCCTTCTGAATCAAATCATTCATTTTCCTTTGACTAATGTGTCCCATTCTCCTATGCCAGGAGATGGAATCATTCTCGGTAGCTTTAGATAGAAAGCACTGAACCTCATGATCCGTTGTAGCAGCTGTTGACAAATCCAAGACATAAAGGTCTTTATATCTTGAAGCAGTCATCAGAACTTGGTCCTCTGGGATCACGTAGTCTTTCTTCAGCACGTAACACTTCTTGTTGTCGAAGATGACCTTAAATCCTTTATCACAGATTTGGGAAACAGAAAGTAAGTTATTTTGAAGTTGTTGAACGTAGTTCACCTTATCAAACTTAACTTTCTGATTTCCCACTTCTCCCTGAGCTGTGATATAGCCTCCCTTGTTTTCAGCAAATGAAACATGCCCTCCTTTTATTTGCTTGACGTTTGATAAAAGGTCTCTATTTCCTGTCATGTGCCTGGATGCTCCGCTGTCTACAATCCACGTGTTAGTTTCAGCACTGTATCGAACACCCTACACATACAATGTAAAGAATTAGTTTAGGTTAGGAACCCAAGCCTTTACTGGCTTGGGTTTCCCAGAGGCATCACACATCATAAATTCCACCCATTGACCCTTAGAAGGTGAGGATAGCTCAGGTTCCTTCTTGTCATCAGTATCAGACACGCAGGCTGACTTCTCTTTCCATAAGCCAGATTTGTGCAAGGCCTGTTTATGATAAACAGTCGACTGGCTTACAGGTTGAACTTTAGGTTCACTAGTTCTTCTAGGTGGAGTTAAGGAACTCCTCTTAGAAGACCTATGCTTTGAAACCTGAAGTTCAATCTTCTTCCTAGGTGTCTGATAGAAAGGACAATAAGAAGCAATGTGTCTACATTCTCCACACTTGTAGCATGACCTGCTATCAACTTTATGATTAAACTTTCTTTGTGGAGAAGTGTGTGACACTCTTGTAACATCAATCATTTTAGGTTTTGACTCTGGTTCTTTTGATGTTTTCTCTGGTTTAACAAAGTTAACTGTTTTAACCTGTGTAACATCCTTTTCCTTTTGGTTAACTAGTTTTTGACTTGAAGCATGTGAAAAATTAACATTAGAAGTCTTTTTAGGTTCTGATTTGACTCTGTTTGACCCTGACTTTAAGTTAACTTTTTCAAATTCCTTTTCCAGATTAACACAAGGCAATTTACCCTTTGCCTTTGAAGTGG
Source organism: Flaveria ramosissima (assembly GCA_025215565.1). Classification (NCBI taxonomy): domain Eukaryota; kingdom Viridiplantae; phylum Streptophyta; class Magnoliopsida; order Asterales; family Asteraceae; genus Flaveria; species Flaveria ramosissima. Next base: position 31,470,765 of record CM046037.1, on the reverse strand, counting down.
CCTCCTTTTGCTTGTTTCCAGATTCAATAGATGAACATGAAGAATCTGGATCACTAACAAGAGGAGTAGACACCACGTGATCCTTGATGGGATTATTATTTACTGGTCTAGTCTTAGTGTTCATCAAGGTCTCAGGTGGTGGTGGAACCACTTTGTAACCCAATCCCTCCCCGTTATTCCTTTCTCTCACTAAGTGTTGAACTATGTGTGAAGAACTAGTCCAACTATGCAGTTTCTGTTTTAATGAGTTTACTTCTACTTCTAGAACTGTCTTTTGCTTCTTAGTGTCTTCTAGGGAGTTTAGATAGTACCTAATGTCATTAGCTTGGTTAAAGGCAACTACTTCGGTTTCCCTAAGTTGTTTAGTCAATAGGTCTATCTTTTCTTTATAACTATGCTCATTTTGTTTTAATACTCTATTAGCCTCAGTGCACAGTTGCAAATCTTTTACTAAGTTATCATTATGATCTAATAACCTAGCAAATTTTTCATCTATGCTATTCCTAAAAGTATCACAATCAGAACAAGCATGATTATCAAACATTTGGTCAGTAGTACTTACCTGAGTTGGTTCAGAAGAGTTAGCCATCAACGCAGCATCAGATGTCTCTGGTTCTGGTGATTCTATATTTTCTGTCTCTGATGTGGAAGTCTCCTCTTTAGGCTTGTAACTGACCTCGGCTGCAGTTGCTTCTTCGCTGTGTGACATCGCTATCTCAACTGCTAGATCACCTTCACTTGCGGAATCATCGTCAATATCTTCTACACTTGCAATGTTTGATTCCCCTGGCGAGACAAACCTAAAGCTCCAATCCTGTCCTTCATCATCATGAGCAGTCAAGGCTTTTGGATCCTTGCTTGATGAGGTAGAACTAGAAGCTTGCTTGTCTTGGCGAGTGAAGGACGAGAACGGGTTCCCGTTACCCGTCTTCTTTGGCTTGACACATTCTCTTTTGAAGTGCCCCTTCTCTCCATAGTTGAAGCAGGTCACTTTGCTTTTGTCAAAACCAAATGTGGTATCCTTAGTAGCTACCAAGTTCTGTCCGGTCTTTTTAACAAACTTCTTTGCCCTCCGGACAGCACTAGCTAAAGCCCACATTATGTCCATCCTCTCAAGCTCCATTTCGTCCACCTGCTCGTAGTCCTCGTCTGCAAGATGGCAGTTTCCAATCTTCCCGGCAACAAGTCCATCATATGAATGAACCACTGCTGCCAAAAGATCCATATGCTCTCGAGCTACTTCTACAGTCACATTACCGAGGTTCTCGGTCTTCAGTTTAGTAGCACTTGCTTCCGATCCAATATAGTGGGTACAAGAGGACCCTGACGTGTCTGATCCTGAAAGAGAAGCATGTGAAGGACCCGATGAGCTAGACACAAATGCAGTCTGGAGAGGTGCTCCAGATGTCTTAGCTTGCGGCGTGGCGTTGTACAAAGCTGGATTTTGAGTGTACGAAGACTTCTGAGCTATGTACTTCATCCTAAGTGCTTCTTCTCGCAACTTAAGAATAAAGTCATTAATATCCAGCTTTGCAAGCATTCCATTCTGTCTCAGATTAGACGCGAATGAAGCCCACTTTTCAGGCAATCCGTCTGCAAAGTTACTAACTTTCTCTTCCATGGTAGTTTCCACCCCATGTGTATGCAGTTCGCTCATCAAATGGTAGAATCTATCGATGACGTCATCTAAACTCTCGTTACCAATCGATGAGAAGTTATCGAATTCCTTCTTTAACTCCTTGGCCTTGATTGCCTTCAACGAAGCATTCCCGTCGTACCTCTTCTCTAGCTCATCCCAAAGTTTCTTGGACTGTTTATTCTCTAAGTACTGGTGGAATATGTCTTTTGGGATAGACTGTGTAATCAATGCATAAACTCTTTTCTCTGCATTGTATTTAACTTTCTGCGCGTCCGTCATCCCTCCTAACGTTAGCTTAACTCCATCAGCTCCCACCGGTGTACTATATCCAATCTCGATGGCTTCCCACAGATTCGGATCCACTCCATTGAGGTATATCTCAAAACGTTGTTTCCAGTGGGGAAACTCATCTAACAAGTGGTATCAGAGCTTTGGCTCTTGATTACGTGTGATTCAATCAAGATTGCATAAAAGTTTGTGTTTTTGCACTAAAAACGCAATCTTTGGCGTCAAAAGTGATCTTGGACGTTCCCTGCTCATCAAAGTTTGGTTTCTACGGACTTAGGCGATTAGACATTGCTAAAGTTCGAACTTTTACGGCTGAAACACGTCAAACCTAGAAAATTTCGCAAAACAGCAGCTTCAGTCGCACGAGTGACCCATTCGCACGACTAGACTCCATTCGCATTGCTCATTCGCACGATTGAACCTAGTCGCACCTTCATTCGTCCGATTGAACCGTTCGTTCGCACAGCTCATACGCATCAGATTCATTCGCATGACTGAACCAATCGCTCAGTTCAGCCACACGATTGAACCAGTCACAGAGTTCATACGCACGACTAGACCATTCGCATCCTTCAGTCGCATCAGTGAAAGTTTGTTTGATTAGACTTAAAGTTATTCGCCATGGAAGATCAGATGTCAGCCTTTACTGCTGGGAAGGACTCTAGGATACAGAACCTGCTGTTGCTTGAGAGATGGTCCATAAATCCAAAGCAAAACATCTGTGCTCATTTGGATCACACTACTAGGAACGGGGCCGAGTTCACTGATATTATAGCCTTCCTCAGACGTTCCCGGATCCATAAGGCTATCTCTACTCCCTGCACGCCCTACAGATCACTACATCAGGCATTCTGGGAGAATGCCTCTGTGGATCGCTCTCGTGAGCCCTACAGTATTCGGAGCTCTATACTGGGTCATGATATCGAGATCACTGCTGCTGACATCCAGAGGGTCCTAGAGTTTGGAGATGATACTGATCATCCTATCAGATTACATCCACTGACCGTGAGAGGATGCTTTCTGAGGATCAAGTACGCTGGGGACATAAACTCAGGTGTGCTCAACAAGAGCAACCTGTGCCCCCAGTACAAGTACTTAGCCCATGTGATCCTTAAGTGCGTTGCTTCGAGGAGGGGTGGATTCGATGACCTCTCAGACCAGATCCAAAATGCCTACGTGGCACTGGTGCTGAACCACCCCTTCAGCTTTTCTAGTATGATTTTCTCCTATCTGGTGGAGAACTTGGAGGCAAAGGGAAAGGAGGGGTTTTGTATGTACCCCAGGTTTTTACAGCTCATCTTCAACGAGAAGCTGCCACATCTGCCCAAAGAGAGTCATGATGCAGTGGCACTGGAGATCATGGATGATACGACTCTGGGTCGGATGAGGGTTTATAGGGGGAAGCAGGTGAAGCCCCAAGTTAAGAGATTGATTGGCCACCTGGCCAACGAGAGATATGTGGCCCCGGGCAGACGCAAATGGCATCATGAGGACAGTGACTCTGATGATGAGAGGCTGCTACTCCCAGAGCTTGACTCTGACGATGATGATAGTGGGGACGCTGGGGACGATATGCCTGCTCCACCGAGAGGCACTGTGTCCGATGTTATACCCCCAGTGTCCGCCCCAGCTGGAGATGTTACTGAGTCAGCTGGATTTCATCAGGATTTTGTTCATGGTGCTGAAGAGGAGGAGGAGTCTGACGAGGAGCCCCTAACGCGAACTGTGGGAAGCAAAGTTGTTCCCACAGAACATGGGCTACGGGTGGTTGGTGAACACCCGAGAGACTCCAGAGAGACGGATACTGCTGGCGATCCAATCAGTGAGAACACACGAAGAATCAATCAAGAATTGAATCTAACGTTAGAAGTCGATTAGGAATCGATCTAATATGTTCTGTGAACTTGGAGAACGATTTGGGAGGCTTCTGGACGGCTAGGGTACGTCTGGAGTCGTAATAGTACGAATGCTTCCGTTTTTCCACGAATTGGGTTTATTTATAGGTTAGTATTGTTCAATCGTGCGACTGGACCATAAGTATGGTTCAGTCGTGCGATTGAACTATGCAGTTGATTCATCCGCACTACTGAGTGTTCAGTCGTGCGACTGAGCCAATCTTATGTGTCAATCATACGACTGATCCAGTCTCCTGGTTCAGTCGTGCGACTAAGTCAATCGTATGAAGTTATTCATGCGTGTGGTCCATTCGCATGGGCCATTCGCATGAGAACTTCATTAAGTTAAGTTTGAATGTTTTAATTAATATAACTTGATGTGTAACCATTCAAACAATCATAAACCCAATTTAATCAATTCAATATCGACTCATTAATGAAATATTAGACATTACAAATCACAAACAATCCATATCATTTCATTAATCAATTCATATTACATCATAGTCAGACAAACAAGATCTATTACATTACAAATCATGATCTAGGGACATACATGAATCAACACTACAGCCACTAACCACCATCACAACAGCCTAAACCACCACCAACCCGGCAAACATCACCACCATTGACTCTTAGCCGTGACCACGCCTCAACCGACTATCAAAACCCACCTCAAGGTCGAGATCTATCACCACAACCATCTTTGATCGCCCTAGATTCATCGTGCCCACACAACTGTAACCTTCAAGGTTGTTTTACTCAACCATGACTGTGATTTGCCTCAAACAACTACCAGCATCATGCTCGGGGTGTCAATGGGAGTCAGTTCTGGTGATGCACTTGCCGCCACTCGCCGGAGGTCCGCCGTGGGTGGCCGGAAATCGGCCGAAATTCAGGTGAGGGAGGGGGTGGCGACTGCTGCCCTTCTTTCTCTCTCTAAATTCTTGTAAACCCTAAAAATGTAGAAATAGGGGTTTATATTGGGGGTTTATGAAGTGGGTTACTTGCCGGTTCGGTTCGGTTCGGTTCGGTTCGGTTCGGTTCGGTTCGGTTCGTATCGTGTTTGAATCTATCTTGAATTGCATTTTTGGTATTTTCTTTATCAATAAACGATACATTAAAAAAAGTATTCAAAGAATGTTTATTCCGTCAGATTTGAATTAATCTGGTGATTAAAAGAATCTGATCACGTTAATATCGAGTATTTAACGCGTTTAATGATTTTAAGTGTTTGGATGCACTGAATGTTAATATTTTTATTTTAATGCTAATAATGTATGCAATTAAGTATATAGGAACACTTTACATGTTAATCCATGCATCAATAGCGTTTAAATAATAACATCGTTGTTAAATGCGGTTTCATCGTTTTCACGCATAATCGCTTGGATACAATTTCTAGGTGAATGTTAGTAGGAATATTAAATTTCTTCGCCCTAACACTCAGCGTGTCGCGATTATGATAAAAGTTGGTTATATCTTGCGTTAACCATTTATCAGTCTGAATATTCATTAGTACTTTTACAATAAGTGACGTTACAATCTGTTAAGCTTGTCTAGTTATCATTTGAGCTTAGGGTTACCTAATCGAGCTTCAAATGAATCTAAATTTCTTAAAGTTCCTTATTAGACCTTATATTTCGATTTGGTCCTTTATTGGACCTAGTTTGTTCAATCGACTTCATGTTAAGCCAAAGATATGAGGTCCTAATATGAACATGTGTTTTGATTAACGTGTCTTCAATAGTTTCATTTGAACATTTAAATCTAAATAAGAGGTGTCTACATAATATAGCAGGTAACACTACATGTAAAAATTTTTTAATTAACAAAAATACAGTAATACCATAGTTAAATTCAAGAGAATAAAATCCTCTCTTTTATACCATAAATTTTTTTGAAGCTTTTTTAACATATGAAGAAGTTAGTCATTTGAAATCATGAAGACGGTTTGTTTTAAAGTCAACAATCTTAATCACATAATTAATTAATAGAAATGTTCAAATATAAGGTTTTTGAAAATTAAAAAGTGTAAGAAGAATTAAGATATTAACACATGTCTTTTTGATATATATTAGATTGAGTTTAATATTGGCGCCGCAAGAGCGAAGCGTGGTAGGCCCTCGCCGAGGGAGCATACGGAGGAAAGGGAGCCCGGACGGCGGAAGAGCCAGGGGAGGCCGGGTCATTTGACGAAAATTGAAGGCTTTGGGCTATGATATTTTTTAAATAATTTATATCTCAAAACAATCATTTTTTATCTTTAAATTACGTTTAGTGTTGATACAAAAAAACACAAACAAAAACTTTCACGTTTTAGCTCATTGTATAATTGTGTCAGGTTATTGTATAATTTTCTAAATTGATGAGGATTACACAAGTAACTAATCAGAATTACACAATGAACTGGAAACATAAAAAGTTTATATTTTTTAGCATTGTGTTATTTGAAAACATCATTTAAAAAAACATAATGCATAACACCAATGTTTACGCGACCAGATCGGATCGGTCGGTCCGACCAGGGATCGGCCCTCTAGCCGGTCCGGTTCGCTATGGTTCCGTTTTGTCTGGTTGAACCGGCCGGTTCGTCCCGAACCGGTGGTCAGACCGGGAAACCGGACCGGTTCGGACCGGATTTAGTTTTTTTCTTTTTGATTTTAATGGGTAAAAACGGGGTGTTGAACCGTAAATTAGTGTATTGCATATACAAATATAGTTAAGTTTTATATAAAACTATAAAATACATATATAAATTACTTATATTTAATTTCATATATACTATATATATAATTATGATGTCATCCGGTTCTTAAATCCGGTCCGACTACCAAACTAGTAAGGCGTCCGGTTCGACGTCTGATCCGGTTATGAAAATATTGCATAACACAATAGTTAACATTACACATAATAATCGACGTTAAACTTGATGGATAGTACAAGGACCAACACTAGACTCGATAATCAACATTAGATAGAATGAGCTGTTTGACAAGGATTACACGTTGACCTGATCCGGATTACACAAGAAACTAGAAAAGTAAACATTATTAAAAATTATTATTTTAGTAAAACACAGTAGAAAACATAATGATAAGCATTAAACATATTGATCTGACCAATTATATATAATAACCTAATATTACATAATGATTTGACAAATATTTAAGCTGAAATAACATTAAAAAAAATTCATTTTTATTTTATCAACATTATACGTGTTTTAAAGATAAAAAACGCTTGGTTTTATAGTGTGACTTTAAAATAATAGTATTGTATATAAAAGTTATGAGCGTTTAAAAAAAGATGATACTTGAAAATGTGGCTAAAACTAATGTATTATTGGTCTATCATTTAAGGTTTTAATTATTATCATTAAGTCACTAAATTTTTCTAGACCTTTGATCTAAAATCTAAAATCTGATGATTAATAATCATCTTGTCCCTTCTTATTCTTCTACTTTTTTTAGAATAACTCCTTTCATTGATTAAATAGTTAACATAGTCAAATTCATAATAAGAATATTACCTTTAACTCTTAAAATTAATATAAATTAACAAACAGTTATATCCTTCTCAAATCTATTATATCTATTATAATATAGTATACATATATATAACACCTAATAAAACAGATTTTTTTTGCCACTTTTTATTTTCTAAACCCATGTTTTTTGCTAACAACACAAGTATTTTGTTTTTAAGAATGTTGTATATTGCTTCTCAAGTTCTTTTACAAATATTACAAAGCATAAAGAAAGTTACAAGTACTTGAGATACTTTATACTACATCCTACAGCCGGTCATACTTTGAAGGCCAGCTGGATACATAAGACTAGACAACAACAAAATCAAATGTAGAGTCAAAAGGCAGATTTACCTTTTGACTAGTAACTATGACATGCCATAGCTTACATCCTAATATATTATAAAAAGAATAAAAGTACATAAAGTAGAAAACACAGACTCAAGACCTCAATGTATAGTTTACCAAAAGCATGGACCTTTTCACCAACTCATGTAAGTTGGTGACTGATTAGAGTTGCAGCGAAAAGGTGGTCCAGCTTTATGGTAGAGTACATCATATAAAAGCATGTGCATAAAAGTCTTCGGAAGAAATCTGTCTTCACTCTTTGACTTTGGAAGACTTTGTCTTTGAAGCTTCGGAAGACTTCACTTTTGGCTTCGGAAGATGTTGGTCTTTGCTTCGGAATATTTTACACTTAGAATATTTTCTTGTCCAAGGTGTAAAACTTCCGAAGCATTTCTACTTCTATACTTTAGTGTATACATGCAGAGAGTCTTTGGATGTTTTGGCTGTATCAGACTTATAGGAATCCTTACAAACTCCCCCTAGGGTGATGCTATTAAAACATTTGAAGATCTTCAGCAGTTGATAGTCCTCATCATGATGATAACCATGCCCTTCTTCATTAGATGGTTAGGATCACTCAGACTCTCATAGTATCTTCTCATTTCAAAGAGATCATGCAGAGGTAGGTTGAATAAGTCTTGCCATGTGTAGACATCTTCACCATCTTGATCTCTGATCACATGCCATCTTTCTGGATTAGTTGTGAAGGTCCAGGATAAGATGGGTCTCTCAGATGCAAGAAAAGCCACTTGAATTGGAGTTGATTGGACTGCCTCTTCATGCACTTCCTCAGGTTGATCTGACTCACCCTGAGGTATAAAGGTGGATGATTCAGACTTCTTCTTCTTCTTTGACTTTGGTTTAGAAGCCATCCTTTTCCTCATCTTTTAAGACTTTAACTGAGAAGACTAGCCTGCAACACCTTGTTGAACAGTCTTGTCTTGCTTAATTGGGTGTTCCTCCCTCATATGTTTAGAAGGAGAGGGAGTTTGACCCTGCTGTGAATCAGAAGATGAAGCTTGCTGAGACTCAGCAGGAGGTCCAGGTTGTGTTGTCTCAGGTTGTTCAACCTTAACCTCCACTTCAGGAGAAGCTTGAGTTGGAGGGGAGTGTAAGTCAATGAGCTCTCCACTTTTAATCTTCTACTTGATTACCCTGATGTGCTCATCCATTATGGATAGAGACATAGGGCCAAGTCTCCTTCTGGAGAATCCATATAGCTTCAAGAAGCTCATCATCCTCTGTCTGTCAGCAGACTTCTTCATACTCTTTTGGATGATGGCTCTTGACTTTGCATTGCCTTTTGTTCTTTGAGTACTTGAAGTTCAAGCTATTTGAGGTGCTCAAACTCAATGTATTCAAAGGATAAGGGAAGAAGTGCAGATGCCTAGTAGAGACCTGTGGCACTCAGGTAGTTGATAATATTTAGTCTATCTGTTTCTTTGTCTACCTGAGGTTCTTGTGTAGCTGCCATAGTCTCTTGCACAGGACTTTCTTGAACTGGGGAGAGAGTAGGAACATGCTTGCACAGTCTTTTCTGTCTCTTCTCTTCTTTGATTTGGAGGAGCAGCCTTGCATCCTCTGCTTTCTTTCTCTCCCTAGACACTTCCATGTATGCTAGTTCATTTAGTTCCTCTAAGGGGAGAGATATTATCTCATCAATGTCATAATTCCTGGTCTGCAGGTAAGTAATCATGACAGCCCTCAGCTCACCATCTTGAGTGTTTTGTCTGGGGGCAGCCCGGATTGCAACTTGCATGAATCCTATAGGCCAAGAGGAACTTTCCCCTCAGCTTCCTCTTCCTCTCTCTCTCTTCCTCCTCAATCTCCTCAGGAGTCATAATCCTTTTCCCTTTGTCACCCACAGACCTTTGTGACATAGGGTGGAGAGAGCTTTGGCCTTTATTGCTTGGAGTAGCTGCCAAGCTCTGGCCAGATAGAGGTTCTGATCCACCTTCACCAGCAGGTGTTTCACTGAGGGAATGAATTGCTGAAGTAGTTGTTGGTGTGATAAGACTCTCAAGCTCTACCACTAGGCCTTCAGTTAAGGTTTTCCCTTTGAAGTTAATCTCAGGGTCTGCCTCAACATCCAGTTGACCAATGACATTACCTGATTGCCTTTGTCTTCTTCTTAGGCTGAACTCTTCAGTAATTTTGTCTTGAATCTTTTATGCTAGCCTGCCAGCTTGTCTAGATTGACTTGGATTGACAAGTGGCATGTTGATCAGATCAAGACCTTCATTGTAGTTCAAGGTCTAAAAGTTGAATACCTCTTGCTGCCCTTGAACTCTTTGAAGAATGAGGGCTCTCCAATCAGCATCATACCTCCACCCAATGATGTAATTTGAAGTTCCTTGTGGTGGGGATAACATAACCCTTGGTATAACTTCCTCAAAGAGACTCTGAATGAAAGAGTCTATAAAGTCCACATCAATGTGAACTTGGGGTAGTTGCTGAGTATGCACAATTTCAAGTGAGGATGGTGAGTCCTTAATGCCCATACTCGTTGAAGAACTCCTAGGTTCTGTGATTGTAAGGACTTTCTCCCCCTTTTTGGTAGCATCACCCTCTTGCATAGGTGAGCCAGGAGTTAGGTCTATCACATCCACAGGTTCTTGTGTTCCTGGATGAGCTCTCCATAAAGGTCTTCTAGCTAGTTATTCCTTGAGATAAGATATCTCAAGTTGCTGATCATTGACCCTGTTTTGCAGGGTAGTCACCTGAGATTCAAGGTGACTTACCTTAGAGACTAAATAGGTGCATATATTTGACAGATTTTGCACCTTTAGTCTCAAGTTCCCCTCATCTTCATCAGAAAAATCACTGGGGTATGAGAGAATTAGACCAAGGTTCTCACTCTCATCACCAGCTTCAAGTTCTTGGCTGCTAGATTCCCTCTGTTCACTGACAGCCTAAGTTGAAGTGTCAATGGGCTGAGTTGTCATGGTTAAGGTCTTAATGATGTAATCACTTGCAGAAGTAAGAGCCTCTTCCATATGAACCTCCTGAACAGGTTCAGGAAGAACCACTTCAGTAATAGGTGACTGATGTGGGCTAGACAGAGGAGACTCAGGAGCACTCATCTCTGTTTGAGTAGGGGAAGAGTAGAGAGACTCATGGTACTCACTGAAACCTAATTCTTTATCAGTATATAATTCAAGGTTAGGAATGGGTTGGTTTAAGTCTAAAGGCTGAGGATGGTAACTGTCCCCTGAAGGTTGTTCACTTGAGTGTTGAGACTCAGAGTGAATGCTTAAGGATGTTAGGCTTGTGAGCTTATCAAGCTGAGCATGAGGAACCTCAGCACTGATTCTTGAAGAGATGGGAGTGGTTTGCTCCTCAGGGGAAGTGGGAGCTCTAGTATCCACTTCCTCCTGTATGGGTGAGTATATGGGGGCCTGCACAAGCTCAATAGTTTGAGCAGGGGTTCATTTGGATTCTCGTTGGTAGGTGAGGGTGATTTGTGGTCTTTTTGGTGGTAGAGAGGTAGAAGGTGTGGGTTCAACACTAGCTTGTGTTGCTAGGTTGTCACCTTGAGCAATGAGCTCTAACATTTTAGGGACAAGGGCTGTTTCTACCCTTGAGAAGCCTACAGTTGGCTTCATCATTATTTTAAAGATGTCGGGCTTCATCTGTCCCAATTTAAGAATATTACCTATTTCCCTCAACCGTGAGTCTAGTTCACAGTTGAGAATGTATTGAACATATCTAGGAAACATGTAATACTCTAAGGAATCCAAGTTAGCAAGAAAATTTGTATAAAAAAATTGAGGGTACCTGAACTTGACCCCTTGAACCATTCCATGCACAATGAAGGAGAGATCTTCAGGAATCTGGTCCCACCCTCCAAGCTTGTTTGACAAGTTTTGGATAACCATATGGAGTAGGTCACTGGGATGAGACCTTCCCTTTCCTGAAGGTCTTTAGAGAGAAATCTCCCTTATAGCCCATCTGCACAAAGGAATGATTAACAGCTTTCTTTGGGAAAGACAACTCACCTTCTTCATCATGCAGCTGAAGATGAGTGTTGATGATGGCTGGAGTGATAAAGATTGTCCTACCTTGCACTGTGGCAGATAGTGCCTTCTCCCCATCCATAATGACCTCTTAGCAGGTCTTCCAAGATTCAAGCAAATGATCCTCATAGAGAGTAGGATCAATAGTTAGGGAGGTGAAGTAGTTGGATAAAGCCAGAAAACAGCAAGCCTCTGAGAAACTAGCATCTTTCTCAGAGTTCAACAGAGCAACCTGGTTGTGTTGCCTATATAGTTGCATGGAGAAGTCAGGGTTGTTTTTGCGGTTTAGGTTGACCATTTTGAGAAGCTTAAGGGTAAAGGAAGGTGAAGAACGAGGCGGTTTGGGAGAATTTAGGTTTAAGGAATAGTGCAAATGAAGAAGATAGTGAAAGAGGGGGGAACCATTGGGTATTTATGTGAAAAGGATTTGAAACAAAGTTAATGAAAAAGGATAAACTTTGAAATCCGGATGTCGGTCCCACCTCTGAAAAAGTAGTTTACTTTTGCCCAAAAAGTAGTTTTCTTGGAAGTCGAGAAATCTTCCGAAGGTTATTTTGCTTCGGAAGTTCTGAAGAAAAGATTCCGAAGGCAAATTGGCGTTGGAAGATATTTCAAAGGTTTTTGAGAATTTTGCTTTGGAAGAGATTTATTACTCAGAGTTTTTATTCTAAGAGGAATAAAAACTTCCGAAGGTAAATTGCTTTCAGAAGAAAATTGTTCTTTTGAGAACATAAAAGTACTTAAGTTGATTTTAAGCTTCAGAAGATATTTTAGAAATTTCTTCCGAAGGTAAAACAACTGAAGTAGTTATTTGTTTTCTAAGACATAAGTTTCTTCCTAAGGTAATTATAAATCTTCCAAAGGATAAAGAGATCAAAATTTTAAAAAATCTAAGGAATGTGTTTTAAAAAGATTTTTCTTCCAAAGAAAACAGAGACGTATGAAGATGATAGAATAAACAACTTAGGACACACAGGTTTTAGAAATAATATGATTAAGTTTTAAGAAAAAACTATTCAAAGTTAATCATCCCAATGGCTGATACAAGATATTTAAATCTATGTTCATCAAAAGCTTTGGTGAACAGATCAGCATATTATTCATTTGTGTTAACTTTGACTAGTTTGATTAACCCTTTTCAAAGTTATCTCTAATCAAATGATACCTGATATTGATGTGTTTTGTCCTTGAGTGCTGCACAGGATTCTTGTCATTGAGATAGCACTGTTGTTGTCTATGTGGATAGGAGTATCCTTGAAGTTGAATACATAGTCCAGCTTCTGATTTTGAATCCAAAGCACTTGAGCACAACAGCTTGCAGAAGCAATGTATTCAGCCTCAGCAGTTGATGCAGACACACAGGATTGTTTCTTGCATTGCCAAGAGACTATCCTTCCACCAAGAAATTGACATCCCCCAGATGTAGACTTTGCAGTCATGTTGCAACCACCATAGTCACTATCTGTATAAGCATACAGATTGAAGTCAGAAACTTTTTGGATACCACAGGCCAAGTGATGTAGCACCTTTGAGATATCTTAAAATTCTTTTGACAGTGATTAGGTGTGACATCTTGGGGTTGGCTTGATATCTTGCACAAATACATGTAGCAAACATGATATCAGGCCTACTAGCTGTGAGGTACATAAGAGACCTAATCATAGCCCTGTAGAGATGTTCATCAACAGACTCCCCCTCAAGATCAGGTCCAAGGGAGTGATTTCTGGCTATGGGTGTCTTAGCAACCTTACAATCAGTCATGTTGAACCTTTTAAGTATGTCTTGTACATACTTTGACTAACTTAAGAAGATGCCATTGTCAACTTGCTTCACTTGAATTCCTAGGAAGAAATTGAGTTCCCCCATGGCACTCATTTCAAACCTATCCTTTATCAGCTTTTTAAAGTCTTTGCAGAGCTTTGGATTAGTTGACCCAAAGATAATGTCATCCACATATACTTGAACTAGTATTATGTCATTTCCTGTTCCTTTGATGAAGAGAGTCCCATCAATAGTACCTCTTTTGTAGCCATGCTGACAGAGATACTGAGATAGAGTCTCATACCACTTTCTTGGTGCTTCAGGCCATAAAGAGCTTTATCAAGCCTGCTGACATAATTAGGAAGATTAGGATCTGCAAACCCAGGTGGTTGTCTGACATACACCTCTTCATCAATCACCCCATAAAGAAAAACACACTTGACATCAAGTTGGTAAACCTTGAAGTTCTTGGATGCTGCGAAAGCTAGGAATATCCTAACAACTTCAAGTCTTGCTACAGGAGCAAAAACATCTGTGTAGTCAATTCCTTCTTCTTGAGTATACCCTTGAACAACTAGTCTTGCCTTGTTCTTGATGACAAGTCCTCTATCATCCCTCTTATTCCTGAACACCCATTTGGTTCATATAGTAGTCTTCCCTTGAGGAAGAGGACATAGGTTCCAAATCTTTTGCCTTTTGAATTGAAACAGCTCCTCTTGCATAGATTCAACCCAACTTCCATCCTTTAGAGCCTCATCAATCTTCTTTGGCTCTATCTGGGACAAGAAACAAGAGTGAAGACAAACATTTGCATCATGGGTTTGTCCTCTTGTTCTTACCTCTGAATCAACATCCCTAATGATGTTTGTGGTTGGGTGAGACTTGTGGATCCTTAGCTGAGGGATCACTACAAGTTGCTTAGACATATATAAATTGGAGAAATTCTGATATGGAAATGAGAATTCGCCCTCCACATCAGCACACTTATCAAGATTGACTTGATCCATTGAGTGTGTGACATCATCAATGTTGTCTTCAATGGAATGGTTATCAGCTTCAAGAAATTCCTGATCACTTTCACCACCACCATTTTCTCCAACATTTGAAGCTCCTTCATCTGAGTTTTGTACCTCTAAGCTGGAATTTGAAGGAACCTCAGAAGTATTAGCAGGATTTGTCATAGATGTGCTGGTAGAAGCTTCATTTGCAGGGTTAGTTACCATTGGAGCTGAAGATGTGTAGCTTGAAGGTCTTCTCAGCTTAAATCTTGGGTCAAGATCACCTGTAGGTAGTATATCTATGGACCCCGAAACATGCTCACAAGATTTATTAAAATAGTTGGTAACTAAACAAGATCAAATAGCCAATCCGTACCCGAACCTTTCACACTGGGAGTGTGCTCATTGAAAGACACATTGGCTGACTCCTCAACTACTCTAGTTATGAGATTGTATACTCTATAATCCTTAGCTTGAGAAGAGTATCCAATAAAGTTTCCATCATCTGATTTCTCAGCAAACTTGGCAATTTGATCTTTGGTATTCAAGATGGTGCAAGGACATCCAAATGACCTGAGAAAGCCAATGAAAGGTTTCGTCTTGTGCCAAAGTTCATAAGGAGTCTTACCATGTGTCTTAAATACTAAAACTCTGTTTTGCACATAGCAAGTAGTGTTCACTGCCTCTGCCTAGAAGGTGATGGGCAGTTTAGAGTCAGACAACATAGTTCTTACAGCTTCAATTAGTGTCCTGTTTCTCCTTTCAGCAATATCATTTCGCTGAGGAGTCCTGGGAGCACTATATTTTCTTGTAATACCTTTTTCACAAAATGTATCAAGGATTTGATTCTTAAATTCAGTTTCTTGATCACATCTTATGGTTTTGACCTTTTGATCACATTGATTCTCAATCTTTAAGATAAAATTCTTTAGAATCTCAAGGGTCTCATCCTTAGTTCTAAGAAAGAAGACCCAAGTGAATCTTGTAAAGTCGTCTGTGATCACCAAACAATAAGAGGTCCTTCCTAGACTCATTACACTGGTGGGGCCAAAGAGATCCATATGTAATAAGGACAGGGGAGTAGTGATTGAGTTTCTTTCCTTTGGCTTGTGAGATACCTTGTGTTGCTTCCCTTTCAGGCATGCAACACAGTGGTCATCATTTGTAAACTCTTTCTTTGATATTCTAGTTACCAAATCATTCTTAATTAATTTATTTATTTTTTTAAAGTTTACATGGCACATTCTTTTATGCAAAGAGGAAAGACTCATCACTATTTGCTTTCAATAGAAAGCATGAAACTTCTCCTGAGGGAGATGTTTCTTGCAAATCCATCTTGTACATGTTCCCTTTCTTGGGGGCTCAAAGTAGGATGTGCTCATGAGGAATGACCATCACGGGCCTGAGAACAATGCACTCATGCTCAGTAAAGAACATGTTATGACTGTGATCACAAAATTGGGATACACTCAGAAGATTATGCCCAACATCCTTGACGAAGTTTACCTTCTCAATAGTGAGCTTACCATTTGTGACCTTGCCCCTTCCGGTAATGTAACCCCCTGCATCTCCTCCAAAAGCAATTGGTCCTCCATCAATTCTTTCAAACTTTTGAAGTAGTGACCTATTGCCTGTCATGTGCCTGGAACAGCCATTGTCAATGATCCTTACATTTCTATTTGTCTTGAGTTGTTCGTGCACAAAAGAGATGGTTAGTTACACTTGGAAACCCAAGCCTCATTGGTCTTGGGCTTATCAAAAGAAGTTGAAGACAATACAACAGTAATTGATCCTATAGTCATGCTAGCAGGATCATTTGCTGATGTTGATGAAGAACTCTTAGCCACTTGGTCTTTTTTGTCTTCCACACCACCTTTGGAAATTTAGACTTGACCTTCAATACTTCGGAAGTTTTGTTAACTTCAGAAGTTTTGATGACTGGACCTTCAGAAGATATTGCTTTCACTACAGCAGGCATCAGTGCTTCGGAAGTGTTCCTTTCTTCTGATTTCTTCCGAAGGCAAGTTTCCACTTGTCTTCTTCTTTATTTTGGAGCTTCCGAAGGAAAACGATTTTCCTTCTGAAGCTTGCTTCTTCTTCTCCAAACTCTTAGAAGTTTCTTTTTTGGTCATGTGGAGAGTACTCTTTGGATTGTAAACACAATCCTTAGCAAGTTGAGAGGTACTCCCACATATAACACAGTCCATTTTCTTCCTTTTAGGAGTCTTCTTTTGTGAACAAGGCTGAACTTGATCACTTTCTTTCTCCATATTCATCTTTGTAGATGCTGTGGTAATTCTTATGGGGATAGAACTACCTTTGGAGCTGGATGGTTAGGTTGTACAGCAGTGGTGTACAACTGATCAGCCTTCTTGATGATGATGGGATGATTTGGACATGAACTAGAACTCTTGTTGTTGGAGTTCAAGTTTGTGTCTTCAGCCTTAACCACCTCAAATCCTGCAGAGATAAAGACTTGTTTCTGTGCAAAGTTGAAGGTGGCTTTGATCTCTTGAGCCTTCTTGGACTTTCTTTTGGCCTTCCTGATCAAGTTCTTTCTCTTGGACTTGGTCATCCCAACAACTTTACTCTCCTTAGAGGGATGGTGACCCTTCTTAGAATGCTTTTCTTCACTCTTCTCAAGGCCATTCTTCACCATCTCTTGTTCATCCTCTTCAGTCATGTGGTCTATGAGGAGAAGCTCATCTTCACAAGTTCCACACCTAGGAGATCTTACAGACAAGATTGTGTGTGAATGAGCTATCTCACTAGATCCCAGTCCCTGCTTATTCTAATAAAAAAACTTTTGCATGCAAGGATGAGGATATTATGTTCTTGAAGGTCTCTTCTTCAAGAACATATTTTTCTGCCTTGGCTTTGCTGATCACAAGCTCAGCCTGTCATTCAGTTAACTTAGCTATGAGGTCTTTGATCTGAGTCCTGTAGTTTGTGTGCTCATGTATAAGAGTTGAAAAGGTTTTCTTTAAGTCCTCTATCTTTAGTTTATAATCATTTTCAGCTCTTTTAAAATCAACTTTTAAGATATTTAATGACTCAAGATCAGATCTCATCTCTAAGTTATAGGACCTGTATCTATTAACTTTAGCAATACAATCAGGAGTACGAAGATGTTCCAGTACCTTGGCTTCATTGTGGTCTTCCATGAGTGCTTGGTTTGGAGATGCATCTTCTACATGAAAGCTCCAGTCAAAGCCTCTTTCTTCAACAGCAACTGCAGCTTGCTACTTTGGCTTCTTATTCTGGGGAGCTCTCTTAGTGTAGTTTGGTCTGGCTTGTGTTTGGCCACCATTTGTCCTTGGTGCCTTACACTCCCTTGCAAAGTGTCCTATCTGGTTACAGTTGCAACACTTTATTTTGCTTTTATCCAGCCCAAACTTTCCACTGGCTACATTGCTTGGAAACTTCCTCCCTGTCCTCTTGTAGAACTTCTTGGCTCTATGATTGAGGAGAGCCATCTGCTGAACTATCTCCATGTATTCCAGATCATCTGGATGGATACAGTTCAGGTCTTCAAGGGTGAAGAGAAAGTTGCATGTGGTTTCATCAGCAAAGACAAAAGCATGAGACGAACTTGTCTCTTGGAAAGGACTTCCTTGAGTGTAACTTTCCCTTGAAGACTCTGGGAAGGTGATGAAAGGACCCTTTTGTGAGTTGTCAGGGTAGCATATAAGATGATGTTGTGGTTCAATGCTTTCCCTTTCAACCACATGGAGGGCTTAACTCAGTTGATTGCTGGAGTTACTAGATAAGTTTGCATGTTCATCTCCATCTGGTAGCCACTAAGAATACCATACAACTTTGTAAGAGTAAGAGTCTTAAGGTTCTCATTCCACTTGATAACAACACAATAATATGTCCATTGTCTAGGAAGAGAGGACATAAACTTCATTACAATGTCCCTGTTCTCAAGAGTAACTCCAACATCCATTAGAGTATCCACAATCTCAACATACCTGAAGTATTATTGAGTCATGGTTTCACCTACCTTAAAGGTGGAATTTTCAAATTGCTGCTTTAGGAGATCCTTCTTGTTCTCTTTTGCTTCATTGGACCCCTCATACATAAGCTTTAGTGCCTCCCATAGTTGGTTGGCAGTTTTGCACTTCTTGAAGCCTTTGTAGATGGAGTTTGGAAGAGCATTTTGAAGGGTTGTCATGGCTTTCTAATCAATCTCTATTCTTTTTCTGACTTCTTCAGAATAATCAGCCACAACCTTTGGTATCATACCACCACCAGTAGCAGAAGTGGTGCTTGGTATGTAAGGTCCTTGGACAATAGAGTCCTACATCCTGGAGTCTTGAGACTTGATGAAGCCTTCCATTCTTTGACAACAAATATCAAAGTCTTTAGGAGGGATTAGTGGAGTATTTGTCATAGTCCAAGTTTCCATATCAGCTTTTGTAATAGCAGCCATATGAGTTGTTAAGTATTTTGTTTGTGTGAGGGATCTTAAGATGGTGAGATCTTATATCAAGAGCCTGGAATGGCTCTGATACCAAATGCACGACCGTTGAAGGGTGTTGGACCAAAAGAACCAATGAGCCTGATCGAAAAAACCTCTAAGTCCCACAGACATTACAACTGCTGAAGAAGATCACAACAGCTGAAGACATCAGCTGATTACAAAGGTCTGAAAACAAAGTCTAAAAGTAAAGAACTGAAGACAAAGTCTGAAGATGAAGTGCTGAAGACAAAGACTGAAGACCAGAGTGATCAGCAGTTGTCACAACAGCTGAAGTTGTTAACTTCAGTAGTTGTGATGGTTTTACTTTTCAGTACTTGTAATTTTACATTTTAGTAGTTTATTGTTTCAGTAGTTTTAAGTCAGTAGTTTCATGTATTTGTACTTAGCATTCTCTGAGATGTAATCAGTTGTTGAGAACATCTCAGTAGTTTGCATATTTCAGTTGTTTTGTAAATTCTGTTAGATGTCACTATCAAGTGACATCAGCAGACGTCACATTCCTCTATATAAGGGATG
This sequence comes from Flaveria ramosissima, assembly GCA_025215565.1. Taxonomy (NCBI): domain Eukaryota; kingdom Viridiplantae; phylum Streptophyta; class Magnoliopsida; order Asterales; family Asteraceae; genus Flaveria; species Flaveria ramosissima. The sequence goes on along the minus strand of CM046037.1, from coordinate 31,451,286 downwards.
TTGACCTAGCTGTATTCTAACAGAAGCATTACGCGTGAATGAAAACATTCCTTTAACAGAAATATTCTCTCTATAATTGTGATTAAGTGTTTTGCATATTCATCACTTACTTTCTTACTTGAATTCGATCTTAATTTGTGATATTCCGCTGCATAGTTCAAATCTAATTGATCCGATCCTATCAAATGGTATCACAGCAGGTTAATCATTGATCGATCTAACAATTGATCATTGAAACTGCTCTTTTGATAGCGAAGGTTGATCGAATTAGCATTTTTGCAAGAATTGATTATAGAGATTGTTTTTCTGTTGCTTCCGGTTAATTAATTGAGATTCTAACTGTGTTTTCAAATTGTGTTGTTGAGTTTTCAAACTAGACCGATTTTAATCTCATTTAATTCGATTGAATTAGTGAAAATGACTACTTCAATGAATGATCCTCATAATACTGGCTCCTCAACTAAGCCTCCAATGCTTGTTAGGAGTGAGTATAACATATGGCAACGCCGAATGCTCCATCACCTGTCTATTAACAGTTCAGGTTGTTGGAAGTCTGTGGTTCATGGACCATACAAGCCTATGGTGAGTAATCCTGAAACCAATGAGATGGTTCCTAAAAAGAAGGAACAATATTCTGATGAGGATTTAAAACTGTTTGAGATTGATGCTAAAGCCCATGGAATTCTGGCCATGGCACTGCCTAATGAAATCTATTCTGGGCTCATGCATCATGAAACTGCTTATGATCTCTGGGTTGCTCTGAAGGAACAATTTGGAGGAACTGATGAGGTCTTAGCAAACAACAGAGAAATCCTTGCCCAGCAATATGAGACATTCTCTCATAGGAAGGGTAAGACACTGACTCAACAGTTTGAGCGGTTTTCATGTTTAATTTCTGAGCTTAAAATGGTTCAACATGAATACACAAACAGCCAGATGAATAACAGATTCCTCAGATCCGTGCCTGAGAGATGGGACACTTACACCATTGTCCTACGCTCTAGTGCAATCTGGATACTCTATCTCTCACCCAACTTCATAGGAAACTCTTAACATTTGAGAGAGAGATAGAACAGAAAAGGAAACTATCTTCATCTGGAAAGCTCACTGATGACTTTGTACCAGGTAACACTGCTCTGGTTGGTTATGACTCTGAATATGCTTCATCTGAAAGTTCATATGATGAGCATATTGATTTCTCTTCAAACAGTGGAAATCATGCTTTTGTTGGAGTTGAGGGAAACTCAGGTTTTAATGTTGATAATTTGTGTTTTATGATGGATGATTTGAAAGGAATTGCTGATGATGATCTGGAGGAGATGGATATTCTGAGCCAAATTGCATTGATTAATATCAGATCTCAAAAGTTTTATAAAAGAACAGGTAGGAAATTTTCTGGTCTCTCTGGCAAAACCAAGGTTGGTTTTGACAAGAGTAAGTTGAGATGTCACAAGTGCCACAGACTTGGACATTTTGCTAGAGAGTGTAGATCATCTGGATCTAACTCATCTGAACCCTTTGTGACTTTTCCAAGCAATAATTCACAATCCAAAGGGCAACATCCTACCAGTTCTGATCATCATTCACAACATCAATCATCTCCTGCATACTTTGTCCCTCAAAGCCCCATGCCATATCCTTATCCATGCTTTTACATGCCTCAGTCTGGTCAAGTTTCTGTACCCATGGCTCAACAACCACATGCTCTACCTGATCCTCAGCCATCTCAAACAAACCAGCAATCTCAACCTCAATCTCATTAGAGCTTTTTCACCCCTGAGGTTGTTGACTGGAGCAGCCTACCAGATGATGTCTCTGGTTATTCTGAGCAATTTGCTGGTGCTGGTCAACATGGTGGTGAAAACCCTTTTGGAAACCTTGCTTTAATGGCCCTGGAATCTACTGATGACAATCCTTCATCATCACAGGTACCACAGGTATCTTTTGAGGCTAAGGCCAAGTTATGTTTTGAATCATGCATAGCTGCTTTTGTTTCTATTAGGGAAGCAAATGTAGCTTTAATTAATCAAAACCTTGACCTAGAAAAGGCAATTTCCAAAAGAAAAGCTGAGTTTGAGTCTGTTTTAAAAGAGAAGGATGAGGAGATTTATAAACTTAAGTGTCAAATTACTGATGAAAAAGCAAAGGTAGAGGTCATTCTAGAAAATCACAAGAATCTCAAAGAAACACTTGCAGCTACCCAAGTTGATTGTGAACGCTGGGTAACATCTTGCAAGGGATTTGAAATGCTTCTCAGTAAGCAAACTGCTTCCAATGTGAAGTTTGGGATTGGGTATAATCATACCATACCTCCCACAGATTTTACTCCCAAGTTAGAAGTACAATCTGAGGTTGAGTGTCATTCCCAAACCACATCATCAGGTGTTTCATCCTTAACTGATAATTCAAAATATGAGGATGAAGATAGTGTGAGTATCTCAGTTAATCAAATAACTGATGATCCCACTGCTTCGAAACACTTGATAAAGAAGAGGCTGAGAAATTCAGGTGTTGTTCCACAAGGTACACAAAGTACTGAAGGGAAAAACACAACACCTGAAGAGCATTTAAAATTAGAGGAAAACAAGCATTCCTTGACAACTGCTGAAGAATCTATCACGATTCTAAAAAGTACTGATAGAAAACCACTAAAGAAGAAATCTTCAGTTGTTGAAAACCCTTCAGTACTTCCCAAAAGTACTGAAAGGAAGAAAGTACTGAAGAACAAATCTTCAGTAGTTTTATCAACTTCAGCAGTTGATCAAGAAAAGATGAAAAGAAAGCCATGTGAAATATGTGGTTTGTTCAATCATCTGACTGATGAATGCTGGTATAACAAGGGTTTAAAATTCAATAAAGAGAAAATCATTAAGAAGGAAATGCATAAAATGAAAAATGAATTTCAAACCAAGTTTATACCACAATCATCTCATTCTGATAAACCTAAGCTTTCTCAAAAAGACACTAAGGAGGAAGGGGTTTTTCAAACAACAGCTGTAAATATTCCTCAGGGAATATTAAAAACTCAGACTAAGTCTGTAAGAAGGATATAGTGAATCACAAGAACAAATCATCTACAAGTACTGATGTGTTAACTGAGTTGAAAACTCTGTCAACAAATCAAACACAACTTGTGATGATGGTTCAACATCTATTGGGGAGAGTTAACCAATTAGATGTTTCTATGATTAAACCACTGAAAAGGACACCTAAGCCAAAATCCAAGGAATCCTTTTCAGCACCATCTACATCTTTAAAAGCTGTTAATCATGCACAACATGTTAGTTTAACATCTGTTGATGAAAACAGACCCAAAACCATAAAGGTTTGGGTCTCAAAGGCTAACTAATGTTTGTGATAAATGCAGGGTTCTTCATCATGCCAAAGAAGCATCTGGTATGTGGACAGTGGAGGATCCATGCACATGACAGGGAGCAGCTCTCTTCTTCATGACTATTCCCAAAGGAAGAAGGGATTTGTTTCTTTTGGAAATGATGCCAAGGGTTACATCATTGGGAAGGGTTTTGTCTCAAATGGGGAGATAAGATTTGATGATGTTAACCATGTGGAGAACCTCAAATACAATCTTTTGAGTGTCAGTCAAATGTGTGATAAAGGGCATGTTGCACTTTTCACAAGTCAAAACTGTCGGATTCTGTCTTCCAAAGTTTTGCACAAGATTGACAAGATATTGGATGAGTATACTCTCCTGAAGGCCAACAGGATTGGAAGAGTATATGCTTTAGATCTATCAAAGAAAATTGATCTAAAAGGCCATCCATGTCTGTTCTCCAAAGCCTCTCCTCAAGAATCTGAACTATGGCATAGAAGGCTGGGTCATGTAAATCTCAAGAACATGAATCAGCTCATTCATCATGATTTAGTGAGAGGTTTTCCATTGAAGGAGTTCAAGTGTGATGATAACTGCCCAGCTTGCTTAAAAGGAAAGCAACACAAAGCTTCATTCCCTCCTATAGAAGAACCTAAGTCCACTGCCTGCTTGCAATTACTGCATATGGATATCTTTGGTCCTGTGAGAGTAATGAGCATGGCAAAGAAAAAGTACTGTCTGGTAATTGTGGATGATTACTCCAGATATGTATGGACTTTCTTCTTGCATTCCAAGGATGAGGCTGCTCAAAGTATCATCTATTTTGTGTTACATGTGGAAAAGCAGCATTCACTTCCAGTTAAGTGTGTGAGAAGTGATAATGGGACAGAGTTTAAGAATCACACGCTTGATGAATTCTATTTGTCTAAGGGAATCAAAAGACAATATAGTATTCAAAGAACTCCAGAGCAAAATGGAGTGGTGGAGAGAAAGAACAGGACCCTGATTGAAGCCGCAAGGACAATGTTGGCTGACTCTGGTTTGCCACTAACCTTTTGGGCTGAAGCTGTCAATACAGCTTGTTATGTTCAGAATAGAGTATTAGTGAATCAGAGGTTGATGAAGACTCCTTATGAGCTCTTACATCATTTGGCTCCTTTGATTTCATTCTTTAGAGCATTTGGGTGTCCATGTTATATTCTTAACACAAAGAGTATACTTCAGAAGTTTGAATCCAAGGTGGATGCAGGGTATTTTGTTGGGTATTCATCTACTTGCAAGGCATACAGAGTTTTCAATTACAGAACAAAGATTGTTGAAGAGACTTTGCATGTCAAGTTTAATGAATCCCCAAAAGACAAGATTCCTCAAAACCCTGTTGAGATGTTTGACTTGGACATACTGCAATATGTTCCATATCAGACTCCACCTATTGTTGTCTCTGAAGCTCCATCCTCTCCAACTGAAGATACAAATGCAAGTTGTAGTGATCATCTGCCTTTTTCTACTACACTTGATGTTCCTGTAGCCTTAGCAACTCCATCCACAACAAATGCTGATGAAATCTCTGAATCCTCTACTTCATTTGAACTGCCATCTCAGTCTAGGTTTCAAGAGTCTACATCAACATCTGATGCTGCTGAATCTCCTACAAACACTTGCACAGATATTATTGCATATCAAGAATTGAAGAATCATCCCATGTCTCAGATCATTGGTGACATAAATGCTGGTGTTTCAACAAGAAGTCAATTGTCCAATTTCTGTCTCTATGCTCTCTTCATCAGTCAGCAAGAGCCAAAGAATTATCATGTGGCCTTAAGGGACAATGGATGGGTTGAAGCCATGCAGCTTGTGCTTCTTCAATTTCAAAAACAGCAAGTGTGGGAACTGGTTCCTCTACCCCAAGGTAAGTGTGCAATAGGCACTAAATGGGTGTTTAGAAATAAAACTGATGAAAAAGGCCAAATTGTCAAGAACAAGGCCAGACTGGTTGTACAGGGGTCTTCACAAGAAGAAGGTATTGATTATGATGAAACCTTTGCCCCTGTAGCCAGACTGGAGGCAATTCGATTGTTTTTAGCTTATGCTGCTTTTCATAACCTTAAAGTTTTTCAAATGGATGTCAAAAGTGCATTTTTATATGGTAAAATAAAAGAAGAAGTTTATGTGTGTCAACCACAAGGTTTTGAAGATCATAAACACCCTGATTGGGTGTATAAGCTTGATAAGGCTCTTTATGGGTTGAAACAAGCACCCAGAGCCTGGTATGAAACATTATCTAACTTTCTTCTTCAAAATAATTTCACTAGAGGCTCCATAGATAAAACTTTGTTCATAAAGAAAGCTGGCATGCATAAGCTCCTTGTTCAAATTTATGTTGATGATATTATTTTTGCGTCATCGGATCCACAGTTGTGTGATGCATTTACAAAATTGATGCAACAAAAGTTTGAAATGAGTGCAATGGGAGAATTACAGTTCTTTCTGGGTTTACAAATCAAACAACTGACTGATGGAACTTTCATTCATCAGTCAAAATACACAAAAGATTTGTTAACCAAGTTTGATTTACAAAACTGTAAAACCTGTTCTACTCCCATGTGCAGCAACACACAACTGGATGCTGATAAAAAAGGTAAAGCAGTTGATGAAACTCTTTACAGATGTATGATTGGTTCCTTGATGTACCTAACAGCTTCTAGACCAGATATTATGTTTGCAACTTGTGTCTGTGCTAGATTTCAGGCTGCTCCTAAGGATTCCCATATGATTGCAGTCAAGAGGATCTTTAGATATTTGCAAGGAACTAAATCTCTAGGACTATGGTATTCTACTGGGCACTCTTGTAAATTGGTTGCTTTTTCTGATAGTGACTATGCAAGGTGTAAGTTAACCAGAAAATCAACTTCTGGTGGATGCTAATTTCTAGGCAACTGTTTGGTCTCTTGGCAGAGTAAGAAACAAACATCAGTTGCTACATCAACAGCTGAAGCAGAGTACATTGCAGCTGCAAGCTGTACATCTCAGGTACTCTGGCTTCAAAATCAGTTATTGGATTATGACATTACAGAGACTAAGACTCCATTATTAATGGATAGTTCTTCAGCTCTTTGTATTGTTAAGAATCCTGTCCAGCATTCTAGGACCAAACATATTGAGATCAGACATCATTTCATTAGGGATTGCTATGAAAAAGGTCTGATTGATCCAAAGTTTGTGCCTAGTGCTGATGAGCTTGCAGATATATTTACTAAGCCTTTGTATAGTGCAACTTTTCATAATCTTGTACTCAGGCTTGGTATGTTGCAACTAGAATAATTTGACAACTACTGATGGTCTTAGTCCATAAATACTGATGAGCATTAGTATATTTTTGTCAAAAATAAGTGCTGATAAGTCATTTTCTCTTCAGTAGTTTTACAACTACTGAAGACTAAATTACTTAAAAGTACTGAAGTACTTCATTTGTTAAAAAATACTGATGTAGTTCAAACTACTGATGTCTTTTATAATACATAAGTACTGATGACCTATGAAACATCTGAAAATCAGATGATCTGATGAGTAAGTGTTAAGGTCATTGAAACAGCTGAACTTTGTGAATTGACGACAACTACTGTTTCATTTCCAAACAACTGAAGCCAAAACTAAGTCTTCAGTAGTTTTACAACTACTGATGACCAACACCAAGTCTTCAGTTGTTTACAATATCTGAAAGTTAAAACCATGTCTTCAGTTGTTTTCTAACACCTGATGACTAACACCAACACTTTCAGTTGTTTTCCCTCAGCCGTTTCATAACCTATATATACCTAACCCTAACTTCAAACTTTTCATAACCCACTTTCCAAACGTTCATCTTCCATTAATGGCAACCATGCAAATCAAACCTCGACACAACTGTGTTGCTCACCTTACCAAATCACCTTTTCTGGAACAAGTTTGATGCTGCTATTGACTTGATGGTTGATTCTCAATACCGCACAGCCTTTCTCTTAAATCCTACCATCTACCCCGATACCCTGTGCCAATTCTGGACAAATGTTACTGTTCATACTGCTGAGAATGATGACACCATCACTCTCCAGTCGTTTGTTAACCAGAAACGGGTGGTCATCACTCCTGAGATCATTCGTCAAACCCTAGACCTGAATGATGCCACCTATCCCACCAAGTACCCCAAAGGCACCATTGATCTTTCTTTTGCTAATCATGGTTATGAAGGTGACCTAAGTGCTACTACCATCCTGAAGAAGCACTTCCATGATGCCGAGCGACTCATATTTCACATGATCAATGTCTGCCTTGCTCCCAAAACATCCTCTTGGGATCAAATGTCCTCTAGATGACAACAGGTATTATATTCTATCCTTGAACATCAAAATCTAAATTTTTCTGATATTATCTTTTTGGAACTGAAAGAGTTGGCATTGAAACCTGTGGCAAATAGATGGATATTATATCCAAGGTTTCTTATGGCAATCATTTTAAATCAATTAAAATCTGATGGCCTTATTGGCCTTGGAGTCCCTGCTCTGCTGGTTTTGCCAGAGGTATACTCCAGGCACAACTCAAACCCACAACTCAAAAAGGCTGCCAAACTGCTCAAACCCAAGCAGAGGGAACCCACAGCCTCCACCTCCAAATCTAAAGTCCCCTCCAAACCAAAACCAAAGAAACCCAAAAAGGCTACTCAAGGAGTTGAGTCCCCTGATGATGCCCCTGTAGCACAAACGCAGGATGAGACTACAAGCCTTAATCCCCTTGTAGTTTCAATGACTCCACCAGCTGAAACCGCTCAGGTATCCTCTCAACAGGATCCTGATGCAACCAATATTGGGGAAACCACATTACTGGAATCTATCTCACTTGAGAAGATTGCCATTGAAGAGCACCACTCTCCCCAGGTGCAAACCTTTTCACCCCCATCTCCCACTGATACCACTCCTACAAGCCCAACTGCAGTCATTGCACAAGTGCTAACTCAGCTACATTCCTCTACCCCTCCCCAGAAACCTGTTACTACTGGGAAAACCTCAACAGCTGAGGGAGAGGATCAAAATGTAGTTGATAACCAACAGCATAGGGATTCTAAAGTTCAGTCTTTTAGTGTAGATGCGGAGACTAGAACATCTGGTGAGGCTACCTCTTCCCCTGTTTCAACACATGAACAGGATGAAGCAGGTATCATCTCTAAGACCTCACCAGAGGCAACTTTCAATGAAGGACTTGCTCCTGAGGAAGGAAGTCCCTAGTTCCAAGACAAAGGGGCACATGTGATCACTGATTTATACTCAGCACATGTTCATCCTGATTCACTCAAGAGGTCAGCTGATTCAGTTTATACTGATGATGACCTGGGCTTTTTCTTTGAATTCTTAGCCCAAAATACTATTCTTGAGACTGAGGTTTGTAGATTAAAAGACCTGCTTACCAACATGTCTCAGGAATCAAGTCCATCTGCCCAATAAACCCACAGATGGCAGCTTCTGTTGAAGCTTCACCAAACACTGAGCCACTCAAATCAAACAAGCCACCAGCCTCTGTTTCAGGCACCATTTCTCAAGGAAAAAACCCCTCTGAGCAAATGGTTGCTGCTTTCAAATCTTCCTTACCTCTCATCACCCCCATCATCACATCCATTGTCCATCAAACCATTGATGAGAGGATCTCCTCAGATCTTAAATCCCTTGTGACTGATGCTGTGTCAAAGCACCTTTCTGACATTCAAACCCCTGAACCCAATGCAACCAAATTAGGGGAGTCTAAGTCAGTAAAGGATGATAAAAGGAAAAGAGTTGAAGAGGAAGAAGCTAAGGAGGAGCATAAAGGCAAAAAGATCATCACCTACAAAAGAAAGAAGAGTGTTGGTGAACAAACTGAAGATGAGAAGAGGTTGGATGAGATGATCAAAGAAGCTGATGACCAACATAGCAGATCCATGGACAGGATCATTGATCAGCTCTTCAGGCAAGGATTTGATACTGCCAAACTTGACTCAGAGATCAGAAGACTTGAGGTTCAGGAGATTGAGAATCGATGGGCAAGTTGCAATGAAGAAGAAAGGGAGAGACTGGAGGCTATGATCAGATTCCTCTCTAAACACTTGGGAAGACCTATCATTGAGATCAAGTCATGGTCCAGAGATAGCATTTTGGAGATAACCACCAGAATATGCTCATCTAAAAGCTTCAACAAAGGCTTAATCATTGAAGCTCTGGATGAAACTGGTGCTGGGAAGAGATCTGATATGGCCAAGTTATCCAAAGCCACCCTTACCAACAAAATGATAGAGCAGCCCTTAAAATCTCCTTTACCAAAACAATCTTCAAAGCCAACCTCACAACCAAAACAGCCAATCTCAAAACCTTCAAAACAACCAACCTCTCAACCTTCAAAAGGTTTCTAATCATTTGATTGGCTAAGTATGGAAGGGAACTCTGTCTTGGGGAAATTGGACATAGAGTCTTGTCCCAACCACGAAACCTATTTCCCATTTATGAGTCTGAAAGACTCCCTTGCATAGGCCTTAAGGAGAACAACTTGTTCCTCCTTAGTGAGTTCTTCTGCTTCTCCCTCAAAGAAGAACTCAGGCCCATAATACTCAGACAGGTACCTTGCTGTCTTCCCATTCTTCAGCTCACCAGTTGTTATCTCTCTATATGCGAATTCATCTGGATGAGAGCCTTCAAGTAACAACTGGAGTTCACTCTTCTGAAGATCTTCAAGTCTTTTGTACAGCAACCCCTTCTTGATCATTTTGTTCTCAAGAATAGACATAGGGGTTGATTTGAATGTGTGAGCTCTCTTGAATTCTTCAATGATTTCCCAGGGTGAGACTACCATGGCCAGCATGATTGCAGCATTCAAAGTCTTTCTTACTTGGCCATGATATCTACTTGGTAAATTTTTCTTGTGAATTCTAGAACTTACCCTGGGATCTGGCCAAATCCGCACTCTCTCCTTTTGATGTTGAAAAGTGTGCCTGAGAGTGTACAGCCTTTGAGCTTGAATCTTCATGGCTTGAATAGATGAGGACTGAGGGAAGTCCTTGTCAACCATCTTGAGAAACTGCTCATCATGCTGCTTCTGTTGTTCTTCTTCTTCAATTTTGACTTTAACTGTCAGCCTTTGAGTTTCAGGAGTTATTGGTTGTGATTGACTCCTAGGCTTCAGTTTCTTCTTCTCAAGAACAACAGATATTGGCAGATTGTCTTCTTCATCCTCCTCTTCTTCTTCTTCCATCCTCAGCAACCTTCTTTTTCTTTTTGGTGCTTCACTGGTGGACTCTTGGATAGGTTTCTTGGGTGAAGGAATTGGTTTAGATGGTTGTGAGGTTGTTTGTTTTGGAGGTTTAGATGTAGGCAGTTTTGATTGTGAGGTTGGCTTGGAGGATTGTTTAGGTAAGGGGGATTTGAAAGGCTGCTCTATCATTTTGTTGGTGAGGGTGGCTTTTGACAACTTGGCCATATCAGTTCTCTTCCCAGCACCAGCTTCATCCAGAGCTTCAATGATTAGGCCTTTGTTGAAGCTTTCAGATGAGCATATCTTGGTAGTGATCTCCAAGATGCTATCTCTGGACCATGATTTAATCTCTATGATAGGTCTTCCCAGATGTTTAGACAGAAATCTAATCATAGCCTCTAGTCTCTCCCTTTCTTCTTCATTACAACTTGCCCATCGATCTTCAATTTCTTGAATCTCAAGTCTCCTGATCTCTGAGTCAAGTTTAGCAGTGTCAAATCCTTGCCTGAAGAGCTGATCAATGATCCTGTCCATGGATCTGCTGTGTTGGTCATCAGCTTCTTTGATCATCTCATCTAGTCTTTTCTCATCTTCAGTTTTATCACCAATACTTTTCTTTCTTTTGTAGGTGATGATCTCTTTACCTTTGTTCTCTTCCTTATCTTCTTCTTCTTCAGCTCTTTTCCTTTTATCATCCTTTGCTGACTTAAACTCCCCCTTTTTGGTTGCATTGTGTTCAGGGGTTTGAATGTCAGAAAGGTGCTTGGACACAGCAGCAGTCACAAGTGAGGTAATATCGGAGGAGAGCCTCTCATCAATGGTTTTATGAACAATAGATGTGATGATGGGTGTGATGAGAGGTAAGGAAGATTTGAATGCAGCAACCATTTGCTCAGAGGGGTTCTCTCCCTGAGAAATGGTGCCTGAACCTGAGGCTGGTGGTTTGGTTGATTTGAGTGGCTCAGTGTTTAGGGAAGCTTCAACAGAAGCTGCCATCTGTGGGTTTATTGGGGCAGATGGTCTTGATTCCTGAGGCAGGATGGGAAGCAGATCTTTCAATCTACAAACCTCAGCCTCAAGAATAGTGTTTTGGGCTAAGACTTCAAAGAAAAAGCCCAGGTCATCATCAGTATAAACTGAATCACCTGACCTCCTGAGTGAATCAGGATGAACATGTGCTGAGTGTAAATCAGTAATCACATGTGCCCCTTTGTCTTGGAACTGGGGACTTCCTGTCTCAGGAGCAAGTTCTTCATTGACAGTTGCCTCTGGTGAGGTCTTAGAGATGATACCAGCTTCATCCTGTTCATGTGCTGAAGCAGGGGAAGAGGTAGCCTCACCAGATATTCTAGTCTCCACATTTACACTGGGAGACTGAACTTGATAATCCCTATGCTGTTGGATATCAACCACATTTTGATCCTCTCCCTCAGCTGTTGAGGTTTTCTCAGTAGTAACAGGTATCTGGGGAGGGGTAGAGGAATGTAGCTGAGTCAGCACTTGTGCAATGACTGCAGTTGGGCTTGTAGGAGCAGTATCAGTGGGAGATGGTGGTGAAAAGGTTTGCACCTGGGGAGATTGGTGCTCTTCAATGGTAATCTTCTCAAGTGAGATAGATTCCAGCCATGTGGTTTCCCCTATATTGGTTGCATCAGGACCCTGTTGAGAGGATACCTGAGCGGTTTCAGCTGGTGGAGTCATTGAGACTACAAGGGGATTAAGACTTGTAGTCTCATCCTGCGTTTGTGCTGCAGGGGCATCATCAGGGGACTCAACTCCCTGAGTAGCCTTTTTGGTTTTCTTTGGTTTGGGTTTGGAGGGGACTCTAGATTTTGAGGTGGAGGCTGTGGGTTCCTTCTGCTTGGGTTTGAGCAGTTTGGCAGCCTGTTTGAGTTGTGGGTTTGAGTTGTGCCTGGAGTATACCTCTGGTAGAACCAACAGAGCAGGGACTCCAAGGCCAACAAGGCCATTAGATTTTAATTGGTTTAAAATGATTGCCATAAGAAACCTTAGATATAATATCCATCTATTTGCCACAAGTTTCAATGCCAAATCTTTTAGTTCCAAAAAGAGAATATCAGAAAAATTTAGATTTTGATGCCCAAGGATAGAGTATAATACCTGTTGCCATCTGGATGACATTTGATCCCAAGAAGATGTTTTAGGAGCCAGGCGGACATTGATCATCTGAAATATGAGTCGCTCAGCATCATAGAAGTGCTTTTTCAGTATGGTAGTAGCACTTAGGTCACCTTCATAACCATGATTGACAAAAGAAAGATCAATGGTGCCTTTTGGGTACTTGGTGGGATAGGTGGCATCATTTAGGTCTAGGGTTTGACGAATGATCTCAGGAGTGATGATCACCCGTTTCTGGTTAACAAAAGACTGGAGAGTGATGGTGGCATCATTCTCATCAGTATGAACGGTAACGTTCGTCCAGAACTGGCACAGGGTATCAGGGTAAATGGTTGGATTGAGGAGAAAGGCTGTGCGGTATTGGGAATCGTTCATCAAGTCGATAGCAGCATCGAACTTGTTCCAGAATGGTGATTTGGTAAGATGAGCAACACAGTTGTGTCGAGGTTTGATTTGCATGGTCGCCATTAATGGAAGATGAACGTTTGGAAAGTGGGTTATGAAAAGGTTGAAGTTAGGGTTAGGTATATATAGGTTATGAAACGGCTGAGGTAAAACAACTGAAAGTGTTGGTGTTGGTCATCAGATGTTAGAAAACAACTGAAGACATGGTTTTAACTTTCAGATGTTGTAAACAACTGAAGACTTGGTGTTGGTCATCAGTAGTTGGAAAACTACTGAAGACTTGGTTTTGGCTTCAGTTGTTTGAAAATGAAACAGTAGTTGTCGTCAATTCACAAAGTTCAGCTGTTTCAATGACCTTGACTCTTACTTATCAGATCATCTGATTTTCAGATGTTTCATCGGTCGTCAGTACTTATTTATTGCAAAAGACATCAGTAGTTTGAACTACATCAGTATTATTGAACTAATAAGATACTTCAGTACTTTTAAGTAGTTAAGTCTTCAGTAGTTTTAAAACTACTGAAGATAAAATGACTTATCAGCATTTATTTTTGACAAAAGGGTACTACTGCTCATCAGTATTTGTGAACTAAGAGCATCAGTAGTTGTCAAATTATTCTAGCTGCAGCATACCAAGCCTGAGTACAAGATTATGAAATGTTGCACTATCCAAAGGCTTAGTAAATATATCTGCAAGCTCATCAGCACTAGGCACAAACTTTGGATCAATCAGACCTTTTTCATAGCAATCCCTAATGAAATGATGTCTGATCTCAATATGTTTGGTCCTAGAGTGCTGGACAGGATTCTTAACAATACAAAGAGCTGAAGAACTATCCATTAATAATGGAGTCTTAGTCTCAGTAATGTCATAATCCAATAACTGATTTTGAAGCCAAAGTACCTGAGATGTACAGCTTGCAGCTGCAATGTACTCTGCTTCAGCTGTTGATGTAGCAACTGATGTTTGTTTCTTACTCTGCCAAGAGACCAAACAGTTGCCTAGAAATTGGCATCCACCAGAAGTTGATTTTCTGGTTAACTTACACCCTGCATAGTCACTATCAGAAAAAGCAACCAATTTACAAGAGTGCCCAGTGGAATACCATAGTCCTAGTGATTTAGTTCCCTGCAAATATCTAAAGATCCTCTTGACTGCAATCATATGGGAATCCTTAGGAGCCGCCTGAAATCTAGCACAGACACAAGTTGCAAACATAATATCTGGTCTAGAAGCTGTTAGGTACATCAAGGAACCAATCATACATCTGTAAAGAGTTTCATCAACTGCTTTACCTTTTTTATCAGCATCCAGTTGTGTGTTGCTGCACATGGGAGTAGAACAGGATTTACAGTTTTGTAAATCAAACTTGGTTAACAAATCTTTTGTGTATTTTGACTGATGAATGAAAGTTCCATCAGTCATTTGTTTGATTTGTAAACCCAGAAAGAACTGTAATTCTCTCATAGCACTCATTTCAAACTTTTGTTGCATCAATTTTGTGAATGCATCACACAACTGGGGATCAGATGATGCAAAAATAATATCATCAACATAAATTTGAACAAGGAGCTTGTGCATGCCAGCTTTCTTTAGAAACAAAGTTTTATCTATGGAGCCTCTAGTGAAATTATTTTGAAGAAGAAAATTAGATAATGTTTCATACCAGGCTTTGGGTGCTTGTTTCAACCCATAAAGAGCCTTATCAAGCTTATACACCCAATCAGGGTGTTTATGATCTTCAAAACCTGGTGGTTGACATACATAAACTTCTTCTTTTATTTTACCATACAAAAATGCACTTTTGACATCCATTTGAAAAACGTTAAGGTTATGAAAAGCGGCATAAGCTAAAAACAAACGAATTGCCTCCAGTCTGGCCACAGGGGCAAAGGTTTCATCATAATCAATACCTTCCTCTTGTGAGAACCCCTGTACAACTAGTCTGGCCTTGTTCTTGACAATTTGACCTTTTTCATCAGTTTTATTCCTAAACACCCATTTAGTGCCTATTGCACACTTACCTGGGGGTAGAGGAACCAGTTCCCACACTTGCTATTTTTGAAATTGAAGAAGCTCAAGCTGCATGGCTTCAACCCATCCATTGTCCCTTAAAGCAACATGATAATTCTTTGGCTCTTGCTGACTGATGAAGAGAGCATAGAGACAAAAATTGGACAATTGACATCTTGTGGAAACACCAGCAGTTATGTCACCAATGATCTGGGACACAGGATGATTCTTCAATTCTTGATAAGCAATGATATTTGTGCAAGTGTTTGTAGAGGATTCAGCAGCAGCAGATGTTGATGTAGACTCTTGAAACCTAGACTGAGATGGCAGTTCAAATGAAGTAGAGGATTCAGAGATTTCATCAGCATTTGTTGTGGATGGAGCTGCTGAGGCTACAGGAACATCAAGTGTAGTAGAACCAGGCAGATGATCACTACAACTTGCATTTGTATCTTCAGTTGGAGATGATGGATCTTCAGAGACCATAACAGGTGGAGGCTGATATGGAACATATTACAATATGTCCAAGTCAAACATCTCAACAGGATTTTGAGGAATCTTGTCTTTTGGTGATTCATTGAACTTGACATGCAAAGTCTCTTCAACAATCTTTATTCTGCAGTTGAACACTCTGTATGCTTTACAAGTAGATGAACCCCAACAAAATACCCTGCATCCACCTTGGAATCAAACTTCTGAAGGATACTTTTTGTGTTAAGAATATAACAGGGACACCCAAAGGCTCTAAAGAATGAAATCAAAGGAGCCAAATGATGTAAGACCTCATAAGGAGTCTTCATCAACCTCTGATTCACTAATACTCTATTCTGAACATAGCAAGCTGTATTGACAGCTTCAGCCCAAAAGGTTAGTGGTAACCCAGAGTCAGCCAACATTGTCCTTGCAGCTTCAATCAGGGTCCTGTTCTTTCTTTCCACCTCTCCATTTTGCTCTGGAGTTCTTTGAATACCATATTGTCTTTTGATTCCCTTAGACAAATAGAATTCATCAAGAGTGTGATTTCTAAACTCTGTCCCATTATCACTTCTCACACACTTAACAGGAAGTGAATGCTGCTTCTCCACATGTAACACAAAATAGATAATACTCTGAGCTGCTTCATCCTTGGAGTGCAAGAAGAAAGTCCATCCATATCTAGAGTAATCATCCACAATTACCAGACAGTACTTTTCTTTTGCCATGCTCATTACTCTCACAGGACCAAAGAGATCCATGTGCAGTAATTGCAAGCATGCTGTGGACTTAGGTTCTTCTATGGAAGGGAATGAAGCTTTGTGTTGTTTTCCTTTCAAGCAAGTTGGGCAGGTATCATCACACTTAAACTCTTTCAATGGTAAGCCTCTCACTAATCCATGATGAATGAGCTGATTCATGTTTTTGAAATTCACATGACCCAGCCTTCTATGCCATAGTTCAGATTCTTGAGGAGAGGCTTTGGAGAACAAACATGGATGGCCTTTTAGATCTATTTTCTTTTATAGATCTAAGGCATATACTCTACCAATCCTGTTGGCCTTCAGGAGAGTATACTCATCCAATATTTTGTCAATCTTGTGCAAAACTGTGGAAGACAGAATCCGACAGTTTTGACTTGTGAAAAGTGCAACATGCCCTTTATCACACATTTGACTGACACTCAAAAGGTTGTATTTGAGGTTCTCCACATGGTTGACATCATCAAATCTTATCTCCCCATTTGAGACAAAACCCTTCCCAATGATGTAACCTTTTGCATCATTTCCAAATGAAACAAATCCCTTCTTCCTTTGGGAATAGTCATGAAGAAGAGAGCTGCTCCCTGTCATATGCATGGATCCTCCACTGTCCACATACCAGATGCTTCTTTGGCATGATGAAGAACCCTGCATTTAACACAAACATTAGTTAGCTTTGGAGACCCAAACCTTTTTGGTTTTGGGTCTGTTTTCATCAAGAGATGTTAAACTAACAGGTTGTGCATGATCAACAGCTTTTGAAGATGTAGATGATGCTGAAAAGGATTCCTTGGATTTTTGCTTGGGTATCCTTTTCAGTGGTTTAGACACAGAAACATCCAATTGGTTAACTCTCCCCAATAGATGTTGAATCATCATCACAAGTTGTGTCTGATTTGTTGATAGAGTTTTCAACTCAGTTGACACATCAGTACTTGTGGATGATTTGTTCTTGTTATTCTCTACACCCTTCTTTTGAAAAGACACAGCCTTAGTCTGAGTTTTCAATATTCCCTGAGGAATATTTCCAGCTGTTGTTTGAAAAACCCCTTCTTTCTTAGTGGCATTTTGAGAAAGCTTAGGTTTATCAGAATGAGATGATTGAGGTACAAACTTGGTTTGAAATTCGTTTTTCATTTTCTGCATTTCCTGCTTAATGATTTTCTTTTTATTGAATTTTAAACCCTTGCTATACCAGCACTCATCAGTCAGATGATTGAACAAACCACATATTTCACATGGTTTTGTTTTCATCTTTTCTTGATCAACTGCTGAAGTTGAGGAAACTACTGAAGATTTGTTCTTCAGTACTTTCTTCCTTTCAGTACTTTTGGGAAATACTGAAGGATTTTCAACAACTGAAGATTTCTTCTTCAGTGGTTTGCTATCAGTATTTCTTGAAATCCTGATAGATTCTTCAGCAGTTGTCAAGGATTGCTCATTTTCTTCTGATTTGAAATGCTCTTCAGGTGTTGTGTTTTGCCCGTTAGTACTTTGAATACCTTGTGGAACAACACCTGAATTTCTCAGCTTCTTCTTGATCAAGTGTTTCGAAGTAGTAGGATCATCAGTTATTTGATTAACTGAGATACTCACACTATCTTCATCCTCAGATTTTAAATTTTCAATAGAGGATGAAACACCTGATGATGTGGTTTGGGAATGACTCTCAACCTCAGATTGTACTTCCGACTTAGGAGTAAAACCTGTGGGAGGTATGGTATGATTATACCCAATCCCAAACTTCACATTTGAAGCAGTTTGCTTGCTGAGAAGCATTTCAAATCCCTTGCAGGATGTTACCCATCTTTCACAATCAACTTGGGTAGCTGCAAGTGTTTCCTTGAGATTCTTGTGATTTTCTAGAATGACCTCTACCTTAGCCTTTTCATCAGTAATTTGACATTTAAGCTTATAAATCTCTTCATCCTTTTCTTTTAACACAGACTCAAACTCAGATTTTCTTTTAGAAATTGCCTTTTCTAGATCAAGATTTTGATTAATTAAAGCTACATTTGCTTCCCTAATAGAAACAAAAGCAGCTATGCATGATTCAGAACAGATCTTGGCCTTAGCCTCAGAAGGACCTGTGGTACCTGTGATGAAGAACCCTGTGATGATGAAGGATTGTCATCAGTAGATTCCAGGGCCATTAAAGCAAGGTTTCCAAAAGGATTGTCATCACCATGTTAACCAGCACTAGCAAATTGCTCAGAATAACCAGAGACATCATCTGGTAGGCTGCTCAAGTCAACAACCTCAGGGGTGAAAAAGCTCTGATGAGATTGAGGTTGAGATTGCTGATTTGATGGAGAAGGCTGAGAATCAGGTAGAGCATGTGGTTGTTGAGCCATAGGTACTGAAACTTGACCAGACTGAGGCATGTAAAAACATGGATAAGGATATGGCATGGGGCTTTGAGGGACAAAGTATGCAGAAGATGATTGATGTTGAGAATGATGATCAGAACTGGTAGGATGTTGCCCTTTGGATTGTGAATTATTACTTGGAAAAGTCACAAAGGGTGCAGATGAGTTAGATCCAGATGATCTACACTCTCTAGCAAAATGTCCAAGTCTGTGACACTTGTGACATCTCAACTTACTCTTGTCAAAACCAACCTTGGTTTTGCCAGAGAGACCAGGAAATTTCCTACCTGTTCTCTTATAAAATTTTTGAGATCTGATATTAATCAGTGCCATTTGGCTCAAAATATCCATCTCTTCAAGATCATCATCAGCTATTCCCTTTAAATCATCCATCACAAAACACAAATTATCAGCATTAAAACATGAGTTTCCCTCAACTCCAACAAAAGCATGATTTCCACTGTTTGAAGAGAAATCAATATGCTCATCATATGAACTTTCAGATGAAGCATATTCAGACTCATGACCAACCAGAGCAGTATTACCTGGTACAAAGTCATCAGTGAGCTTTCCAGATGAAGATAGTTTCCTTTTCTGTTCTATCTCTCTCTCAAATGTTAAAAGCTTCCCATGAAGTTGGGTGAGAGATAGAATATCCAGATTTGCACTGGAGCATAGGACAATGGTGTAAGTGTCCCATCTCTCAGGCAGGGATCTGAGGAATCTATTATTCATCTGGCTGTTTGTGTATTCATGTTGAACCATTTTAAGCTTAGAGATTAAACATGAAAACCGCTCAAACTGTTGAGTCAGTGTCTCACCCTTCCTATGAGAGAATGTCTCATATTGTTGGGCAAGGATTTCTCTATTGTTTGCTAAGACCTCATCAGTTCCTCCAAATTGTTCCTTTAGAGCAACCCAGAGATCATAAGCAGTTTCATGATGCATGAGCCCATAATAGATTTCATTAGGTATTGCCATGGCCAGAATTCCATGGGCTTTAGCATCAATCTCAAACAGTTTTAAATCCTCATCAGAATATTGTTCCTTCTTTTTAGGAACCATCTCCTTGGTTTCAGGATTACTCACCATAGGCTTGTATGGTCCATGAACCACAGACTTCCAACAACCTGAACTGTTAACAGACAGGTGATGGAGCATTCGGCGTTGCCATATGTTATACTCACTCCTAACAAGCATAGGAGGCTTAGTTGAGGAGCCAGTATTGTGAGGATCATTCATTGAAGTAGTCATTTTCACTAATTCAATTGAAGTCAAGGAGATTAAAATTGGTCTAGTTTGAAAGCTCAACAATATACTTAGAAAACACAATTAGAATCACAATTAATGAACCGGAAGCACAGAAAAATTAATCTCTATAATCAATTCTTGCAAAACTACTAATTCGATCAACCTTTGCTATCAAAAGAACAGTTTCAATGATCAATTGTTAGATCGATCAATGATTAACCTGCTCTGATACCATTTGATAGGATCGGATCAATTAGGTTAGAATTATGCAGCGGAATATCACCAATTGAGATCGAATTCAAGCAAGAAAGGTAATGAATATGCAAGACAATCAATCACAATTATAGAGAGAATATTTCTGTTAAGGGAAAGATTTCATTCACGCGTAATGCTTCGGTTAGAAATACAGCTAGGTCAACATCCCTTATATAGAGGAATGTGACGTCTGCTGATGTCACTTGACAGTGACATCTAACAGAATTACAAAAACAACTGAAATAAGCAAACTACTGAGATGTTCTCAACAACTGATTACATCTCAGTAAATGCTAAGTACAATTACATAAACTACTGACTAATAACTACTGAAACACTAAACTACTGAAATATAAAATTACAAGTACTGAAAAGTAAAACCATCACAACTACTGAAGTTAACAACTTTAGCTGTTGTGACAACTGCTGATCACTCTGGTCTTCAGTCTTTGTCTTCAGCACTTCATCTTCAGACTTTGTCTTCAGTTCTTTGCTTTCAGACTTTGTCTTCAGTTCTTTGCTTTCAGACTTTGTCTTCAGACCTTTGTAATCAGTTGATGTCTTCAGCTGATGTAACTATCTTCAGCAGTTGTAATGTTTGTGGGACTTAGAGGTTTTTCTGATCAGGCTCATTGGTTCTTTTGGTCCAACAAGCTGGATACATAAGACTAGACAACAACAAAATCAAATGTAGAGTCAAAAGGCAGATGTGCCTTTTGACTAGTGACTATGACATGCCATATATCATATCCTAATATATTACAAAAAGGATAAAAGTACATAAAGTAGAAAGCACAGACTCAAGACCTCAATGTACAGTTTATCAAAAGCAAGGACCTTTTTACTGACTCATGTAAGTAGGTGACTGATCAGAGTTACATCGGAAAGATGGTCCAGCTTTATGGTAGAGTACATCAGATAAAAGCATGTGCATAAAAGTCTTCGGAAGAAATCTGTCTTCACTCTTTGGCTTCAGAAGACTTTGTCTTTGAAGTTTCAAAAAACTTCACTTTTGGCTTCAAAAGACGTTGGTCTTGGCTTCGGAAGATTTTACACTTAGAATACTTCCTTGTGCAAGGTGTAAAACTTCCGATGCATTTCTACTTCTGTACTTTAGTGTATGCATGCAGAGAGTCTTTGGATGTTTTGGTTGTATCAGACTTATAGGAATCCTTACAAACTCCCCCTAGGCTGATGCTACTAAAACATTTAAAGATCTTCAGCAGTTGACAGTCCTCATCATGATGATAACCATGCCCTTCTTCATTAGATGGTTAGGATCACTCAGACTCATAGTATCTTCTCATTTCAAAGAGATCATGAAGTGGTAGGTTGAATAAGTCTTGCCTTGTGTAGACATCTTCACCACTTTGATCTCTAATCACATGCCATCTTTCTGGATTAGTTGTGAAGGTCCAGCATAAGATGGGTCTCTCAGATGCAAGAGGAGCCACTTGAATTGGAGTTGATTGGGCTGCCTCTTCATGCACTTCCTCAGGTTGATCTGACTCACCCTGAGGTATAGAGGTGGATGATTCAAACTTCTTCTTCTTTTTTGACTTTGGTTTAGAAGTCATCCTCTTCCTCCTCTTTACAGACTTTAATTGAGAAGACTGGTCTGTAGCACCTTGTTGATCAGTCTTGTCTTGCTCAGTTGGGTGTTCCTCCCTCACATGTTCAGAAGGAGAGGGAGTTTGACCCTGCTGTGGAGAAGGTGAAGCTTGCTGAGACTCAGCAGGAGGTCCAGGTTTAGTTTTCTCAGGTTGTTCAACCTTAACCTCCACTTCAGGAGAAGCTTGATTTGGAGGGGAGTGTAAGTCAATGAGCTCTCCACTTTTAATCTTTTTCTTGATTACCCTGATGTGCTCATCCATTATGGAAAGAGACATAGGACCAAGTCTTCTTCCGGAGAATCCATACAGCTTCAAAAAGCTCATCACACTCTGTCTGTCAGCAGACTTCTTCATACTCTTTTGGGTGATGGCTCTTGACTTTGTAGCCTCTTCCCTCATCTTCCTCTTTGTTGCCTTTTGTTTTTGAGTACTTGAAGTTCAAGCTGTTTGAGGTACTCAAACTCAATGTACTTAAAGGACAAGGGAAGAAGTGTAGATGCCTGGTAGAGACTTGTGGCACTCAGGTAGTTGATCATATTTAGTCTATCTGTTTCTTTGTCTACCTGAAGTTCTTGTGAAGCTGCCACTATCTCTTGCACAGAACTTTCTTGAACTGGGGAGAGAGTAGGAACATGCTTGTACAGTCCTTTCTATCTCTTCTCTTCTTTGATTTGGAGGAGCAGCCTTGCATCCTCTGCTTTCTTTCTCTCCCTAGACACTTCCATGTCTGCCAGTTCAATTAGTTCCTCTAAGGGGAGAGATATTATCTCATCAATGTCATAGTTTCTGGTCTGCAGGTAAGTAATCCTGACTGCCCTCAACTCATCATCTTGAGTGTTTGGTGTGGGGGCAGCCTGGTTTACAGCTTGCATGAATCCTGTAGACCCAGAGGAACTTTCTCCCCGTAGCTTCCTTTTCATCTTTCTCTCCTCCTCCTTAATATCCTTAGGAGTCATAATCCTTTTCCCTTTGTCACCCACAGACCTTTGTGACACAGGGTGGAGAGAGCTTTGGCCTTCATTGCTTGGAGTAGCTGCCAAGCTCTGGCCGGAGAGAGGTTGTGATCCACCTTCACCAGCAGGTGTTTCACTGAGGGAATGAATTGTTGAAGTAGTTGTTGGTGTGACAAGACTCTCAGGCTCTACCACTGGGCCTTCAGTTAAGGTTTTCCCTTTAAAGTTAATCTCACGGTCTGCCTCAACATCCAGTTGACCAATGACATTACCTGATTGCCTTTGTCTCCTTCTTAGGCTGAACTCTTCAATAATTCTGTCTTGAATCCTTTATGCTAACCTGCCAGCTTGTCTAGATTGACCAGTGGCATGTTGATCAGGTCAAGACCTACATAGTTGTTCAAGGTTTGAAAGTTGAATACCTCTTGCTGCCTTTGAACTCTTTGAAGAATGAGGGCTCTCTTATTAGCATCATACCTCCACCCAATAATGTAATTTGAAGTTCCTTGTGGTGGAGATGACATTGCCCTTGGTATACCTTCCTTAAAAAGACTCTAAATGAAAGAGTCTATAGAGTCTACATAAATATGAAATTGAAGAAGTTGCTGAGTATGCACAATTGCAAGTGAGGATGATGAGTCCTCAATTCCATACTCCTTGAAGAACTCTAGGTTCTATGATTGTAATGACTTTCTCCCCCTTTTTGGTAGCATCACCCTCTTGCATAGGTGAGCTAGGAGTTAGATCTATCACATCCACAGGTTCTTGTATTCCTGGTTGAGCTCTCCTTAAAGGTCTCCCAGCTAGTTGTTCCTTGAGATAAGATATCTCAAGTTGCTGATCATTGACCCTGTTTTGCAGGGTAGTCATCTGAGATTCAAGGTGACTAACCTTAGAGACTAAATAGGTGCATGTTTTTGACAGATTTTGCATCTTTAGTCTCAAGTTCCCCTCATCTTCATCAGAAGAATCACTAGGGGATGAGAGAATTAGACCAAGGTCCTCACTCTCATCACCAGCTTCAAGTTCTTGGCTAGTGGATTTCCTCTGCTCACTGATAGCCTCAGTTGAAGTGTCAATGGGCTGAGTTGCCATGGTTGAGGTCTTAATGATGTAATCACTTGTAGAAGTGAGATCCTCTTCCATATGAACCTCCTGAACATGTTCAGGAAGATCCACCTCAGTAATAGGTGACTGGTGTGGCCTAGACGGAGGAGACTCAGGAGCACTCATCTCTCTTTGAGTAGGGGAAGAGTAGAGAGACTCATGGTACTCACTGAAACCTAAGTCTTTATCAGTATAGAATTCAAGGTTAGGAATGGGTTGGTTGAAGTCTAAAGGCTGGGGATGGTAACTGTCCCGTGAAGGTTATTCACTTGAGTGTTGAGACTCAGACTGAATGCTTAAGGCTGTTTGGCTTGTGAGCTCATCAGGCTAAACATGAGGAACCTCGGCATTGATTCTTGAATAGATGGGAGTGGTTTGCTCCTCAGCACTGATTCTTGGATTCGGGAGCCATGTGAAATAGAATTTAGTAAGGAAGCATTCTTGTTCGGAGATCAAGGTACGTCCTACTTGTTAACCGCTTAACCTAAAACTGTTTGAATGATCTCATCTAGGATTCAAACTTGCAGTTAAGATAAATATCCACACTTACGGTCGACTATTTGAGTTGGCTTTGATCTTCTTTATTGCAATAGTTACCATTAATTGAAAGATCTTTTACGATGATGAAGTTTATATCAAGACTAATTTACGTGACAAAATGGGTGATATTTTATCTCATGGAATCATTGTTGTGTTAAATTGATAAAGATGTTTACAGTTTCAAGATTTGAGGCCTTCAAGATTACAATTACCTACTAATACAACGAGTGGTTGAAATATATTTGATCTACAATATTACAGTAACAATTGTAAAGTAGTTCTATTTTTTACCACGATTAAAAAGTTTTAGTCCCAGCAACTACATAATTTATATAATGTATATAAAGTTTTGTTTGTTAATCATCTTGACCTAGTGGAATTTACTTACTTTTCAAACTAGTTTGAACTTCAATTCTATAACTTTTGTGATGTTCTTCATAAACTAGAAAACCCAACATAGCTATGGATGTGTAGGAACCATTCATATAAAAATTAAACTCAAACAATTTTTATTAATATACTCAATACAAATGAACATAAATAAGCGATTACAAATCTCTTTTACAATTGTAAAGTTACAGAATTAGATGAACATAAATGTAAAAGCTGAGTATCATGTTCAACACGGGGCCCTTAAAACAAATTCCAAGCCTCCCAGGAGAACTCGTTTTGTTTCCCAGGGTACAACAGCCAAAAGCAGTTTGTACTGCCTGGATTGTTCTAAAACCCAAACTTGTTTGTAGAAGAGAAACCAGAGTGATTGAGGATGATTAGAGAACCTGTTTTACTGTAGGTTTCGAGTTGTGTTAGTGTGTCTTTCTTCTGAGGCACCCTTAGTATTTATAGTGGAATTCAAATCATAGCAGCCACCCAGCCATTACTCCGAAATCGTAACTGCTCATTTAATTCGTCATTAACAGTCGTCGGTTTCGGTCAATGTGTAACGGAAACTATTAGGAGTCACAGCTCGACCGCGCATCAAGGTCGATCGCACCTGACCATACCCTCGAACCAACCTTCAAAAATACCAAGGCGGCTCTCAAACGGCTCGCGGTGATGGGAGTGTGCGAAGTGCAAAGTGTGTCATCAAAGCGCCACATTGTGCCCACATGCCCATGCCACGCACGCGCGTGTGTGAGTGCGAGTTAAGGGTGCTTCACACTCTTCATGAATCCACTTAGTGTGAAACTTTAGAAAACAATATAGACAAGAGGTTATAGAATATAAACCATTTTATATTCTTTCTTTCCTCCAATCTGGGACAACTTCCCACACTATTAATTTCTAATGTCATTAAACACGTTAATTTTCATTCAACACATTAATTTATTGACTAAATATTAATAACCATATTAATATTATCAATAAATTCCCAACAATCCCCCACATGAATGAAAATTAATTCTCCAAAAAGTTCAGTAGTCAAGTGTTGCAGGATAGGTAGGTCTTCCCTTTGAACCTTCCTTTGTGATGTATACTTAGTCTCATAGCGGTGTGTAGACACGATGTCTTTGAACAGACCCTGTTTTATGTAGACGACAATATACATTCACACAACACTCTTCCTAGTTTGATCAACCCCTCATTGTCGTGTCCGTTAATGGTCATGGAACACTTTCCTAGTTCTGCAAGAGCTCTAGGATTTGCGCCTCCCCACAAATCCATTCGAAGCGACCACACTTCTCTCTAATATAGGTGATTCCATGAATCTTTAAAAGCATTATGTTTATATTGATTCCCATAATCATCTAAACTGAATATGCTTAACCTTCCATTGGTCACCGGTTTAGGGTACTCCTCCAGAGTGAATGGACTAGGAAGTTCGTCACTCCCTTTAAGTTTTAGGGTACTCCCCTATAGTGACTCCGTTGGTCATATGGTTAAGTTGTCCTATTGAACCTAGATCTTGGGATCTCCAGTTAACTAGGTTAGGTTTCCCTCATATTCCCCTTTTCCGTGGGCTTTAGTCCCATTCCTCTTGATAACTTATAAACTAATTCTGTGCTTAAGCCTTTTGTTAACGGGTCTGCAATGTTATCTTTTGACTTGACATGGTCAATCGTGATAACACCCATTGATATTAGCTTTTTGTTATGTCTACTCCTAATGTGCCTTGATTTGCCATTGTACATTAAGCTTTTGGCTCTACCAATTGCTGACTCACTATCACAATAAATGCAAATAGCTAATAACGACTTTGGCCATCTTGGAATGTCTTCCACAAATTGACGTAGCCATTCAGCCACTTCTCTGGCCTTATCCAAAGCGATAAATTCCGATTCCATTGTGGATCTAGCTATAACCGTTTGCTTGGATGATATCCAAGATATTACCGCTCCACAAGTAAGAACACATACCCACTTGTTGTGGAATCTTTTATATCCGATATCCAGTTTGCATCGGTGTACCCTTCAATCATGGCTGGATGACGAGTATAATGCAATCCATAATCTCTTGTATATCTTATGTATCTAAGCACCCTCGTTATACTCTTCTAATGTTCTAAGCTTGGATTACTAGTATATCTGTTTAGCCTACTCACTGCGTATGCTAAGTCGGGTCTAGTACATGTCATAAGATACATTAAACTACCAATGATTCTTGAATACTCTAATTAAGCAACACCCTTGCCTCTATTTTTCTTTAGATGTTGGGTGGTATCAACCGGAGAACATACTACACGCGTGTCTCCTGAGTTGAATTTTTCAAGAATCTTATTAACATAATAAGCTTGACTTAACACAAGACCATCTTGGGTTCAAATAATTTTCACTCCTAAAATTACATCCGCTAAACCCATGTCTTTCATGTCAAATCTTCCTTTCAACATGTCCTTAGTAGATCTTATTACTTTATCATTACTCCTAATGATAAGCATATCATCTACATAAAGACATAAAATTACATAACCTCCCGGTGTATCTTTCACATATACACATTTGCCACACTCATTTTTTTTGAAACTGTTATCAATCATGACACGATCAAACTTTTGGTGCCACTGTTTTGGATCTTGCTTTAAGCCATACAATGACTTGACAAGTTTATATACTTTACCCTCTTGACCATAGGCAGAGAAACCCTCAGGTTGCTCCATGTAAATCTCTTCTTCTAAAACACCATTTAGAAATACGGTTTTGACATCCATTTGATGTACTTCCAAATTTCTTAATGCCTCAATAGCAAGAACCATTCTTATGGAGGTTATCCGGGTCATAAGTGAGTAAGTATCAAAATAGTCTAGACCTTCCTTTTGTCTAAAACCTTTGACTACTAACCTTGCTTTGTATTTATCAATACTTCCTTCGGCTTTCATCTTCTTTTTGAATATCCAACGATATCCATGTGGTTTGCAACCAGGAGGACGAACTACTAGCCCCCAAGTATGGTTGTAAAGAATTGAATCAATTTCATTCTTGATTGTCTCTTTCCACTGAGGTCCTTCCGAAGAAGATACCGCTTCACGGTAGGTATTAGGCTCACCCTCAACCATATAACTTATGAAGTCTGTACCATAGGATTTCTCAACCCTTGCCCTTTTACTTCGTCTAAGTTCTCCCTCTTCAACCTCGGGTCGTTCATGTTGACTATCATGAACTATGTCATCAATTTGTGTTGATGAACTTACACCTCCATTATCAAACCAAGTTGATGAAGATGCATGTGTTTGTCCTCGCATTGGAAACACATTTTCAAAATATGAAGCATTCCCTGACCTTATCTCCATGATAGTCTTCTTTTTGTACATCGAGATCCTTGGACTCATGTACAAGAAATCGATGTGCACTACTATTTTGAGCATATCCAATGAATATACAATCAATAGTTTTGGCTCCTAGGTTTTGAGCTTTAGGCTATGGTACAATTACCTTAGCTAGGCACTCCCACACTTTGAGATAATTATATGATGGTTTTCTACCCATCCATAACTCATAAGGGGTTACATCCTTTTTCTTTGGTGGTATTTTATTTAAAAGATAACTGGTCGAGAGGATAGCTTCCCCCTACATGTTATGGCTCATCCCAGAGCTTATCAACATGGCATTCATCATCTCTTTTAAAGTACGGTTTTTTTGTTCCGCAATGCCATTTGATTGTGGTGAGTATGGTGTCGTACATTCATGTATTATACCACTTTTTGCACATAAGTCGGCAAATGGTGCAACATATTCACCACCTCTATCGCTTCACACAGCTTTAATTTTCTTGTTTAGTTGATTCTCAACTTCGTTTTTATACAAGATAAATTTGTCGATTGCGTCATCGTTACTTTTAAGTAAGTATACATAACAATATCTAGTGCAATCGTCCATAAACATGATGAAATATTTGTTGCCACCTATTGTTGGGTGTGCTTTTAAATCACATATGTTGGTGTGAATTAAACCAAGGGTTTTGGTTATTCTTTCCACCGGTTTAAATGATGATCTTGTAAGTTTTGCTACAACGCATGTTTCACATTTAGAGTTTGTGTCAATATGGAATGTAGGTATGCATTTTAATTTTATTAAACGACGAATAGAGTTATAATTTACATGTCCTAGTATACCATGCCAAACATTTGAAGACTCAATCAAAGGTGAGTTCCTTCCCGGAAGTCATCTTCAAGATCACATTTCCTTCACCTTTGATGTTGCCCGTAGCTTTGTTACCCATATAAAGCTTTTCATCACCCTTAACCTCTTTAAAAGTGCTAAGAGGGTCTTGTCACCACACACATGACGGGTAGCTCCCATATCAATGAACCATTCATGTGGGTTGTCTCCCACGAGGTTGACTTCTTCCACCATTGCCGATAGCTCGGTGATCATTGCCACTAACAGTTCACCGTCTTCATCCACCATATGCACACGCTCACGCTTTGGTTGCTTGCATTGATTAGCACGGTGCCCCGTCTCATTGCAATTGTAGCAAATCCCTTGGAAAGGGGAGGTGGAGGTTTCCTTTTCACAACCTATTTCTTTGGTCCAAGGTTCACCGTTGGTTTCCCAATTGGCTTTTTCCCTTTACCTTTATAACCCCTTGATGATTGCCCATGTTCAACCACATTTTCCTTTGCTATTGGTTCCGCACGGCTGCCTTTTGAGCCATTTTGTTGTCTTCTTCAATTCGAAGACGAACAATAAGTTCATCCACAGTCATCTCCTTTTGTTTGAGCTTAAGATAATTCTTAAACTCTATCCAACTTGGAGGAAACTTTTCAATCATGGCTGTACCTTGGAACGTGTCATTGAGAGGCATCCCCTCAGGATGAATTTCATGAAGTATAACTTGTAACTCTTGAATTTGGCTAATCACAGTCTTGTCATCAACCATTTTACAGTTCAAGAAACGAGCCAAAATGAATTTCTTGCTACCGGCATCCTCAGTTTTATACTTCTTGTCTAAAGACTCCCATAGTTCTTTGGCAGTCTTTATGTTGCAATACATGTTATACAATGAATCACAAAGACCATTCAAAATGTAGTTGCGACAAAGAAATTCCGAATGCTTGCAAGCATCAATGGCACTCAAAGCTTGAGCATCATCCCCTTCTTTAGATAGGGGAGCAGTTTTCTCCAAGGACTGTGCTAAGTTCAAGGTGGTCAAGCAGAAGAACATCTTCTGTTGCCATCTTTTAAAATGGACACCCGTGAACTTTTTGGGTTTTTCGGCGTGGTTTGCCACAATGGTCGCTCCCGTAGTGGTTGCAGCTCTAGAAGACATGTTGTTTGCTGTTTGACAGAAACAGTTTAAGTTAGAACAATTTTCAACAAAATGAAATAACTACCAAAATATAATAAAACGTTTCAAACTAATTTCACAATTCTATAAAATTCAACGAGATATGTTCTAAGTCCAACTTTAAAGATCACTCGTGAATAAGAAAGCGAAAACAGTTAAAAACATAAACTAGTTTGAAAAAAAAAATAAAATTTGAAACTATTTTTAGAATTGTATAAAACTCAACAAAAGATATTCTAAGTCCAACTTTGAAGATCACCCGCGAATAAGAAAACGAAAACAGTTTAAAAAATTAACCTTTTAAAAACAAAGATTAATTTAAAATATATATATGAACGGTGTTTTTAAAATTTGTTTTAAGTTTGTAAGAACCGTTCATATAAAAATTAAACTCAAACAATTTTTATTAATATACTCAATGCAAATGAACATAAATAAATGATTACAAATCTCTTATACAATTGTAAAGTTACAGAAATAGATGAACAGAAATGTAAAAGCTGAGGATCGTGTTCAACACGGGGCCCTTAAAACAAATTCTGAGCCTCCCAGGAGAACTCGTTTTGTTTCCCAGGGTACAACAGCTGAAGCAGTATGTACTGCCATGATTGTTCTAAAACACGAACTTGTTTGAAGAAGAGAAACCAAAAAGATTAACAAAGATTAGAGAACCTGTTTTGTTGCAGGTTTCCAGTTGTGTTAGTGTGTTTTTCTTCTGAGGCACCCTCAGTATTTATAGTGGAATTTGAATCATAACAGCCACCCGGCCATTAATCCGAAATCGTAACTGCTCATTTAATTCGTCATTAACAGTCGTCGGTTTCGGTCAACGTGTAACGGAAAACTGTTACGAGTCACAGCTCTGACCGCGCACCAAGGTTGGTCGCACCTGACCAGACCCTCGAACCAACCTTCAAAAATACTAAGGCGGCTCTCAAGCGGCTCGTGGTGATCGAAGTGCAAAGTGCGCCATCAAAGCGCCACATTGCGCCCACATGCCCACTCCGCGCGCACGCGTATGCGAGTGCGAGTGTGAGTTAAGGGTGTTTTGCATCCTTCACGAATCCACTTAGTGTGAAACCTTAAGAAACAATATAGACAAGAGGTTATAGAATATAAACCATTTTATAAAATCTTTCTTTCCTTTAATGTGGGACAACTTCCCACACTATTAATTTATAATGTCAGTAAACACATTAATTTTTATTCATCACATTAATTTATTGATTAAATATTAATAACCATATTAATATTTTCAATAAATTTCTAACAGGATCTACACAAGTAGGGACCGAGTTGAAGTCAACTAGCATTGAGCTCTATATCTAATGTTTAGGCTCAACGTATTAGTAATTTTTGAACCTCAACCTTTGCTCATGCCTATCTTGTTTATTATTTATTATATATATATATATATATATATATATATATATATATATATATATATATATATATATATATATATATATATATATATATATAATTTTTTATACATACATATTATTCTATATTATATTTACGAGCTTTAGTAAACTCGTGTATTACACGAGTTGAATAAATAAAATATAATTTTATTAATTATAAAATGATATTTTAAAATAAGATACAATTAAAATTAAATATGAGTAAGCACTATAAGTGATAACAATGATGTTAACTTTTTAAACTTTTTTTGTATTTTCAAAAAATAAACTAAACAATTTTTTCAAAACAAAACGTTTTAAAAATAAGCATTTTCAAGAATTTCCTTACTATAGCTTCCAATATTATTTATTTTTTATTTTTAATGTTTTTACTTTTTAAAACATCTAATTTTTAAATATTTCATATTAAAAAGTTTGACGTTTTAAAAAGATTTCTTTTTTATAAAAATTTGTTTCTTTAAAATAATAGTTATAAAAAGATTTTTTGCTTAGTTTATTAAAATACTTTTTAATTGTAAAAAAAACTAATTTAAATTATTAGTATTTAATGTAGTAATTAATATGAGAGAGAAGTAAGAAAATTTGATGAGAATGAATGTGATGATGACATGTGTCACCCTTAGTTACCATTTTATTAGAGTAGAAAAAAACTCAATATATATTACTAGCATAGTATCCCGTGTAATACACGGCTTGAATAAATAATATATGAAATAATTGTAATAAAAATTTAAAAAGTATAAATGATATTTGTAAATTAGATATGATTGAGTTAGAGATAAATAAGTAGTTCAAGTAAAAATAACAATAATATCATTTTAAAATTTTATTTTATAAGATTGTATTTTTTAATTGTTTTTTTATTTTATTTTGAAAAAAATAATTATGTTATGAAACTAAGAAAAAATGGTATTAAAATATTTCGTATCAAAAAAACTTGTGTCATATATTTTTAAAGTGTGATTTTTATTATAATATCAAGTTTTCAAAATATTACAATATCAAACTTTTTTATTTAGAAATATATTAAAGAATATAATTACTATATATACTTTTTTTCATTTATTAGGAGAGAGAAGCGGGAAAATAAAAATGAGAATGCTTAATATGTTGACATGTTGCATAAAAAACCTTCTTTTAATTTAAACTTTATTTTATAAGATTGTGTTTTTTAATTGTTTTTTAAAACATTCTGGTTTTTTTATTTTATTTTAAAAAATAATTATATCATGAAACTTAGAAAAAATGGTATTAAAATACTTTGTATTTAAAAAAAATTTTGTGTCATATATTTTTAAAGTGTATTTTTCATTATAATATCAAGTTTTTAAAATTTTACAATATCAAACTTTTTTATTTAAAAATATTTTAAATAATATAGTTACTATATATACTTTTTATCATTTATTAGGAGAGAGATGCGAGAAAATGAAAATGAGAATGCTTAATATGTTGACATGTGGCATCAAAAAACCTTTTTTTATTATGGGTAATAGATTTAGCTATTTCTAACAATTGTATATAATTTAATATTAATTATAATTTAAAATATATTTATATAAGTAATATGCTCGATTAGACTCATGAGCCTAATTAAACTTAGTATATAACTCAGGCTCCAACTCATTTATTTTATGAGTAGCAATTTAAACTCAGAGCTTAGATTTAGGTTTTTAATTAGCTGATTTTAAATAGCTCACGAGTCGGCTTGTTCACACTCTAGATACAATACACATCATAATGTTAAATATGCATGCTTAGTTGCTTACAGTACTGAGATTTTATATATTTCTAAATTGATTTTAGTAAGCACTTAAGGGTTAGTCGAGTATGATCCACTTGGTCAAGCAACTTAAATAAGTTTTTGTGTGGATATTAAACAATCTAGTAGAGTTTTTAAAAGCTTAGACTATACGTAGTGGGTATTTTGGAAGTTGGATGTTTCAAACATGATAGCTGGACACAAAGTGAGGCTTCAAACACCATTACAAGCTAATTAAAAAGGTCTTCGAAACCATAGGGCTCCAAGCCCTTAACAGACGCCAAACACAATTTTATCTAAATTATTGCGTTTATAGGGGTTTCAAACATTAGTTAACCACTACACTTGATTTAAATTGAGTTTTAGTAAAACGATTTTTATCTATATGACATTTAATTGACATTTTAACTAAACAACCACTACACATAGTCTTAGCAAGTCAAAAGTGATAGAATTGTTTTAAGGTTTTATTAAAATGTTTTCTTGGCTAACATAGCTACTACTTGAAATCTTGAATAATATATAAAAGAAGCATGCTTCTGATCATATTATGGTTTAAATAACTTTACTTCTGACTTAATTGTTAGGTTAGGCTGGAAATTTATGACAATTTAATTCGATTACATACAATAAGGTGCTTAGGTACAATATAAAAAACATAAAGTACAATATCTTTAGAAGTGTATGTATCAATTTTAATTATATAAATTATAAACTATTTTCTAATCTTTAATAACCAACCTAGCCGAGGAATAACATCTCATCATGTCGACATCTAAATGCCAATTGGTGTTCTAAATGTGATATGCTCCTCTCCAAATAAATATCAATCACCTAACTCAGCATATCAAAATTTAATTTGAAAACTTAATATCTCTAATTTCTCTTACGGAAACTGTATAGTGTTTTTGTTAAAAATTATAAATATTTCTTACACTATATTGTTTTTCAAATAAAAGATTGCATTATGACAAGAAGTGTGGGATCCATCAAAGACATGGTTGTCTATGGATAACGACGAACTTCTATGAATGTTCGTCATCTTGCATAAGAACGACACATTTATCGTCAAGAAGGTGTCATGCATATCTGTATTTCAAG
This sequence comes from Flaveria ramosissima, assembly GCA_025215565.1. Classification (NCBI taxonomy): domain Eukaryota; kingdom Viridiplantae; phylum Streptophyta; class Magnoliopsida; order Asterales; family Asteraceae; genus Flaveria; species Flaveria ramosissima. Next base: position 31,416,815 of record CM046037.1, on the reverse strand, counting down.
TCTAAGGGTGTTAAAAACTAACAACTGAGCTCAAACCGGTCAATTTTGTGTTGGATTCATATGTGTTTTTATTTCTTGGCAGAATTAAATCCCAAATGCATATACGTCAAGCACAACATATTGTCTCTTTTTCTTCATTTTAAACCGATCATATGTAGTATTCTTCGTACCACCAATAAATCAACCAAAATGTGGAATGTTGGTCCTGCCATAGTACCAATGTTTTGACAAAAACGTCGAAACCTTAAAGACATGCTTTCCATATGTTTTTCTTGTTATGTGATTTATACAAATTGTAATGTTTGTCTTAATATAAAAAGACTATATTTATTATTTTATACAAGAAAAATATTCTTCCAATCTCGGAAAAAAATTATTAAAACCTTAGAGCCCGTATGTTTGTTTTACATCACCAACATAATTGTTGTTATTGAGTCAAATCATTGCTGGCGAACAAAAATGACAACTGGTTAAGAGATATAATACAGCTGCAATACCACCTACCAATATTCATTAAACCCATATGGCATAGCTGGGAAAAGTACACACATTTTAAATTTGTTTTAATTCTTCTACTTGCTGTTTTTTTCTTATTATCAGAGGTTTACATTTTCTAAAAAAAATACTTTTTATTATTAAAAAGTGGAATGTATATACTTTAGTTTAATTAATTTATTCACTACATCGACTTTTAGTGTCGACAATTTTTCGCTGCAAAAAGCCTCTCTTATCGTCGCAATAACTATTAGCGGCGACATGTCGCCGCTATTAAGTCGCCGCTAATACTTCGTCGTTACTGTTTAAAAATTCACCACAATAAGTCACCTCAATAGTGTCTCCCTTATATACTTCAATGCTTTCTCAGATCACTCAGTGTCATAATCAAAATCGTACTCATCATAATCAGCCTTGTCTTCAAACATCTCATTAGCGGTAATAGTAGGCGGATTAACTTAACTTGCAGTCTCGCTCTCGGTAACATGAGTAGGCATGTTTTGAAAGTATTGGTTGAAGTCACTCAAGATATACTATTACATGAAGAGTGTAACATTTGACCCCTCATACCACCAATATTGTCCGTATAGCTCACGAGGAGCTCATGGATTTGCTTTTAGTTGCCCGGGTGAAAACTTCTCATGGAGGTCACCCATCTCTTGATTGCTGCCACATGAGCACACTTAACTGTGGAGTTCTCCTTTCATCCCAACCAATACGCCCAAAACGTGTTGGTGATATTAGAGGTCAGTCATTTTTATGAACCAGGAATCTCTCCTGTCCACGATCAAAGCGGGATTTTCCTAGGGTGTTACAGTCACCCCCTGGACTCATAATCCTCGATGAGGTTTGCCCCACCATCCCATCCATGGATGTGCTATTTGCCTAAGGTGTCCTTCTGAACACCCTCGAGGACTCACCTCCCTTGATGAGGTTTGTCTCACCATCCTAAACGGTACAGGAGTGGCTCTAATACCATTTGTAACATCCAGCCCTTCATACCACCAATATTGTCCGCTTTGCCCACAAGGAACTTACAGATTTTCATTTGGTATCCTGGGTGAAAACTTCGCAGGGAGGTCACCCATTCCTAGATTGCTGCCACCTGAGCACGTTTAACTGTGTAGTTCTCCTCTCATCCTTAACCAATACGTCCAAAACGCGTTGGTGATATTAGAGGCCAGTCATTTCTTATGAACTAGGAATATCTCCTCTCCACTGTTGATTTGAGATTTGCCTAAGATGTTACAAAGAGTGGTTGTAAATCATGTCAAGATCTTCTGTCAAGTCATTGTCAACATTTTGAATGTTCTCCATGATGCCATTATTAGATGCAGGTCGATCCCAAAATTTTCGACGATTAACATTCTTGGCGAGTCATCGATGTTTATTGTTTTGGATTCTTCGAGAAGGTTCTAGGATGTAGAATACATGTATGGCTTGGGAAGAAAATGTGAGTTCATCGTCTTTATCCCATTCGTGTTCTTTGTTGATACTGGTGATATTATTGTCATATGAGACATCCCTTCGAGTATCGAACCATTTGCAACTAAATAGGGCTTTTGAATACCCATTTGCATACCACAACTCACTAATGTATTCAACTTATCAATTATATTTCTCACCGTTCTCTCCTTTCACTAGAACATCAGAGTTTTGCGTTGTGTTGCACATCACAGCCAAGTACCATAAACCTAACACCGTTGACTATGCAAGCAGTGTAATTATAGGCATTTATGTCCGCACCCATTGAAAGAGCATACAACTCTGAATGGAAATCAAGAAAATTTTGTATTTTCATTGAATAAACCTGAGAAAATATGAAATAATGTGTGTTATATATGAATTACCTAACAAATATAGAATAACATGTGTTATATATGGATTACCTTCTTGAGAAATCATATTGGAAATTTAGTTTTTAACATACATAAAAACAATAGACCAATTTACAAAATTCACGATACAACTTCAAAACCATAACCTAGATGTTAAAATTTGGACCAAACGCAAACATAAATTCAAAAAGTTAAAGGTTATAACATAAATTCATCATGCTTTTTAACATAAACATAAAATTATAGAATCTATAAATTACCTAAATTCATTCTCAACAAAGTATAATATCAATCGTTATCTCATAAATTCATGATCAAAAAATCTACAAAATAACCAAATCCATTTAGTTTAAACCTACAAAATATATAAATACATTTCTCAACTACGCATAAATTTAAGCATATGTTATATGTTATCTCATAAATTCACCATCTTTAACATTTTTAGTTAAAACCAAAAAATTAAACAAATCCTTTTCTCAATTAAAAATAAACTCGAGCATAAATTGGTGTTTGAACAACAAACAAAAATATAGACCTTAATTTACCTCAATCGGTTGAAATCAAAATCTAGATCTACACGAATTCAAAGAGATGAACAACAGCGTACAAGATGATGGTGCTTGAACAACAACTTCTAACCTTAAAACTGAAAACCAAATCAAAAAGAAATCAAGACTAAGAAAACCAACAATCAAAACTGAGGATCAACAAAAAAACCGTAGCTCGCAGTGGCTTCTGGCAGTGGCTTCCGATAGAGGCGGCGACGAAGGTGGTCGCAGGTGGCGACGGGAGAGGGTAGGGATTTCGTCTACGATAGAGGCAACGGCAGTGGTGGTAGAAGTAGGCGGCTAATAGCAATGGTTGTAACATTAGACCCATTTTGAAAATCTGAACCCGAACCCATTTTGATCTTTCATGCCATGAAAAAATTCATTACTAAATTATTTATTTAATAATCCAAATACAATAAACATGTTATTTACTAAATATTGTAAATTGTATCATTCAACTTTCAATTATTAAATCATTTAATTAGTTTATAATAACTTAATAATTTGTAAAATAAATTTTATAAAGTTTTATTTGTCAATTATAGGTTTTAATTATTAAGTTCAAAAAGTAATTTAATCATAGAGTTTTTATAAGATTTGTAAAACTTTATAAAGGTTTTTATAAATAATTTGATTTCTTAAATAAAAATATGGGTTTTTCAAAGTTTAGGGTTTAATTTGTAAATCTTAAAACTTGAATTAAAAGAGATTTTACATAAAATATCAACTCTTTAAAACCACAGGGACCTAAGTGTAAATGATTTAAAACCCAAACCACCCACCCCCATCGTTCTTCTAATCCCAGCCAAACCTCTAGCGAAATAATCAGTTACCCAAATCAAACTCTCCCAAAGCTTTCGCGACTTCAATTCGAACCCATAACCATTTCAAATCTCGGATCATTGAGTGGTTATCAATGTTTCATCGCATTCATTTGAAACCGAGAATCCCTATTCAAATTTGATGTTGTTTCAACTCAGGGCATGTTTAGAATTGCTTATTTTGGTTGAAAATGACTTTTAACAAAAAGGACTTATTAACTTATGACTTTTCGAAAGTAGTTTTTAAAATAGTGTTTGGATTAGCTTATAAACTAAAACGTTATAAAATGACCAAAAAAGACATAATTTAAAAATTAAGGGAGTTAATAGGAGGTAATAGAGGGGTATAATAGAAAATTAAACCAAAAGTAGTTTTCAAAAGTTAATAAGTTACCCCTACCTTACTTTTCAAAACCTGTTTTGTACCTTATATGAAAAGTCAGCTTGAAAAGTACTTTTAGGTTTGACAAACACTTTTTTTGACTCAGAAGTTAATAAGTCAAAAGTAACTTCTGAAAAATTATTGCAAAACATGCACTCAATTCGAATCAAATGATTCAAATAAATTAATCAGAAATGTGTTTCTAATCAATTCTAATACAAACACGCAGTTAATTAGGAATGAAACTGTAAATCATTCATCAATTTGAGACAAAACACTTGAATCCAAACCTTTAATTCGTTCGAACTGAAACTGGTGTATATGATTCCTCTCACCTGTCTGAAATCTGAATTTCACCAACAACAAACACCCACGTCGACATTTAGTAACTCAAAGTCATCAGCCTGCAACCTTGGTGGTTCATTCGAAATTATGTTAGGGTTTTTTATCCTCATCCCCTGAGGAAACTAAACACAAGTTCAATTTGATCATATCATCATCATATTTCAAAATCAGTCCATTTCATCTCGAAGTTCTTTTCGTTCAAAACATCATCAATTTGGTCTCAATCCAGGTAATTGAATCATCACACACACTCGATTGTATGCAGGGAATAAAAGCCCTAAGGTTGATTCCATTAACAAACATGAATTCGTGGTCAATTGGAATCAAATCAAACTAGGGTTTAAGAAATTTGGGGTTTTTCTTTAAATTTTGTTTTATAATTTTGTTTCGGATTTAGACTAGGATTTGGGGCATCAGCCCACCGGTTAACACCCTATCCACATGCAGTAGAGGTCCCGGGTTCGACCCCAAGCACCCTCAAATTTTATTAAATCAACATTTTTTATAGATTAAGTTTCAAGAAACTTTTTAACATGTAATAACATGTTAATTACTTATAGATTAAATCAACATTTTTATAGATTAAATCAACATTTGAAATAAAACTGTTTTGTTCTTTAAACTTAATTTTGTAATTATTTATTAATTTCTAGAAATTTTAAAGAATTTAATTTTATAGTTTATTAAAATCTAAAGTTTTTTAATGTTATAAAGATATTAAAAGGTTATTAATGATATTAAATTTATAGAATCTAACATATATTATTTCAAAGTATTATTTTATAAATCATTTAAATAATTAATTACGCAATTAATTATTTTGACCTAGTACTAAATAATTAATTATTAAAATTAATTATTTTACTAACAATATTTAGACGTATTTATTCATTCATTATAAATAAAATATTTTATTGATATTTAACTATTTTCTTATTACTAAATATCATTTTCAATTCAATTTATTCAATAATAAAATCGAGAACATTACTTCAAATCATACATAAACCGCAAATCCCTATTGAAACCCCAATTCATACCTAGTTGTTCAATCATTACTATTCTAACAAAAATACACTAAACATTAGGTTGAACCTTTAGGAGTTTTTGGGTGTCACGTATAGCATCCTATCATTTCCAAAGTGTTTATAATTCAAGTGAGTATTCATAGCCCTTTTATGTGGTTTATATTTTGGGAAAATCATGTGATTTAATATTCAGTCATTAATATTTATTATTATTCTATTTCATTCTAAATTCTAGTCAAGACATGTTATGTTATTACTTGTAATTATGTGTTTATAGTTAGATAAACTTGATGATAACACAATCATCAATTCATGCAACCACGATAACAATGATAGATTTATTGATTTGACATTATTGTATTTATAAGTCTTAACATTTCCATATGAGATGAATTATTTTCAATCATTGTAATCAATCTGTACATGTATTCAAACATATGCTTACTCACCGGCTAATTCATTAGCTGACTCGTTACTTTCTCACATGATTTCAGAAATGTAAATTAGTGGAATTTCTCATGCTCATTGACTTGGACCTAGTTAATAAAAGAATTTGGTTATATTTATTTATATTATTGTTTAATTGTAATTTATCATTTGATTAGTATTATTCATATGTAAATGACATTTAGTATTATTTCAACGCATTTACCGCCATGTACTATGAGCAATCTATTCACATTCATGTGCCCCGATGATTCTGCAGTCGGTCGGGGTGTGACAATGGTGGTGGTAGCAGTGGGCGGCGCGACGGTGGCAGTGGGGGATGGTTCTGGCGAGGTGGGGAGGGAGGGGAGAGAAAGGCCAAGATAGGTATGGTGGGAATGGGAGGATAAGGAAAAAAATAAGCCCGTTGTATTAATTTAGGGCATTAGTCGTGACCTTTTTCCGAAAATTATGTAGTCGCTTCTGATTTCGTATGATAAAATAAGCGTTGTTGAATCTAGACGATGATCAACAGCCAGATTTGGAAGGGGATATATGCAATTGCTCCTATTAGAAAAGTCGTTAACTAAATAACTTATGTCTTAAAACAAGTCTAATAGCAAAAATATAAGAAGAGCTTATTTTAATTTTACTCCCTACGATTTGACAAAAGTAACTATTTTCCTCCAAAGATTAGAAATATTATTTTACCTCCAAAATGTTCATAAGATGCTTCAAGATAAGTCCAAAAGATTTATTATTTTGGATTAAGTTGAAACAACTAACTAAAACATTTGGACTGAAACTAAAACAAGTTATGAAACTTTTGGTGGTAAATTGATATTTATAATCTTTTGGAGGAAAATTATTATTTTTGACAAACCTCAGGGAGTAAAACTGAACTTAACTCATATAAGATATATATAAAGAGAGATTTTAATATTATTGATTTGTATGGAATACTACAAGATATTGGGTATTTATATCAAAGAAAAACTTAAGAACACCTAAGACTAGCACATAGAATACAATGAGATATTAAGCGTGATGATAGGGCTTGTGGACCATCCAAACTGTGTAGACTATCGGGTGGATTGCAGCCTCCTTGAGAAGATATTAACCAGAGCTAAAGGTTTGAGGTCTCACAATTGCGCACGTCACTCTCTTTTTCCAAAAAACGCATACTAGAGAATTCTCTCTAGAATCGTTACATCGTTGTTCTTCTTCTTCACCTTGTGTTTGTTAATCAACCTACAACATAATGTTACAGGTTTGAATCCTCTTATTCATCATAGTGTAGAAGTTAATATGATATGGCTTCGAGCCTTCGTATTCACATAACCATATATTGTTTATCAGAATCTATTAGGGTTTTGATTAATTCTAAACCTTTTTGCAAAGGATTATTTCTAGATCTTGTCTTAATTTCTCGTTTTAAATATAATTTTAAGATTGTTAACAACTCTATTGTTAACTCCGCATCTACTTGCTCCAATCATGGTCTACTGGGTTTTAAAACTGATGGAGAAGAACGCTCATCAAATCTCTTGATGGTTTTCATTTTCATTTTTGCTTGTTATGTTGTGTGTAGTGAGCGAAGGATGATAGTCTCGGGCTGCTCTACCGGAGATGGTGGTATACCATAAGAGTGGCTATGGTGTTAGAGATTATGGGTGGTGGTCGTCTTGGAAATGGAGGGTGACAATGGTGGGTGGCGGTGTTGCGGATAATGGGCGTTACTTGTTTGGGTTGAGGGTTAAAAGAGTTTAAAATTATATATTATTTAAACTTTTTTGTTTTTTAGCAAGGGATAAAAAGAAAAGAAACATTTCACATTCACTTAATAAAAAAGTTAACCTCCATCTAAACCTCAAACAATTATGATACATTGTTGTAAACTATCAGTGTAAAAAAGAAACAAATTCAATTTCATGATTGCATTGAGTAATCAACATGTGTTCTGCTACCACATATTAATTATATATTGAAACATGGATCAAAATCATGTAACCCTAGTTATGTTTCTTCATTCACTTAACATAATACACATCAAAACAATTATAAATTTCTTGTGGGAATAAAGATCTTTGACAAGGACGATGATGCAAGACCGAAGGATTCTTTCCCGATATGATATCTAGAGAGATTGATGGATGATCCTGAAAGAATAAATTATTGGTGCATTTTTGTTGTCTTTCTTTCTTCTTAATTTATAACATTATAAGGGAAACCAAATAATAATTATCATGTATTTATATCAAATAATCTTTCATATTTTTAGAGACTAGTTATATTATTTGATAAACTTTAATTAAATGATTCGTAGGCAGAATGTTACGGGTTATTTCCAACAAACAAATGTGGCATTAAAGTGACCGTCTAATGTTGGGGTGATTGGCGATGGAGTTTACTTTCTGCAGAAATATAATAGTATATATTGTAATCATTAAATTAAAAGGCAATTTATCTTTAAACAATGAAAACCCAAATATCAATACAATTGTCTCTCACTCACATGCCCTACTCTTTGTCGGTGTCCCCCACTTATCCGGTTCACTTTCCTTTTTTTCTTTTGAATAGAAGTTATTATAAAACATGCATAAGCCTTTTGAACATATGAAAAGGCTTCTGGTCTGTTTTATTTAAATATCATAAAACGTATAGTTTAAGATAGCATATTTAGTTATCCAACATAATTAGTTTTTTTCAATATAGCAATTAATGTTCAATTAAAAAAAATTGTGGACTTTGGACTTTTATTAGTATTAAAAATTTAAAAAGTTAATAAGGTGATAACTTTATTTTTAATCAACCCTAAAACCGTTAAAATAAGAATAAGAAATTTTAAATCAATTTAATAAACACAAATACACAAATGTCTAAATGAGTAATCTAATCTAGAACTAAGTTTAGATTAGGGTTGAAAAAACTAACCCAAATTCAAGAGGGTAGTGAGACAGGTTTTCCTGCATGAGATTAATTTGTAAGAATGTTTAAAAGTACAGGACGACTGTAATATTAAGTGATACCTGGTCTGTGATCGATGTCGTGTGGTCGGTCAAAAATATATATTAAAAAGTACCTAATCACCCTTAATAGTAAAGGGTAAACAGGATGTCGAATCCACATGAATCACAGGAAAGTGCTAGCAACGATTAATCTAAAAAGAGTAAACATTGAAAAGGAAATTGCTTGATTAATTGAATTAAGAAAGAATCAAATTAACGAAATAAAAGTTTTGGTTTTTATCAATCTTGGTGAAAAAGCAATCCACTTCAGAATTCAGGTTTGGCAAAGTTACAATTTTTCTTTAATGAAACCTAGTGAGAAGTCATTAATTGTGACTTACACATGATAGAATTTAAGTGATAATTATGGATTAAAGCTTAAAGGACCTTATTCACACAATTACCAATTTGAATAATGAAACCCTAATTCTAATAATCAATCACACAATGATTAAAGACAACCAAAGTTATAGAATATCAAAATTATGTTTAAGCATAATCAAACCGTTTAAATAATCAAATCATAAATTGAATCCAAAAGAACTTAAAAGATTCAAGATCCAATCCCAAATCTAGGTTACAAACTAAGAAAAATAAGAACTTGCACAAACCTGTTTGCCAAAGTGAATCACAATTGATTTAGCATTGCATCATCATCGATTCTTCAACAAAATTGTAATTGATCATGTGAATCGGATGAATTTGCTGTTGGAATACCTTTAGAATGAGGGAAGATGGTTAATTTTCATCCAAGATTGATGTGTAAAGAGGTAAATTTCGTCTTAGGGTTTATTCCCCTTTGAACCCCTTCAAATTAGGTCAAATCTTAACAAACCCGGACCCTGGCGTCAGGCTAGGCATCAGAGGAGGCGTCGGTCAGAAGGTTTTGGGTTTACTGACGCTAGTGGCGTCGGTGGCGCCCAGAATGGCGTCGGTGGCGCCACCTCCTGCACAAACTTGATTTTCATGTGTAACTTTTCGAGACCTTTCCGTTGATAGGTCCTGGGTCCATTAACTCTTTTCCTAGGCTCAAATTATGCCCGTTTTAAGTTAACATTGTCTTGAAATTTCTCTTTTACATATCTTCACCTCCCAAGCTCCAATTTTCATCCCGTTTGTTCCAACTTCTTTGTATTCTTTACATTTATCCTACACACACAATAATATCCCAAAAGTAACTCTATTTTCTATAATTTGACACGTAAACACGGAAATAAAGACTTTAAACGTCGAAATTTCACCACACGATCAGTTCGAACCCAGAAACATATACCCAGGTGCTCGAACCACATATTGAAATCTATGTGTTTTAGTTTATATTTTCCATTAACCCTTGTCTAATTGTAAGGACCCATCCTAAAAGACCTCACATTTTAGATTTACGCATCAGCAACATTTACGCATCAACAACATAATTCATAAACTTCAAAATTTTCATTTGTCATTGCAATGGAGGTTGAAATTTTCATTAAAAATCTATCTATCTTAAGACATAACATAACAAAACTTTAGCTATCATAACTATTAGAGCTTGGATGCAACTCTTTAAAATGTCGTATAGCTCTTGTTCTCATGCCAAACTTTTATTACCTTCCTGCATAACACAACATATTGTAGACTAGTTAGGTTTCATAACCTTTTTATACTCAACTCATGAATGCTAACTGTAGTTGCATCCATAATCATAATCATACTGGTATGAAAGGAAATAACCCTTGTATAAAGCAAGAGTTAACTTTCTATTTCTTGCAATGTATGCAAGGCTTAATATTATTAAGCCTTTCTTGCAAAATTGTATCTTTTTCTTGTCACGCTAGCAAGACATAAATCCTTTTTTGTACAGACAAGACTTATCCGTTTCTTTCCATTTAGAAAATACTTAAAATATATTTTTCTTCTCATTTAGACAAGACTTAGATATACATATGTTTCCATCTATTACAATTATAGATCCCTTTCTTGTCTAGACGACAAGACTCAACATAGCATAGTCACATTAGTCATATATGAATATTACATGTTCATATATAACCCTTACATGAGCTTTTCATTGCTTAGTCAGCAAGACTTAACCTACACATTGGTTATATAAATTTATATACATATCTTTATTTCCATGCATCTTAAAGATAAGACTTAGCATATCATTCATTCCCTTTTTACCCTTTCTTATGAGACTTTACTTTACTTGTATCTTTGTACTTTATCATACCAAGCATTACATTATATATATTGTGTTAGGTCTAGGATCAGTAGATCTAGTTCATTATGTATAGGCTTAATACTTGAATTAATATCTGTAATGAATATTTGGAATTTATTATTGAGTATGCATTAAATATATAGTTTAACCCATTTATGTGTGTGTTGGTTTATGTATGGTTGCAGGTACAAATATTATAATTGGTCAATTTATGAAATTGACCAAGTGTAAGAAACATCTACGGATGAACATTTTGTTCTTCCGTAGATATATTTCTTACAAGTAATTTTACATCCGAAGATCTTCTGTGGATGAACAACCAGAAAAGTTTCCTTCGGAAGAACAAGTTTCTTTCGGAAGAACAAGACTCCTTCGGAAGAACACATCATCTATGGAAGAACAAATTCCTACTGAAGACACTGTTCCTGCGGAGTCCAAACACTTGTATAACACAAGTGTTACAAGTCAACAAGTCAACAAGACAGTTATGCGAATCCCGAGAAATCCGATGATTCCTTAACTGAAACAAATCAAATCCCAAGAGATCCGGTGTTTCCTATAACTGAAACATCACTGTCTATATATATGGATCCTAGGTTTCGATTCAAGTACGATTGTGTTAGACGATTGATTGATCGACAACAACAATAGCAATACGACAATCACTTCAAAGTCTCTCAATCAAACTCTAGCAGCCATCACATCGTAGCATACTTTAATATCATTCATTCATTATATTTGTAATCATTAACATGTTCTAATGAAATACTGATTAATCATTAATTGTGTTTTGTTACGTGTGTTCTTGATCATTTTTTGATATTTAAAGTTATTTAAAACAATTAAACCAAATAAACGTTGATTCCGCAAACGTTGACTTGATATCAACCGATACTGATAATTCCTGTTGACGATCCATGGATTCACAGGTGGTATCAGAGCCAAGTGCTCATTGATTTAGATCGATTGATCTATCAGTGTTAGTTGTGTTTAATTGAGTTTAATTTCGTTTAACTGCAATCGTTTTAATTAGCTTGTTTCTATATTCAAATCAATTGAATAGCGGATCTTGTTAATTATTCTCATCAATTAACATCATGAGCAACTTCAGTGGTTCATCTTACCAACCTCCGAAGTTGGAAACAAAAGCAGACTTCAAGTCGTGGAAAATCAAGTTTAGGAATCATGTAAACTATACTGATTCAGATTTATGGGTATCCATTACTGAAGGTCCTTATATTCCCACTCTTGGGCCGGATTATAATGACAAAAATCAACCAATCAGTACCAAAGATCTATCACCTGATGATGTCAAAAAGGTTAAAGTTGATATAAAAGCATACAGTTTGCTTAGTATGGCTTTACCTGAAGAGATATTGATCAGGTGTGAGAACTATAAAACAACACACTCCTTATGGAAGATACTTCACACTCTCTGCGAAGGGAGTGATGAGATGAGAAGCATAAGGAGAGACACCCTCAGGTCGTAATATGAAACATTTCATCATATTGAGGGTGAATCAATTCCTCAACAACTCCATAGATTCATACAGTTGGTCACTGAGATGAATATTCTGGAGTTGAAGTATACAAGTGAGGAATTAAACAAGAAAATGCTCCACACTTTGCTAGAAAGTTGCAAGCATACTGTATCCATGTTCAAGAACACTATAGATCTGAAATCAACTGGTTTAGATACTCTGGTTGCAAAAGTGGAAGCTCTTGAAATGGACGAAAAATCAAGAAACAAGAGTGTGAGAACTCATGTCTCACCTTATCACTTCAAAGAAACTAATAATGTTGGAAGTGCATTTATTTCAAACAATGAAAGTGATAACTCTTGTGCTAGGAGTGATGATGAGAAGGAAGTTAGCTTTTATGCTTCAAAACCCTCAAAGAAATCATCTCAAGACAAGCATCAAAAGAATAAAGGAAGAACTGCTGATAGAAAAGATACAACTGCAGCAACAGCTAAGTCTTCACATTCAGCCAATCAGTCAGAACCAATAACTGTGATATTGGACTCTGAAGAACAAAGAGCAGCCTTTGCAGCATTTAGTTCCAGTTTTCAAGCCTATCTGGGAAGCTCTCTAACTTTAGCAAATATCTGCCAACAAGACTTAGAAGAACTGCCTCCTGATGTAGTGGAAGAAATGGATCTACAATGGCAGATGGCCATGATTGCTTATAGAGCAAAGCAATATCTCAGGAGAAATAAGAACTTGGCTTCAGCAAGCAAAACATCAAAGATTGGCGTTGACAAATCAAAAGTAAGATGCTACAAATGCAATCTCTATGGACATTTCTCAAGAGAATGCAATCAACAGTCATATCCAGAGATGAGACAACACCAGCAGCATCAGCAACATAAGATCCAAGCTCATCGTTCCCGTTCATATCGGGAACACACAATTGGTATCAGAGCATCATCTTAGCTTCTGGATACATGAAAATTTTAGTAAAAATCATTTTAAACTTTCTTGTACTAAATTTTCATGTATACAAAGCCAACAAGGTCCTAAAACAATAAATGGTTCTAACCAATGGAGTTGGGCCATACATACAACAATATTTCCCTGCATTGTGCTACTTTAAGCATCAGCAGAAGCTACAATATGGAAACCAATCTTAAATGTTTATCCGTAGATTGGTAAACTACAGATGAATAAAGATCAACAAATGTAATTTAATGTTACAATTTCACATCATCAAGAGATGTTGTTGATCCGTAGATGTTCTGCGGAAGAATACATTGAGGATCCCACTTAATAAATGAGATAAATTAATTCTGCGGAAGAATACATTGAGGATCCCACTTAATAAATGAGATAAATTAATTCTGCGAAAGAATACATTGAGGGTCCCACTTAATAAATGAGATAAAATTAATGTGTCTGTGAGTATAAATAATGTGGTTTGACTTGTCAAATTCATTATTCGCTTTTTCAGCTCACTTTTCAGACCTAGAAAAACTCACTCAACAAATTTTTTCCCACTTCCTCAGCATTCAAAATTTACCAAATCAAAACCTTAAACAAACATATATCTGTGTTCTTAATCCGCTATTATTAAGGTAAAACATGTTGTAATATTCAAGAATGAACCATTTGATTCTTGTTTTATCTCACAACTGTTCGTATTCTCATATCAATAATGTGATTTTAACGATGTCTTTTTCTTATGAACGGATGGATAATCGACTCGCGAGAGAACACAATGTGTGTGCCTTCTTAAACCCTGACGATCCTGTTTCAGAAGGGTGTCAAGAAATTATCAGATATCTAAGAAGATCAAGGCTGTTCTATGCCCTATCAGCAGAGCCTGTGATTTATCGATCACATATCACTGATTTCTGGAACTCTGCATATGTAGAAGAAGATGGTGAAGGTATTGTTGTTGAAGTTAAAAATCGAAGGCTGAGAATTGATGAACAAATAATAAGAAGGCTTCTTGAACTGGGAGATGTTGAAGCCGGACACCCTGATGTGTTCGAAAATGAATACATAGAAAATGTTTTTCTCATAATGGGATATGATGGTGATTTTGAAAAGGGAGAAATCAAGAAGGGAAGACTCTGTAAGCCATACAGATTTCTGTGTCACACTTATCTGAAGTGCATTTCAAACAGAAAATCTGGGCTTGATAGATTTTCAAGACATATATCCTTTGTTATCATTGGTATTTTTGAGGGAAGAACATACAATTACTCAAAGTACATCTTCAACTGTCTATGTGATCACATTAAAGTACAGAAGGTTGATAAGATGTATATGTTTCCAAGGTTTATTCAACTAATCATTAATGCGGATTTGCCTGGAACTTCTGTGGAGGGTGGTGTGTTTATTCAAGCACACCTTGGCAGATCTGTGCTGAACAAAATTTCTGGGAAATATGAAGGAGGTGACATGGACATGTTTGCACATGTGGTTGATGCTACTGCAAACATTCCTCAAGAGCTTGTGTGGGAAAGTGAACAAGAGAACTCTCCAACTAACTCTGCTCAAGACACTCACTCACCAGATACATCACCCATACATCAGCAATCTCCAGCCAGCCAAAACACAGAACCAATCTCACCTATCCACCCTCAATCACCAAAACAACAACAAACACCCCAACCACAATCTCCAGCCAACCAAAACACAGAACCAATCTCTCCCATTCAACCCCAATCACCAAATCAGCTTCAATGCAACTTTATCAACAACCTCCAAATCCTGAAAATTCAGCCACCGAGAGTATTTACACTGGGGAGACAGAGTTAGTCTCACAAGCAAGTACAATTAAACTGTCATTATCCAAAACTGAATCCCCTGTACTCTCAAATGAAACTGAACAAGTATCTCCAGTGACTGATCATCAACAACAACAACCTCATCAAGAACTTGTAGATCAAACCATTGAACCCAGTTCAAGCTCAGCAAGTGTTGATCCGGAAGAAGTTAAAGATGATGAGATTGATTCTCAACATCAGGAAGAAGATGTAGAAGCAGACTATGTTGATATTATTGCCTACAATGAAGATGATCTAAGTGATAATGATATCCCTGTCAGCAAGAGCTATCTGGTTACTGAGTACAACAAGCTAGTGCTAAAATCAAACAAAAGAAAGCAAAGAATACAGAAGCTGAAGGGAATGATAAGAGAAAAGGATGAAGAGTTGATGAGACAACAAGCAAGAATAAAAAGGCTGAGAGAAGATGCTCAAAGCGATAAGGAAGTAATTGATGCTTTACTTGATAAGGAAGCTGAGCTTAAAGAGTCAGCAGCTACTGAAAAGGAAGAAAAGGAAAGGATGATGATGAAGTTTGAACAAGCAAATAGCACTATGACTGCTCAGTCAAATGTGATAAAGAGAAAAGAAGAAGAGATTGAGCAGCTGAAAATGAAGATATGTACATTAGAATCTAATGCTAATGTTTCAACTGCTCAAACAAAACAATCTACTGAGGCATCAAAAGAGCTGATTCTGTACTCAAGAAAGAGAAAGTATCTTGGTACTGCAGAGAAGAAGGTGACTATTGATGAAAGTACTTCCAAGAAACAAAAGCTCACATCTCCTGAACACACACCTTCAGTAGATTTATCTACTGTGAAGTCTATCTCTCACCAGGATGATGAAAGTGATGAAGAGTGGAAAGAGCTGATCAATGAAGACTCTCCACCAGAACAAGAAGTCTCAAAGGCTG
Source organism: Flaveria ramosissima (assembly GCA_025215565.1). Lineage (NCBI taxonomy): Eukaryota > Viridiplantae > Streptophyta > Magnoliopsida > Asterales > Asteraceae > Flaveria > Flaveria ramosissima. The sequence continues at coordinate 31,400,526 of CM046037.1, read as the reverse complement.
ATGATCTTCTGACTACAAAAGACATATTAGAAGAGAGGCCTGAGTCAACCATGTTCATGACACTTATAAACCATGGTTTCCCTTATGACATGGTTGAGAGACTAAACATGACTGAGATGAAGAATCTCTTGAAAGAATTTGAGCTTGCATGCTTTATGATTCCAAATTGTGACTATGAAGCTTTCAGCACCTTTCAATCCATTCAGAAGACAAAGAAGGAGTTGGGAGATTATGACACAGCTAAGCTGAACAAATACAACATGACTTGCTGGTTACAAGGCCATAATTACAAACCACATGAGCTTAAAGAAAGATCAGTAGGAGAACTTAGAAGGATGATGGAGCATGTGATCAAAGTTGAGCTGGATACTGGTGTAAAATTCAGAACTGAAGCTCCACATCCATCTTATGTGGAACAAAGCAAACTTCCTGCTGAACCTATAACAGTTGAATCTAAATATCAGCACAAAGGGAAGGACAAATCGATCAGAGAGCCAAGAGAAGTAATACCTGGTAAAGTATGGCCACTTGGTACTACAGTGAGGGAGATAACTAAGCAGAAGTCCACTCTGATACAACTGATAGACCACCTCACAACTCCCAGTTCTGTTTAGAAAACAGGATCATGGCCTAGAAATATGATCCAGACTGGGATTGTTCCATTATTAAAAGAACATCTGGAAGAGTTGAATACTTCCATGATGTACTCTCAGTGGTGAGTCTGCCAGAGAATGACATCAAAGATCTTCAAAGTCTGATCATCAGCAATTATCCAATTCACCCTAGAGGAAGAGACTTCTCAACTCTAGTGGGAAAGTTGAAGACTAAATTTAAAGATGATGTCCTGATAGAAGCTAAAAGATAAGATATAGAGCATTAGAAGAGAATCAAAGGGCTCAAAAGATACAAGTCCAATACCTCAGAACATGTAGATGATGAATTCTTGAAGAGGGTTGGCTAAAAAAGTAGAAACAAAGCAGCAATCAAATGCATTGAAGGGACTCAGTTCACATACCCTATCACTGAATGGGGTTATGTTGAGAAGACAAAGGAGTTGGTCCTGCTGAGAAATGCTGAAAACAAGAAAGCTGACAGGATCAGGATTTTTGATCCTGTGGAAATAAAATTACTCCACCCCAGTTACACCTCATATCTCAATGACAAATTCTTTCCCAAGCTGGCTGATGAAAAAGCACAAAATGATTTGTTCCTGCATGTCCATGTGATCCAAGTGATCGACAAACTACATGCCAAAGCCTACAAAAGAAGAAGATTCAATGTTGGACTGCTAAAGGGAACAACTTTTGATGAAGTAACAGAAATCAGAATTTCAGAGCAAGATGAGCTAGAAGTGGTGAATAACAACAGTATGTTAGACACACTCACTACTGAGGAAGATGTTCTAGGAATCAGTTTTGAGACTCTGAAGAAGTTCAGCAAGATGAAGATCAACTACAAGTATGATGATCAGAAGACTGCTGTGTCTTACTTCTACAACAAAATCATTGCCAGAGTCAAGGATCTTTCAGTTTTGAAGAACTGATTGCAAGTATCTAAGTCTAAGGGGGAGTATTGTTAGGTCTAGGATCAGTAGATCTAGTTCATTATGTATAGGCTTAGTACTTGAATTAATATCTGTAATGAATATTTGTAATTCATTATTGTGTATGCATTAAATATATAGGTTAACCCATTTATGTGTGTGTTGGTTTATGTATGGTTGCAGGTACAAACATTATAATTGGTCAATTTATGAAATTGACCAAGTGTAAGAAACATCTACGGATGAACATTTTGTTCTTCCGTAGATATATTTCTTACAAGTAATTTTACATCCAAAGATCTTCTGCGGATGAACAACCAGAAAAGTTTCCTTCAAAAGAACAAGACTCCTTCGGAAGAACACATCATCTACGGAAGAACAAATTCCTACTGAAGACACTGTTCCTGCGGAGTCCAAACACTTGTATACCACAAGTGTTACAAGTCAACAAGTCAAAAAGACAGTTATGCAAATCCCGAGAAATCCGATGATTCCTTAACTGAAACAAATCAAATCCCAAGAGATCCGGTGTTTTCTATAATTGAAACATCACTGTCTATATATATGGATCCTAGGTTTCGATTCAAGTACGATTGTGTTAGACGATTGATTGATCGACAACAGCAATAGCAATACGACAATCACTTCAAAGTCTCTCAATCAAACCCTAGCAGCCATCACATCATAGCATACTTTAATATCATTCATTCATTATATTTGTAATCATTAACATGTTCTAATAAAATACTGATTAATCATTAATTGTGTTTGTTACATGTGTTCTTGATCATTTATTGATATTTAAAGTTATTTAAAACAATTAAACCAAATCAACGTTGATTCCGCAAACGTTGACTTGACATCAACCGACACTGATAATTCCTGTTGACGATCCATGGATTCACATATTGCCACATACTGTCTTAGATTACATAGGTGCACTCATATGGAAGAGGTGTTCAGTTAGATGGGTACATTGGGCTCTGAAGGCTTGGTTGGGTTAGGTAGGCTTTATGGAGTTGCAGAGATGTTATTTGGTTGCGTGGCTTAAGTTACTAGAATTTGACTAAGTACTTCACTTAATGAGGTGTAAGTAGTTATCGGGGTACATTAATCAAATTTTGCTAAGTGTTTTGAGTTGTGAAGGTGCAACTTACTTATATATGCTCGTTCTTAAGTTTGCTTAAGTATACTCTAAGTTGTGAAGGCACACTCCATCTATGGAGGCCATATTCACAATCCAAGACTATAGATCATTTTTTGAGGTACTATCAGTTAACAAAGACTTTAGGCAACTGAAATCTTTTACTAAGGAATTTCATGTATGGAGGTTATACGCCTCTCCATAACTCCTTTAACTTTCGAAAACCAAGTGTCAGGTGATTTCTATGGACATCATCAATTATTGAGGTTTAACCCGCTTATGGGGATTTATACTTGTGATCATTTAGAAGTTAGTTATAGAGCTTGAATCAACTTACAACGATACAAGACTCAACACATGTCATCGTTTTCAGGTTACATCAGTTGCGAGCCTAGACCCTTTTTACGAAGATGCATGAGTAGGTATGGGGACCTAGCTCAGTTATTAAGGCACCACCCAGTTACGAAGGTACTAACATACTTATGAATGCACTCTTTTACTTATGACAGCTATTGAAGCCTACGAAGGTACTAACATACTTATGAATGCACTCTTTTACTCATGACAACTATTGAAGCCTACTGTTTACATTATTTACATCATAACATCATCATATTGACATACAGTTAGTTAGGGTTTAACATTCATAACATACATGTAAGTACATATTTACATAACTTATCATATTAGATCCCTAAGTTCATAAAAATATATGTGAACTTTAAGTTCAAAACATTCAAATCTGTATTTTATACTTTTATAAGTATACATGCATGTAAAAGAGGACATGTAGAACTCACTTTTCAAATTTGAACGTGACCCTAGAAATGGTTACCATGGTAGGGCTATAAACAAACCAAACGAACACGAATAAAGTCTTGTTAGTGTCTGTCCATTAAGAAAATAAACTTGTTTATGAACACTTATGGAACAAGATTTCTTGTTCATGAACAGATTTCTTTTTCATGTTCGTTTATTAAGAAAATAAACTATTCATGAACAAAATTGAACCCAAAGGAACACAAATAAATATCCATGAACATAAATGAACACAAACGACCGTTCATAAACATAAACGAATACAAAGATCGCATATTCATTTTAGAAATTTGCCAAGATTTAAGCGAAAACAGAGATATCATAAACATAACTAATACAAAAATTAAGAAGTTTGCCAAGCCTTACTCGAAATTGTAATTGAGATGGTATAATGGGGGATGTTGGGGCAACCGTAGAGCATAAACTACGGTTTTATATTATCAAAAATTAAATCAATATAAATGAAATATGACGTATAAAAATCTTTAAATGAATGAATTTAGATGAACACAAACGAACATAAATGAACCCATTACCGAACGTTTGTGAAGATAAATGAATGAGCACGACATCTATTCATGTTCGTTTGGTTAACTTAACGAACAAAGTTTCTTGTTTGTGTTGGTTATTTTTTAAACGGATGAACATAAACGAACTTTCCTCTCAACGGACCTTTCAAGGCAGTGTCCCCTGTCATTTCCATCATACTGTTTTTATTTTTGTTATTTACTTGTTAGCCCTCCAACTCTTCTAACCTAGATTTAACTAAAATTTTGAGGTGCTACACCAATCTACTTCATTCTAGTAGTTTTACTATCGAAAAGTGAACTTATCTTTTATACATATAGTTTTTTTATTTGTATCATGGTATGAATGTATTTTTTAAAAATTTGTATTATCATGAAATTTAGATAATGAACATGTAGGGCTGCAAACGAACTAAACATTCAGCGAACAGTTCGTGAACCGTTCGGCGGGAAGTTCGTTTATGTTCGTTCGTTTAGTAAATGAACGAACACGAACAAGAAAATTTCGTTCGTTTAGTTAAAGAACGAACATAAACACAAGCCGCGTTCGTTCATTTGTGTTCATGAACGTTCGATAATGTGTTCGTTTATGTTCGTTAATGTCCGTTTGTGAACGTTCGATAATGTGTTCGTTTATGTTCGTTAATGTGTCGTTTATATTTTTTATTTTTGTATTAGTTATTTTTATTACTATTATATCAAGTATTTTTTTATATTTATGTTAAGTACTTATTTATTTTTGATTGATTTGGTGTAATGTTTGTAATAATATGTAAATTTTATTAAAAAAATAAATTTATAATCATTTGTATTCGCTTGTGTTCATGAGCTTCTTTGTGTTCGTCATGTTCATGAACAATTGTTTGTGTTTGTTTGCTTTTGTTTGTGTTCGTTTACGTTCGTTAAGTGTTCATGAACATGTTCATTTTCTTAATGAACGAACACGAACAATAAATCTCGTTCGGCAAGTATTCGTGAACAGTTCATGAACAAGTTTATTTCTTAACAAACGAACACGAACAAGGCCTTGTTCGTGTTCGTTCGGTTCGTTTGCAGCCCTATGAACATGACACCCTACGTGCTTGGTTTTAAAAAGCGAGAAGCGCACCAAGGCAACAAGGTCTAAAACCGAAGCGCGAAGCACAAAAGCGGAGGGCTTTTCGTACGCGAAGCGCTAAGTGTTTATATTTTTTTTAATATAATCTTATAGGTTTTTAGCATCCCCGCCCAAAATATAGCTATAAATAATGTTTATATATGCTTTAATGTATAAATTGCATGTATGTATAACTTCTTTAGCAACATTTATAGCACTTTGAAGCAAAAAACACCCCTGTACAAGAAGCGCACGCCTCGGAGGGAGTTTTCCCCAAAAAAATCGCGTTGTCCTCACTTTCTCTCTCCACACTCCACACTTGTGTGTGTGTCTGATACCCCAACGGGTAATTACTCGATGAATGCAAGGCATGATATGATGCTCAACTTTACAACCTAGTATGGGACTAGGATTACCGATACTCATCCTAAACCCGTCTCAATTTTATTACTAGCTTAAGTAGAGAATTATAAAAAACCATACTTATATAAATGCATTTTCCTTTTCACCAGCAAACTTGCTCAAAGAAATATTTCAGTTAATCCAAATGTTTCTTTTTCTATTCATTATGTGGAGTGAGCAACGTTTACACCTATTGGGTCTCTATGGTAGCCAGCCGTGAACAAGGACGTTAGTCCTTAAGAAAGGTTGAAATGTTATGAACTGAAACTATTATAAGATATACGACTCGTCTCAAATCAGTTGTGTATGAAGTGGGTGTTTGGGATTGCTTTTCAAAAGTCCTTATTGACTTTTTGGAGGGTAAAAAGACAATAATGCCCTCATAATAAGTTACAAATTGTAACTTATTATGACTTTTGGAGGGGCATTATTGTCTTTTACCCTCTAAAAAATCAATAACGACTTTTGAAAAGCAATCCCAAACACCCACGAAAAACAAATGCAAGATTTATAAAACAAATGATATTTCTCACTCATCAAACATACAATACAAATTAAGTTCTTATGTTTGTTCTATATCAACATAAACCTAAACTTTTAAATACATAAAAAATTTATTTGTGGTACCATATGAGAGAAAAACATGAGAAACAAAATAGTTTACATAAAACAAAGAAAGAATAGCATTGAGGTTTAAAATTACAATTTACTCAAGATACTACAACATACAAATGTGTATACAATCAACGTTTCCGAAAACAAAACAAGAATTCAAAAAACAACAAATTCAATTAGACCATAAATCAGATCAGAAAAGAATCACGAATCACTCACGATATCGTTTAACCCGGTCGGGTCATGTTGCTGCAAGCCGCTCGAACCGCCACAAAGCTCCTCGATATGGTTAACCACATCAGCCATAGCCGGCCTTTTATCCGGGTACTGTGCACAACAGTCAATAGCCAACTGTAACAACTGAACCATATCATCTTCAACATTCTGATACCTTAGTAGCTCAAGATCAAAAACCTCGGAAGTCCATTCTTCTCGAACCACGGACTGCACCCATCTCGGGAGGTCAACCCCTTCGTCATTTAGTAACGCGTGTGTTGGTGCTTTACCCGTTAGAAGCTCCAATAACAACACTCCAAAACTATAGACATCTGCTTTTTGGGAAACTTTACGGATATCAGTTACCTCTGGTGCACGATAGCCATCCACACGGGTTGGTGTCACATTGGGACCCACGAGTTGGGCAAGACCGAAATCAGAGACACGAGATTCATAGGACGCGGTCAAGAGGATGTTTGATGACTTTATGTTTCCATGAGAGACCGTCGGGCCTTGTGCATGTAGGTATGTGATTCCACGCGCAGCTCCTAGAGCTATAGCGGATCGTGTCTCCCAATTCAATGGTGTTCTACCGGCTCCTCGGTTACCTGTATGTTAACCAAAACAAGCAGTAAGTTTTCAGCTACAAATAACTTCAATGAACCAGTATAACATTTTTAGGCTTAATATGTCACAATAACAAGATCACAAATACAGTATATGATAATATCCTTGAAATCATTGATGATAAGTGATTAGCATTAGGATCAAAAGTAGATTATAATCAAAATCAGCAAAACTTCATTACCATAATTAGTTTGAAGTACCCCTTCATATTTATGATTATTCAACTTAACACCTACTCATTAACTATATGATTAATGATGCACAGATCTAACAACCTAACATTCTTTTGATTTGAAAAAGACAGTTGACCACCCACATTACAGTCAAAATCAGCAAAATTGGACAACAATCAAGATCCACAATTTCCTGCATAATGATTCAAATTTCTAGATCATAATTTCTAATCATGTTGATGAAATTAAAGAAGAAGAATAATAATTTACCATGTAAGAGAGCAGATAAGCTTCCCATTGGCATGTAATCATAGACGAGAAGCTTTTCTTCCCCATTGCAGTAATAAGCTCTCAAAGGAACCAAATTGTGATGATCCATTGCTCCAACAGCTTCAATCTTCTCTCTGAACTCCTTATCCGCCATTGTTACATCCTTCAACCTCTTCACCGCCACCGCGAACCCCATCTCCAGCACCGCCTTATACGCCGTCCCAAACGTCCCTTTTCCCAGCACCTCCGCCGATGCCCGCAGCAGATCCTCAAGATCAAACTTCCCCAACTCCTTATTCTTATTGAAAAACACCAGCTTCTTACTAACCTCACCAGATTTCCCCTTTGCACCACCACCACCAATCGCAGACGAGAATCCATCGACATTCTCAGCCGATTTCGACTTCGAATGCGAATTGTCACTCGGTGGCACATCAATCTCAACCTGCTTCATTTCCCCCAAATCCTTCGATCTCGTCTCATTGCTCTGTTTCTTCCTCTTACAACACAAAAAGAACAAAATCAACAAAATCAACAACAGACCCACTACAGATCCGATCACAATCCCGGCAATCGCCCCACCGGAGAGCCCATCCGACGAGTCCGAACCCGACCCGGATTCCGACCCGTTGCAAGACGTAAGCGGGCGCCCACACAGCGAGTTCCCAGCAAAAGCCGAATCGGGAAAACCCGAAAACTTGGAAGGTATCTCTCCCGTCAGCTGATTGTTGGAGACGTTGAAGAGAGCGATGTTGGTCCGGGGCAGATCCGGAATCCGACCCGACAACGCATTGTTCTGCAGATACAAAGTGGCCAAGCGGGTCAAGTTATTGATCGACTGCGGAATCTCACCGGAGAAGTTGTTGTTAGCAAAGCTGACTCTGACAAGATTGACCAACGGGGAGAACGAATCAGGGATCTGACCGGAGAAAAGATTATCTTGAAGGTAGAGATTCCTGAGGTTAACGAGGTTGAAGATGTCGGTGGGGAGTTGACCGGAGAGGGCGTTGAAGCGGAGGCTGAGGGTGGTGAGTTGGGTCAAATTGCCGAGGGTGTTGGGGGGGAGTTGGCCGGAGAGGCCCATGCCGGGGAAGTGGAGCTCGACGACGCGGTTGGTGGTGTTGTCGCAGACGACGCCGGGCCAGGTGCAGGGGGTGGCGGGCTGGGAGATGTTCCAGAGGATGGAGCGGCCCCCCACGGCGGAGCGGATGGCGAGGATGGCGGAGCGGTCGGCGGAGAGGTCGGGGGCTCCGGCGAGGAGGAGGGTGGAGAAGAGGGTGAGGGAGAGGAGGAAGGGGTAAGGCTCCATTGTTGGAGAAAGAGAGTGGTGTGGCAGTAGGGGTAATGGGTTTATTATTATTATTCAGTATGTATGTATGTATGTATGTATGTATTCATCAGAGAGAGAGAGAGAGAGAGAGGTGTGGTTGCAGATTTTGAGAAAGATAGGGGGGGGGGGGGGGGGTGGGAAAACTTTGGTAAAGTTAAGGGCTGTTTGACAGCCTCTTAATCAGTCTTTTAATGGTTCAGATGTTTGAATGGTTCAGCACTTAATGGTTCAGACTGTTTGTTTCGCGAGCACATGTCTGAATGGTTAAGACATTTACCTCTGAATGGTTAAGCATTATACTGATGCTGAATGGTTAAGAGGTCTAATGCTGAATGGTTAATATATTATCTGAATTGGTCAGACATTTGCCTTTGAATAGTTAAACGATATACTAGCTCTTAATGGTTCAGATCTTTTATGGTTCAGCACTTAATGGTTCAGACCTCTTATTGATTCAGCACTTAATAATTCAGAAGTTGCCAAACAACCCCTTAGTTTGTATGGTTTAGCGGTAAAGTTACTGGAAGTATTTGTCAAAGTACACAAACTACTTTAACCTTAGTAAACTAATAATTGATTATTATCCAATGTTAATTGGGATGTATTGTGTTGGTTTTAATTGTAATGTTGTTCCTATGCATTTTTTAGCCTCTTGCTAGAATTCTAATATATAAAATTAATATTTTGCTTTTTTAAAAAAAATTGATTATTATCTACTTTATATTTAAATATATCTAAACTCTTCAGATTGGACTAAAGCTTATGTAGTAGATTTCGGATCCCGATTTGGCTTATGGTTTGCCAACGAGAGTGTTACTCATCAAAAGGAAATACCTAAGGCCTCTTTCCAAGGGTGGCCAAGGTAGCCTAAGACTCTAAGAGTTAAACAATAGTTTTAATTCTTGTATGAGTTAGATTAATTAGTAGTTGGTAATTTGTAGAGGTGGCAAAATGGGTGGGTTGGATTGGGTTGGTTGTTAGGTTAGGATGGATTTGGGTCAGGATGGGTTTGGGTTAGGATAGGTCATTTAGAAAAAAAGGTCAGGATGGGTTTGGGTTAGGATGGGTTCGGGTCAGGATGGGTTCGGATCAAGATGGATCATTTTTTTAAAAAAGCCAATACTATTTTACTAGTTTTCTACAATCCAACAACACATATAGATAGATGCTTATACGAGCTCAAAAAGATACATATACGACTTCATTTATAAAGGGTGGTACCTTTAATAAAGCGACGATGATGGTGCGATGGTGAAGCGGAGGCCCAACCGTAGGTGTGGTGGTGGTGGTGGTGAGTGATGAAACTCAACGAAGGTGGAGACTAATGCAGAGCCCGACTATAGGTGCGGTGATGGTGCACGATAAAACTTGACGGAGGTGGGAGGCTGTAGATGCAGTGGACCGTGGTGGGTGGTGCGGTGGACGGTGGTGATGTGGTGGAAGTGGTGTTGTGGTGGTGGTATGGTGGTGGTTCGGTGGTGTTGCGGTGGTGGTTGCGCGATGAAACTCGACGAAGGTGATCAATTTGAGTGAAAGAAACCTTGATTATGTGACGACTGTGTTGAGCTGTTTTTAATTTTGAAAATCCATCTTGACCTATGTTTATTTTTTTTCAAATAATCTTTTAACCCATCTTGACCCCTTTGGTTTTTTATTCAATCTTTCTAACCCATCTCTATTTTTAAAACACTCATTATGAACTCAAATCATATTTTTGGACTTCTTTTGTCACCTCTAGTAATTTGGTATAGTTTACAAGTAAAGTAGATAAGTGGTGATGTTGATGGTAATTGTATTTTCATAACTTGTTTTTCTATACTTTTTTTGAATAAAAAACATCTTACTTTACTCTATTACACCATTTAGTCATACCATGTGTACTATTGTTTTTTGAACCAACAAAATATATCGTTTTTGTTACATTATTGTATTTTTAAGGAATAAGTAATTTGTATTCATAGTTTCATAAAAGAATTATTATTTTAGATTTTTTAATGATATCATTTCTTCAAAATATCAAGTAATGATAACTTGTGAGAAAAGTAAATAAAAACAATTTGTGGGAGCAGATTTTAATTGTTTTATTATAGAAAATATTTGCTTTTGTAATCATTTTGACAAAAATCTAATAAAAGAAAAACATTGAGGATCCAGAAAATCTGTTATCATTATTTCAAGTTTTTAAATGTTAGACAATTTACTTTGGGATGGGCATGATGGGTCAGAGTATAGAAATTGAATTATCTATAACCTATAATAAAAGACTAACTATGGGTACACGTGGCGTCTTTTTAGCACGTCCACCTAAGCGCCACATGTGTATTGCCACATGTCGCTACATTCTTTAATCTTGAGTTACTATATATTTGGAAAGTATTAACTCATATCAATTACAAATTAACTAATACCAATTACAATAAATATCATATTAATGATCAATTATTATTTTTAATTTGTTTATATTTTTATAATAAATGTTATTTATGTTAACAAATAATGATTAATTTATTAATTTTAGTATTATCGTTAAAAAAATTCATTTTATTAAAATAAAAGGTCATGTCATATTTTCTTTTGAAATAATATTTTTCTCATAATTAATTTTTAAATTCATGACATTATTCATATTTTTTTTATTATTTGTTTTTTAACAACATTTCATTCCTATGACTTTTACTCACCTTTTATAACTTTAAATATCATTACATATAAGTATTTACATCTTTATGAACAATTAGTTTTCAATTTTAATTGTTTCTTGTCTTAGTTACGTATTATCGTTACATACTTTAGTAAAGGTTATCAAATTTGTTCATTAGTTAGTAACCTTTTTTATTTTTATGTTCAGTTTTCTACATTCATTTGTTTCTATTGTCGAATATCGTAATTTTTTGATATCATTATATTAAAAAGTTATTTTAGTTTATCTTTTCAACATCATATATATATTTATCATATATACATTTTACTGTAATTTATTTACTCATTTTAAATATTGATCCACCCGTGTAACACACGGGTCACTAACCTAGTTGAATTAATATTCCAATAGCGTATAAATTTTACGGTGAAAAAAATGTGTATGTAACGGTAGTGATATCTTCCTAATTTAATAAATTGTTAACTAGTAGTGATGGTTGTTAACATCATATTTTTCATTATCTAATTTTTCTCACATCTTTCTCCTATTTAATACTCATATTAACTACTACTAATATTATTTAATTTTTAGATTAAAATATTTATAAATAAATTAAGAAAGAAATAATATTATTAATGTTATTTCTAAATATACAAATTTTATAAAATAAGAACTTTTTCTAACACATCAAACTTTACTAAAAATAAAAAACGTTTTAAAATTAATGTTTTTAAAAATTAAAGATTTATAAAAAATAAATAATTAAAATAGAAAATTATAATAAGAAAGTTTTAAAAATAACATGTTTTTAAAACGTTTGTTTTGAAACAAAACTTTAATTTATTTATATAATTTTGTATTACACAGGTTACTAAAGGTAGTTAAAAATATAAAACAAACAAAACTTCAAAATCCCCTCACTTCTTTTCTTGTGGGATAGCCTGAAAATATCAAGTCATCGATCAGAAATATTGAATATCTTTCAAAAGTTCGATACAGCACATAAAAAGTCATCGTGTGATATTTATATAACTATAACGTAACCCACTTCTGGAAAAATTAAAAAGATAAATAATAGTTTAATAGTAGTTAAAGGTCTCTCTCTCTCTCTCTCTACCTACACCTTGAGAAAGCGTGGGTGTATGTCATCTTTCCTTTTGACTTTGGTTGTCAAATGGCTGGCTTCTTCTCCGTTCCAAAGGCTGAGTTGTACATCCAACTTCCCTAAAACAATCATGCTTTGGACCTTAAAGTGATGAATTGCAAATAAAATTTCGTGGGGTTTATTAATTAAAAATGATTTCTTTCATTTGGAAATGGATATATCCCAATTTGAGGCCAAGACTAATTATAGGTGTTACTAAAACTTAATTATTAGTGTTTCTTGGCTTCTCGGCTCATATACTTAAGGTGAGATGCTTAATACGTTATTCTATGTGAGATCTTGGGTTCAAGTCTCGTTCGAAAGAGAAATACTATGAGTTAAAAGAATGAGTTTTTCCAGTTGTGTGTTTCTTCCTGAAGGGTTGGTGGTGAGATCCTGGCAGGAAAACGAATAGGTGGACTCAATTAAATAATATTTATCCTAACAAACAGAGTTATACATTTGTCGTTCAAAAAAATAAGTAAAAGTTAATTATGACATTAGGATATCACATGATGTTTCAGCATACTTGCACTATATTTTATGAATTCCGATCATATGTTCGACTATAAATTTGTATATCAGACTCATCTCCTCATCAGATAGCTAACAAAAACATAGCTCTATAACATCTTAATAGCAGCTTCAACTTGTGCATCAGCAAGATGGTTATAGCACGAAATAAGGGCAATGGACTCCCACTTAGAAAAAAAATTGTATCTAATGTGAAGACCATCATTAACATCAACGACTCTATACTTGATTGGCATGTCTTTAAAAGGGCTATAACATTATGTGCTAAGATGCAGCTTTCTAACAACATAGAAAAACCATGTTGAATTTCACTATTGACGACTAATGCTTCACTTGAGCACTGACCAATAGGCAAATATTTTTGTTCTCTTAAACTCCTCTTCAAGAATTTTCAAGGTCACAATTCTCTTTGAAACTCTTGATTACATACATCCTTAGCTCCCTGCTAGTCTTTGTACCTAGCAACATGTTCTTGGATCTGATGCTCTCACTCAACGCAAGTAGTTCCGACACATTAACAACAAACTAAGCGGTAAGAACGCTAATATGTCCGATATCCTAGAATTAGACGATCTTTTTTGGAACTCAATTTCACTAGAGTGGGTAGACAATACAAGAAATCACAAGTTACTGGTAATCACCTATTAGTTTTTAGTTTGTAAATGTCTTCATATCTATTTAAATTGTGTATGAATCATTCTTAGATTAATTTATTTAAATAGTAATTTTAAAAGCTTAATTAAATAATTCCAAGAGATAGAAGAACGAGTGTATTATATCGTATCAAAATCCCTAGAAAATGAGTGTAAAATAACCAAAGAATTTTATTCTACAGATGGGGAAACCATCACAACGTACACTTAGTTGAAACGACACTATTAGGATAACAATGAATTATCAAATAGAATAACACTATGTAAGATCCTTTGTTTTGATGTGGTAGGTTTTTACGACGACGACAACAATATTATTATTATTATTATTATTATTATTATTATATTATTATTATTATTATATTATTATTATTATTATATATATATATATATATAATATTAATATAATTTATCATTTTACAAGTTAGAATTTCACACGACCAACTATTGGTATCAATTAATACAATTACGAACATATTAAATTCACAAAGACAATAAATGTATAATCGAAGGATAACGAGCTTTGGGTTAGTTAAAATATCTGAGAGTGACGGATGTCACACTAACAAACTCACATATAATACTTGAATAAAAACACTATAAGAAGTTTTTTTAAAATATTTACTTAATTATATTCACTAATTACACAATGCAATAACGGGAAACACAAGTGGACAAACAAACTAACTTCAAAACTGTACAAGTGTGAGGTATTTATATTATTAAAGCTAAAGACTAGAACAAATCTTAACCATCTATTTTAGATTTAGGATCAATAACATGTTTCAATCAATGGTATACACATTATGACATTTCACGAATGTATAATACTATTGGTTACAAAAATATTTATGACATAAACAAGAATCAACAGAACATATGATTAGTAGTTGCAGAGTATTTATGTTGCCACTACTCTTTAGTACTATCACTTTTGTCTACATAAGTAGTGAATTTGCAGATATTCAGATCATTGGTATATACACATATGTTGATTTACAAATGTTCAATACTTCATCAATTTGATGTAGTCTTTAAGCAGATGGACTTTGTTTCGGTATATCTAACTAAATCAGCACAGATGTCAAAAAAAATGCAAAATGAACAATTATTATTTTATATAAACCAAACACTATATAAATACACACATGTATATATGCATCTATACTAATAAACGATTACATTGGTGGACACATGTTGTCATCACATTAATTGTAACATAATTTTCCCACCTAAATCATTTATCAATTTTTAAAAAGTCAAAATAACTATTTTTAAATTTCTCTCTCTCTCTCTCTCTCTCTCTCTCTCTCTCTCTCTCTCTCCCTCTCTCTCCCTTTCTCTCTCTTATTTTAAACCTTTCAAATATTTCTAAAGTCAATATTTTTTATAAAATGTATTTTTAATTAATTAAAAAGTAAATATTTTGTTAAAATACATTTTTGAAAAAAAAAATTCAAAAACTATGAATTATATAAAATAACATATCTTTTTACACATATGAAATATTGTAAGACTAATTTTTTTAATAAAAGTTTTATATAAAACCCATTTTCTAAAATGATCTTTTGTCAAAGCAAACTTTTATTAATTTGAAAATTATTTATAAAACAAAAGTAACTAAAAGCCATAGTTTTGAAATAATGAGATTTTTATTAAAAATGATATTTTTCAAAAACAATATTTTTAAAACTAGAGTTTTAAAAAAGCATTTTTTTCAAATGAAAGTTTTAAAACAATAACAAAAATATTATATTAAGTCTCACACATAATTGTAGTTATATCTTATATAAAAAGTGTTTTATATTTTCTACTTTTCATTAATTTTTAATTTTTTATTTAACACGTGTAATACACGGGGTTTTAACCGAATAGATATATATAAATACATGCACACATACGTACATGCATATATACATATCTACTCAAAGTTAAAGCGAACATAAATTGATAATAAAAAATGAGAAAATTCGTGAAACTCTTTTAACAATCCTTAAATGCTCAAATTTATGGTAAAACGAAGGTTGGCCCAGATTATAATAAAAATGAACGTTTAGTTGATCGTACGGCTGATTCTTCATAGAAAGAAGAATTTGTTGAAACACCGTTTGTGAATTGTTTAAACTCTTCACAGTTAATGATGTTTATAATGAAAGTGTTGAAGTAGACCTTGCAGAATCATGTCAAGTTGTTTCAAGGAAAAGTTAAATATCAAAAGATATTCTTGAAAAAGTGTTACCATGTGAACAAAAAAGTCATGTTATATCAACCATTAACAAGTTGGAAAAACAACTTTGAAATCAATCAACTTTGTTAAAGCAACTATTTTTCAGAACTTGTTTCAAAAGCCTCTTCAAGCAAACCTCAAATTCAATAAATTATTTTGAAACCCAATTGTATACTAACTTTTATTCAATTACAAACTCTTAGAAAAATTAAGAAAAACAGTCTCACAACATGAACTATTGCAAGAAGGTTATTCTAGTTATCTCTGTCTTAAAAATCAAATATGATACTTATAAACTAAATATGACCTCACACCTTATTTATAAACTAAAAATCTAAACATGCTGTCTCTAACTGATCAATATAATCAAGTAATTTCTTTTTTAACAATATCTTTTTGTATTATATAAATTTGTTTGATATCAATTTCTGTTTATTTATTTAGAGCTAACAATTTCTTTCTATTTTATTGTTGTTTGTCTTACTTTCATAGCTAAAAGTTTCTCTTTCTAATCTTTAAGATATTTCCTTTTAAAACATTACAATCCATTTATTTCACATATTTAGAATGTCGTAAAGCCCTACGAATGGGTTCTTTTTATTTACCTCATGCTCCTAGTTTGGCGCACAAAAAAATCACCAAACTTTACCTAGAAATCATGTTCTATTTTATTGTTTTACTTTTTTTAACGGCAATTGTGGACCGTGATTCGAACGATAGGTGTTATCTTAATCGGATCCACTTATCCGTATCCCAGCTGGGACCGCACCCTAACCCCTCGGGAGGAAACTCATTATTGAGAAAACCCCTGGCTCAACTTTGAGCATTTTGCTCAGAGTAAGACTTGAACCCATAACCTCTTAATATTTACATATCATGAGTACCTCACCTTAACCAGTTGGGCTAAGGCTCATTGGTATTTTATTGTTTTAGTTAGGAGCTAGAATTATGTTTTCGACAAAACTCATAAGACTGGTCAATACCTTGCTAGCCAACATAATCAAGTAAATCACAACTTTCATTAGAACATGGCCTAAGCCTTCAAGAGGTTTTGGTAGGAAAATAGTAAAAGTTCACAAATCTAACAATAGAACTCAATCTTTTAGAACCAAATTATTTGTGAGGAAACATATCACGTGTTTTTAGTAGTACTAACATTGAATGTCAATTTTGAACTTTAGTACTATATGATTTTAGTCTGTTGAAATGTAAATGCAACCAATTTGATATCACATGATCACGTACGACCGTTAGTCAACTCTAAACGAATTCTGAACTCTAACATAACGTTAGGTGAAATGATTTTGAAATCCCACAATCAAGGGAATTTGAAGTGAAACATTCCCTTGGGTTTACATTTCATTACCCGCTCAAACATGATTTTACTTGAAAATTATACTAGTTTTTCAATTCCATTCCATTCCATTCCATTCTTCCAACCAAACGCTCCCTAAAATACGATCGTCGACACAGAATGTGCGTTCTTATAGCCGAACAAAACAACAAAAATAGCTAAACAATAGGGGAGGGAGGATGTATAAAGCATGTAATTTTATTCCAAAGATCTAAACACCTTTTCCTGCTATGTATTTTTATAAATTCTGTTTAAATTTTCCTTCGTTGATTTCAGTTAAATGTAGTTTTTCATTGTTTTAAACTTTGTTTTATGTCAGAAATCAATTCGGTTAAAAAAATTGTGACAAAAAAATCCCAAGAAATTCCGGTGCAAAAGAACTAGTCTCAAAACCATTTTCGATTGATTTATTCCATCAAAAATTAGCGTTTGCGATGATTTTAAGGATCACATAGAATCGGAATGAGCCATTTATAAGGTGTTTGGTTCGTAAATTTATATGGAATTGAACCTAAATTCCAACGATAGCATGTTTGGTTATACTTTGAATTGGAATTGACAATGGAATGGGAATGAATTCAATCAAATTCCTTTAGCGTTGGCTGTAGTGGTCGTGGTGGAGACGGGCGACAGAGGGTGGTGGCAATGATGGATCAAGGCGGTGATGGTGGCGACTTGTAAGTGGTAGCAAAGGCCACTAGGTTGGTAGCGACAACGAGTAGGTCTTGTTGCGGGATTCCAGTTTCTTGGTTGTAGTGTCACTAAACTGCATCACAAAGTTCCAATTATCCATCAATATCAAAGTTTTTTTAACAAATTTTAATTTCAAATCCAGTTCTTTCTAATTTTGTCAAATTTCATTTTACTCTCTAAAAGAACTAACATCACTGTGGCGACATCGTATGCGACGTGATAAATTATAGATTAACAATCTATCCGACTTGTCTTCGAAGTATATTTACGCTGAATCATAAAGCAACTCGAATTTATACCGTTAAACGAAAATGTATTATACTTGATTCATCTATTTTTTAAATTAAAATATGTCGAAACCTAGATCAACTCAAAACAAACATAAAAAACACATAGATTACAATCGTCCCGACTCGTTTTCAAACTAAATTTACGTTGAAATGTAGAGTAACAGACATTTATATATTTGAATGAACACGTTTACTATTTGACACATGTAAAATATCTCAAAGTTTATATAAAAATATGCTAAAACATTATTGCTCAGAAACATTTATATATAAGAAGAGCCTTTACAAATATAAAAATAAATTTAAAATTTATAATAAACTTGCCACTATTGCATTATAAAGCCTATAATACATTTATAACAGAATAATTTATATAATATATAATGGCCAAAATTGTGTACTATGAACAATATTCGCTGTCAAAAACTATCCTTTTCAGCTTCTATAGAGTTTCCATAATTTGAGGTACAAGCCACGAATATCATGAACTCTTTTCTAACAAGCATTTCCGTGATCCGTTTATAATCTTTTTTGATGAATCCACAATGATGTTTCTCCTACCTTTTTCTTTTATTCCAAATCACTGCTCATAATTTAACAAGTACCCAAATTCAAAAAATTCGAACTTAAATAACTTAGAATAAATTCAACCCAAAACTGCAAATTAAACATAACGAGAAATTAGGACCCGCCGCGTTGCGGCGACAGCGGACGTGACAGGATAAAGTATGTACTACAATCGAACTGATTTGTTTTGCAAACTAAATTACATCAAAATGTAGAGCAAACCGAATTTATACCATTGAATAAAAATGTATTATATCTGACCCGAATCTTTTTCAAATAAAATTATGTTGAAACGTAGACCAACTCAAGACGTAAATAGAAAACACGGGCAACGATGTCGTATGCAACATCATAAATTAAGTATAGATTGCAATCGCATCGTTGCGTTTCCGAACTAAATTTATAATCGACAAACTTGAATTTATACAGGAGTTAAACCCAAAATTTTAGAAATTTAAGGAGTTTAAAACGATGTTTTTCTATAGTTTTTAAAAAGTTAAGGGGCCAAAACGTAAAAAATAAAAGTTAAGGGGACAAAACATAAAAAATAAAAGTTAAGAGGTCAAAACGTTAAAAATAAAAGTTAAGGGGGTGGAATGGCTGGTGGCAAAAGCCACCGACCTTCCTAAATGTGTATATAGTAATATTACGAATTATGAATAATGTAAAATCAATATACGAAATCAAAGAATTCGTTTTGCATGCGAAGACCGAAGTGGCTAGTTATGGAGAACACACTTGAAAACAAAAGTGAATGTGGACTTGCTAAAGGCCTTCTGGTCTAATAGTATGATAGTGATAGTTTGGGTTTGATTAAGATCTCAAGTTCAAACCTCACTAAATGAGATTTCTAACAATAATAGGTTTTCTCATTGATTGTGCTTCTGGATGACTCAGGCATTAAAGCATCAAAATCAATATGGACTCCGAGTGGTATCAGAGCCAAACTTGAAGCGGTGGCCCACTGAGTGGTGGCTTGGAGAGGGCGATCCATGACCAACGAGGACGTTGACCCTTAAGGGGGCGTATGTTATAGAATGAAACCGTTGCGAGGTACGAGACTTGTCCACATCGGTTGTATGGGCAAATGATGTCGGTTTATAGATCAAATTAAGCTCTCTCACCTATCAGACTAGTTTTATGGGTTAAGTTCTTTTGTTTGATTTGTAACAATAGTTTTAGCACTTAAAAAGTGTATTTGGACTTTGATGGATATTGAGCACCAAAAAAACAGTTTATTAAACACCCTAGAAAAGATGTACCGTGCTATGATAATTCTTATGAATCGACATGGTTCTCTTCCTCGTCGGCTTCCTTTCTCTATTAGTAAAATAGTTTTTTAAGACCCTAAAAATATTGAGGCATAAAGCAATGGCTTTACTTTTAGCCGATGCTCAAGGGTTGAAAAATCCATCTAATTAAATAGGCCAAAATGATTAACAAGGGAAAATGCACGAAAGGAGTTTCATTTATTATTTGTCTTACTAGACTCATTTGATTATTTGATTGGCACGTAGCTTACCATGCATTTGTTGCAACATTCACATGAACCACATTCTTATAGAATTCATGTATCAGGTCATAATCGTGATAATACACCTCCTTGTTGGTTGGTTCATCAGTCACCAACCGCGTGGCGGAACCAAGAATTATTCCCTAATCGGTCACTATTTTTTGGTGATTAGATTTGTAATAAAACAACATAAAATTTTTCGGATTGTTGTACTTCTTCTTTTGTTGCTTTAATCATCCTAATTGCATTCAATATGTCTAGATTTTTTTTGAAGAGCTTCGCACAATATGTTAGCAACCCCCAAAATGTGCTTCATCATGCGTACATGATACACAAAATCAAAGGTTTTCATATATATTTGAATTCCATGTCTTGTTTATTTGCTGGTATTAACAATGCTTGAATTTTCAATATTTTCAACCACTTTAATAATACTTGGATTTCTTATGGTGAGAACTCCAATGTGTGTCTCATGCGCTCTTGCAGGGGAGATTTATTGACTTCTACCACTTTTACTTTCAACTTCTAAACAACAAATTTGCCTTTTCATTTTTTTTCTTTGATACTCTCAAATCATATCTATTCATTTGTAAGATACACATTAACCATATTTGTCAAAGTCAACACTTCATCAAAAGGTTTATGAATTTCAACAAGTTTATTTGCAATAGCCAAAACAACTAACTGAAGTTGGTAGGCATATAATGTATAGAATACGTCGAAGAATTTTCTTTAATAATTAATGCTTTCAAACTATCAAACAAGTAGGACATATTACTTGCACCATCATATCATTGGGCTCTACCTCTAGTCAAGCTCAAATTGTATCTAACTAATAATTTTTCAATAGTCGATTTGAGAGACAACGAAGATGTTCCATGACAACAAAGATGTTTCCATTGTATCTAACTATATATATATATATATATATATATATATATATATATATGTGTGTGTGTGTGTATATATATATTATATATATATTATATATAATATATATATATATATAATAATATATATATATATATGTGTGTGTGTGTGTATATATATACAATATATATATAATATATATGTATATATATATATATGTATATATATATGTATATATATACATATATCTATGTATATATATATAGTATATATATGTATATATATGTGTATATATATATATATATATATGTATATATATATGTATATATATGTTATATAATATATGTATATATATATATGTATATATATATATGTATATATATGTATAATATATGTATATATATATATAATATATGTATATATATATATATATATGTATATATATATATATATAATTTTATTAATAAATAAAATATCATATCAAATTTTATTTTTTTTAAATTTTATTTTCTTGAATAGCTAAAACACACTCACTAATATACTTTTTAACTGTATCATATGTTTAGCGCGTGACTTGAACTCTTACCGCTTAGGATGACTAATATAATACCTTGATGCCATTAGGCATTTTGGTGCACATTAACGCCCCTGGCGTTAATGGCTGAGTTGGCTGTGAAGGGTGTTAAACACCGTCTTAGTCAGACAAAAATGAACGATAAATGCCTTGTGCATAAACAAGTGCGGGAATATGACCATTGCACATGACCATTTGGGGTGGAGGGGGGGGGGGGAACATATGATTGTTAACCCATATATATACATAAATATACATAAATATATATATATATATATATATATATATATATATATATATATATATATATATATATATATATATATATATATAATTTACCTCTATTAATATCATCTATTTTTTATAAACTTTTACACATTTTAATTTCAATTCTATACACATGATCTAGTTTTACATTACGCTCACAACCATGAACCCAAACAACCTAGACAATTATTATGGGTGGAACACCCCCATTCTGTCAAGTTCCAAGTATTTTCGAGTCAACTCAACACGCTCCACACTATTAGTTCGTTAATAATTTTTCATTTGTTTTGGAATTTTATGTACTTTTACACTATTTGTAACCAATTTTTATATTATTTCTGACTATTTTTTTGTTATATAGGTTACAATGTATACCGACCTTATAATGATCTTGTGGCATTTGCTAGTGACACAAACTAGGACTCAATTTTAACAAACACCAACGGGGACTTAAGTCTCACATGCACCATCGGAAGCACAAAAACTCTCCGCATCGACAAAGACAGTGACTAGCAGAAGAAAACATAAAAAGAAAGCAACATATGAATGTTATCGGTGGAATAGAACGAAAAAGATTCATGAAGAACAAGTTGTTTGGGCAAAAGCATGAATCAACATATCGAAGGATCTTGTTATTGGTAATAATGATAGTCTTTGTAGAAAATGACAGCAAGTTAGACAAAAACATCTCTGACCAAGCGGTGGAAGTGATGTCTACCTAGGGGTGTGAAGAAAACCAAAAACCGAAAACAAAAAAAAAAAAGAAAACCGATCCGCATTCATAACCCGAAAAACCGAACCAAATTATGAATTTGGTTTTCGGTTCGGTTTGTAACCAAAACCGAATTGGGAATTCAGTTTTGGGGTCGGGGTAATATTTGAATTCGGTTTGATGGAATTCGAGGCTCGGTGCTTTATGATCAAAACAGGAATGTTTTACCAAATGAAGAGCCCCGACAAATGATTAGACATAATCAAGTGAAACGAGGTCAAAATTCTACATCATCTGTCGAACCTTAAAAAGGATGATTCTAGGTGGAAGGATTGAAACAATTCAAGACCCACCAAAACAAAAAGATCTATATGAAAAAAAGATAAGATGGGTTTCAAAAAAGAAAACGGACATTAAGAAAAACAAATAAAAATGAAGAAAAACATAAGGACTTCAAAGTTCTTGCTCAAAATATTGATCATTTAATATGATTTGATGGTCAGTTAACCGAGGAAATGAAACAAGAAATTAGAGACAAATACTATTTTTCTTAGTTTCCTTTTGTTTATGTATTTTTATTTGTGTTTATTCTATTTGTAGAGTGTTCAATCAATTTCTTGGGGTGAGGTGAAGTGAAATGAAGAAAAATAGATGATAGTTACTCTTAATTAGGTAGAGTTAAAGTAGATTAAAGTACACAAGTACTTAGGCAAAATGCCCTATGGTTCAAACTTTATTTGATTAAAAATTATTTTCGTAATAAGTAAAAGCAAATGCAACTCCCCTAGAAGTGATTCAACATACTTATAGAGAAAACATGTTGAAGCGAGCTCAAAGAACAAGAGAATATAGCTCAAGAAGCTCATATCATTAACATTACTCATCATCCTCACTTGACACTTGTTCACTAATGCCATGTGACAGGAGGAGAAAATGATTCAGGAGTAGGAAAGGTTGTAAATAAAATTCGTACATAACTTATATCTACCATTCAATCTGCCATTCTTTGTCCCCATCATTATTTTTATTGAATTATTGTTTTTATCAATAAAAATGTAAGGATATTGTAAATATAAGAGCAGGGGGAGGGGATTACCGCATTGTGCCATCACCTAGACAAGGTTGGGAAATTGCTTTACGGTTGTGGGCAGAGCAATGTTCCTACTCGAGGTCTTCATACCACGTAGGCACCCCGTAAGCTTAAGTACGAGTATTAAACCAAACCTTATACCTATGGAGTATTGAACCATAACACCATTGATCCAACAATCAAGACATTGAAAAAAAATATGTCAATAAGTAGTAAAACTATGTACAGCCTTGTAGCCTAATGATATTAATTGATTATTGTCCTTACATCTATGATGATAGTTAAATACTTACAAGAGCATGATTATATAGTATCTAATAGAAAAAGAATTGGTGTTAAAAAATTAAGGTAATGTTATAGTAAAAAAAACTGATTACTCTAAAAAGATAAAAAGACATAATGACATGCGAAAAAGACAGAATTATAAGCAATAAAACACAATAACGAGCTGAAAAGACATAATAAGCTGAAAACATAAAATTTATAAAACCCTACAAGCATAAAAACACAAAAGTTAAACTCTAAAAGCTAAAATCATAGGTTTGACGAGTCGGTTCCAACATTGTTGGAATGACTTCAATCGAAATTTCTTTGACCCGGTTTTACAAGTGGCTAAAAAAATATTCTTTCTAGGCTTTTTTAGAACAAAAAACATTTTATTTGAACCATAAAAACATAAATAGTAATATTATGCATCTATAAGTAAAGAAGAATACCAAAAAAAATTGTTTATGACCCAAAATTGTTTTCAATCCGCTGATGTTTTCAAACTTGCTTATGACCCAAAGAGCACTCTATTACGAATTAAAATAACATTAATTCTTTATGTTTTGGATTTCATATACATATTCTATTGAATATTATTTCTAAAGGAATTATTACACTAATTAGCTTTATATCAAAATCGGTCAAAAAATGAGAAACCCATTTTGATAATTAGTGTGTGTTAATCAGTAAATATAAAAGAATACTAATAAAAATTATATGTTATTACTTTTCTAAATGTTGGAAATAATATTGTTTGGATTGTATTAAATATTATACACAGTTTTAAATTTACTTGCTGAAACATTTAACTTAACAATTATAAAAGGAAGTAAATAATAGAGTGTTTGGTGTGATATAAATGTAGCCGACTAGCCGTTAAGACAAATTCGCCGAAGCAACGGTCACAGTACATGTGAGGTAATCCAAAATTCAATTATTATTTATAGGTAACATGCATATGTCCTTAGGCTTCATTATCATGGGTTCTTGATCGGGGTTGTTATACCTGTAAAATATAACTTATTTTATTATATTAATTGATTTGTTTAGTACTACTATTATTATAGTACTCTAAGTATCAATTTTCCCTAATAAACGTAAATATATTCAACAACCAATTACCATTCCTAAACAAATGTATGAATCAGATTCGATTAGATGGCGATTGAATGATGAATTGAAACTGAGTACATTAATGTGAAATTAGAGATGTTATAAAACCGACTTTATCAGATGGTTTCTAGTAATAAGCTGTTTATACATGCATCCAAATATAGTTTGACTCGGGTAACACTTAAGACATTTTTTGTGTTTTGTAAATTTTGTTTTATATATGATCGATTGTAAGATCTATATTAGTTAAACTAGAAGGATGTCCGCGCAATACGGCGGGACAACATTTTACATCCGACACGAGTTTCTAATTTTTGTTAATCTTATAGTAACTTTACAAAAGTTTATTATATTTTTCTTAGCTAAAATTTAAAACACCAAATAAATGGATTTTGCATGATGACTTGGACATTTATGCATTAACTTATTGTACCTTACAAAATACATATCGGTTCAGCAAAAAATTTACACCAAAACGTTTAACAAATACACATTTACGATTGTAGTATCAAAAAGTTTTTAAACATGATATATTGATATAAGAAAAATCTTAAAACAAATTAAGTTTTTTTTATTTATGGGTAGATAATATAAAATTTTATGTAATTTATAGTAATTATAAGGTTATTATGTAACTAATTGTAAGGGGTAATTTGTAAATATTGTTAAAAATACTATTTTACCCTTAAAAATGATTGTACCTTATGTATTGAGTGAGGTAAGTGTTCTTAATTTAATGGTATCTTAAAATACCCTTCTCATATGCTTTATATATAGTATAGATATAGATAAATAAGTTATTTTTGCTTAAATAAAATATCTTGTAAATAATCAAAAAATGTTGGATATATATGTGAAATGTAATTGGAGCTGCGAGCCAGGAGCTGGAGTTTTATTATGAACTTTAGGTTTACAAGTTTTTACGAGTTATTAAAGGTTTAAAATGTTACCAAAGAAAGTTTTTAAAATTATAAAATCTTTAGCTTATAAACCCCCTCACCAAACATGACAACTTTATATTCATGTAACCAATATCATTTTTAACTAAATTTAAAATTTCGAACCCTTTTATCAATAAAATTAATGCATTTACATTCAAATATGTCTGTATAATTGAGTTTACATGGATCGAATGGGTAAAGTTTCACTGTTTGAACACACGTGCTTATTTTTTTTTTTTTCTAATTAGATAAGGTGTTATAATGTGACAATTGGTACACGGAATTTATTGTAATTGAAATTGGATTTATATTGATATTAAAATGAATTGTATTTGTAATTCAATATTTTTAAATGATTTGTAATTTAATGGAATTGAAATCTAAAAAGAAAATTTAAATTCCAAATGTATTTTGATAAAACATTTATAAAGGAATTGAAATTTATCGTTAATTGCAAACTGCCACCACCTCCATAACCACTTATCACCAGCTCTACATACCATCGACCGCCGCCGCCGTCACCGCCAAAAATCGACCGCGTCCGACGACCACGCCCGTTGCCGAAAACTGACCGTACCCCACCACCACCACCAACCAATCATGCCCACCGCCGTAAACCGACAGTCACCGTTGAGCGCGTCTAAAACAAACATGGTTCGGCGACAATGATCGGTGGTCGGCTGTGGGCGCGGTCGGTGTAGATGGGTGTTAGCGGCGACTATCAATTGTCGACAACCGTTACAACAAGATTGGTTGTCAATGGGTTTGGGTTGTCGGGGGCAGGGCGACAAGAGAGTAATGAGTGGGGCGTCAAGCGGTTTTGGGCGATCGATGACGGTTGGAGGTTAAGGGCGGCGACGGCCGCAGTCATAGGTGGCATTCGACAGTTGGCGGCAATCGAAGTTGGCGGCATTCCAATTCTAACGAAATCTTACTAAACACAATGACCAATGCAATTTAGATTTCAATTTATTAAATTTCATTATATTCTTATATACCAAAAGCTCCCTAAATGTTACCACTGTCTCTCTATCTCTCTATATATACACACGTTGCGTTTTATGAAAATGTAACTTTATGTAGAGGATCATTTGAGACATATTGGTAATATTTGCCTGATGCAATCAATCTAGAAAAAGACTGACTTACGTATGTACATACATACGTATGTGTGTTTATATATGTATGTATTTATATGAATTAATATATGTATGTACATACATACGTGTGTATTTTTATCATTTTAAATTAATACTAATTATTTAATCATGCATTGAAACGGAAAGTACGTATGTTATGAAATACATAAAGTTATTCACAACAGTACCATACAAAAGATAAAATCATACCAGACACAAAAAGATATTGACATGTGTTTGTAGCTATGTACATTACTATAAAGTGGATGCCGTTCATTCTTATGACCCATAAAGGGTAGTAGAAATAGTGATAATAATGATAATAAAAATAAGATTAATAATAATAGAAATAAGAATAATAACAGTAATAATAAAAGAATAAAAAAACTATGATTACTTAATAAGTTCTAAATCATTAATAAAAACAACAATAAAATTTGTTATAATATATTTATGTCTCGGATAACTTAAAAATGAGTCAGGATTATTTTAAGACTTTGGGCTCATGGAGCTCCATTACATGGGGTGATGTAAACAAATTAATTATAATAATAATAAAACCCAATGAAACCGGTGATAGAAAGACTTCAAAGTTCAAACCTATGAATTCTTAACTTCAGAGCATGTGTATGATTAAAGCCCTTAATAAATATTTTCTATCATGTGTGGATGTTATTTTAGCATGAGCATTATAGATAAAAATAGGTGTAATGAAAAAAACTCTATAATGTCCCTTTATCATTATGGATTTGGTGATTTGTGGCGTTATAATAATAACGCTTTGGAGGCTTTCTTTAAACATAACGCCCCACCGTAATGGTGATGGGGGCATTATGTGATGTTATGTATGGGCTTAACGCCCCATTACACATGGCCTAAAGGCAGAGAAACAACCTCGAAAGCTGATGTAATCTTCCTACTCTAATAAAAGGGTAAATGGGGTGCCACATGTCAACACCACAATCATTGGGATGACACGTGTCAGCACCACAATCTTCTTCATCAAAATTTTCCCGCCTCTCTCTCCTATTAAATAATTACCTTAATTACTAATAATATTATTTAATACTTTTACTAATTAATAATTAAGAAAGAAATCTTTTTATTAAGGTTATATCTAAATAAATTACTATTTTTAAATTATCAAATTTGGGAGTTGTAATAAGAAAACTTTTAAAAATGATATTTTTATACGGTTTGTTTTAAAACAAAATATTTATTTTTCAATAAAAGAAATTTACAAACAAAATTTTAAAAAAGTTGATATTACCGTTTTTTTATTTCAGTCATATCATATCTTAGAATATCATTGTTTAATTAATAAATTTATTATATTATATTTATTTATTTAAACCGTGTAATACACGGGTTTACTAAAGCTAGTTATATATAGTATACGTGACAAAATTTAAATGGATGGTTACTATTTGTCCTGTTAGTGATCCAATCATTATACATACTTATTGTTGATGCAAACACTACAATATAAGCTAATTTGGTGATACAATATAAAATAACATGCTCAAACAAATTTAAATTCTTTATTATTAAGTGCATTTTTAAGATAACCAAAACTAATAAGTGGGTTAGTCGTTTCTTTTTCATTTTTACTCTTGGATTTAAAATTTATCTCCATCATTTCTTAAGTTGGTAAATCGTACTTTTTAGAGTGGGTCTTTAATATTTTGTCTTTGGTTTGGATGGTATAAGTATACTCTTTTTATCTGGCATCAAGCTACTTGGCTTATATGCTATCTCACATCGGGTCTTAATTTTAGTCTATACACTAAGCGCTAGTGTCTAGTCCTCTTAAACCTCAATCTGATATCAACTTTTACACTTCAATCTAAAGACACGACTAACAGTTAAAATTTTTACAATTTATATGTGTTGTACATTCATCATAACAAATTTCTGAAGGTCTATTATACCAAAGTACATTAAACTATTCGAATTCTTCATGCCAAATCAAGCTTTGCCAAATTAGATTCTGATGCCATCAAACACAAAGTCCTCGCTTTAGACCCAATAAAATGCGTGAAATACACATTACATCAAGGGTCAACTTGTGTTGTTAACTTCTTTCAAAACACAATTTTAACACCTCATCACAAATTTTTGAATTGGAGGGAAGGAAAAAGCAGGCGGCGCAAAAAGAGAGAGGAAGAACAAGAAGAAGAACAAGAAGAAGAAGAAGAAGAAAAGAAGAAGAAGAAGAAGAGAAGAGAAGAAGAAGAAGAAGAAGAAGAAGAAGAAGAAGAAGAAGAAGAAGAAGAAGAAGAAGAAGAAGAGGAGGAGGAGGAGGAGGAGGAGGAGAAGAAGAGAAGAAGAAGGAGAAGAAGAAGAAGAAGAAGAAGAAGGAGAAGGAGAAGAAGAAGAAGAAGAAGAAGAAGAAGAAGAACAAGAAGAAGAAGAAGAAAAAGAACAAGAACAAGAACAAGAAGAAGAACAAGAAGAAGAACAAGAAGAAGAACAAGAAGAAGAACAAGAAGAAGAACAAGAAGAAGAACAAGAAGAAGAACAAGAAGAAGAACAAGAAGAAGAACAAGAACAAGAACAAGAACAAGAACAATAACAATAACAAGAATAGAACAAGAATAAGAAGAAGAACAAGAAGAAAGAACAAGAAGAAGAAGAAGAAGAAGAAGAAGAAGAAGAAGAAGAAGAAGAAGAAGAAGAAAAGAAGAGAAGAAGAAGAAGAAGAGAAGAAGAAGAAGAAGAAAGAAGAGAAGAAGAAGAAGAAGAAGAAGAAGAAGAAGAAGAAGAAGAAGAAGAAGAAGAAGAAGAAGAAGAAGAAGAAGAAGAAGAAGAAGAAGAAGAAGAAGAAGAAGAAGAAGAAGAAGAAGAAGAAGAAGAAAGAAGAAGAAGAAGAAGAGAAGAAGAAGAGAAGAAGAAGACGAAGAAGAAGGAAGACGAAGAAGAAGACGACGAAGAGAAGAAGAAGAAAAGAAGAAGAAGAAGAAGAAGAAGAAGAGGAAGAAGAAGAAGAAGAAGAAGAAGAAGAAGAAGAAGAAGAAAAAGAAGAAGAAGAAGAGAGAAGAAACAAGAAGAAAACAAGAAGAAGAAGAGGAAGAAGAAGAAGAAGAAGAGAAGAAGAAGAAGAAGAAGAAAGAAGAAGAAGAAGAAGAAGAAGAAGAAGAAGAAGAAGGAAGAAGAAGAAGAAGAAGAAGAAGAAGAAGAAGAAGAAGAAGAAAAGAAGAAGAAGAAGAAGAAGAAGAAGAAGAGAAGAAGAAAAGAAGAAGAAAGAAAAGAAGAAGAAGAAGAAGAAGAAGAAGAAGAAGAAAAGAAGAAGAAGAAGAAGAAGAAGAAGAAGAAGAAGAAGAAGAAGAGAAGAAGAAGAAGGAAGAAGAAGAAGAAGAAGAAGAAGAAAGAAGAAGAAGAAGAAAGAAGAAGAAGAAGAAGAGAAGAAGAAGAAGAAGAAGAAAGAGAAGGAAGAAGAAGAAGAAGAAGAAGAAGAAGAAAAGAAGAAGAAGAAGAAGAAGAAGAAGAAGAAGAAGAAGAAGAAGAAGAGAGAAGAAGAAGAAGAAGAAGAAGAAGAAGAAGAAGAAGAAAGAAGAAGAAGAAGAAGAAGAAAGAAGAAGAAGAAGAAGAAGAGAAGAAGAAGAAGAAGAAGAAGAAGAAGAAGAGAAGAAGAAGAAGAAGAGAAGAAGAGAAGAAGAAGAAGAAGAAGAAGAAGAAGAAGAAGAAGAAGAGAAGAAGAAGAAGAAGAAGAAGAAGAAGAAGAAGAAGAAGAAGAAGAAGAAGAAGAAGAAGAAGAAGAAGAGAAGAAGAAGAAGAAGAAGAGAAGAAGAGAAGAAGAAGAAGAAGAAGAAGAAGAAGAAGAAGAAGAAGAAGAAGAAGAAGAAGAAGGAAGAAGAGAAGAAGAAGAAGAGAAGAAGAAGAAGAAGAAGAAGAAGAGGAAGAAGAAGAAAAGAAGAAGAAGAAGAAGAAGTAAGAAGAAGAAGAAAAGAAGAAGAAGAAGAGAAGAAGAAGAAGAAGAAGAAGAAGAGAAGAAGAGAAGAAGAAGAAGAAGAAGAAGAAGAAGAAGAAGAAGAAGAAGAAGAAGAAGAAGAAGAAGAAGAAGAAGAAGAAGAAGAAGAAGAAGAGAAGAAGAAGAGAAGAAGAAGAAAAGAAGAAGAAGAAGAGAAGAAGAAGAAGAAGAAGAAGAAGAAGAAGAAGAAGAAGATGAATAAGAAGAAGAGAAGAAGAAGAAGAAGAAGAGAAGAAGAAGAAGAAGAAGAAGAAGAAGAAGAAGAATAAGAAATATAAGAAGAAGAATAAGAAGAAGAAGAGAAGAATAAGAAAGAATAAGAATAAGAATAATAATAAGAAGAATAATAATAAGAGTAAGAATAAAGAAGAGGAATAAAAGAAGAAGAAAGGAAGAATAATAAGAAGAAGAAGAATAAGAGGAGAGGAGAAGAATAAGAAGTATAATAATAAATGATAATAATAAGAATAATATAAATAATAATAATAATAATAAAATAATAATAATAATAATAATAATAATAATAATAATAATAATAATAATAAAATAATAATAATAATAATAATAATAATAATAATAATAATAATAAGGTAAAGTTTTAAATACAAAGTTTTATAAAACTAAAAAGTGTAAGAAGTATTAAGTTATTGACACGGTTCTTTTAATCAAAATTAGGTTGAGTGCAAAATTGATAATTTTTCCTACTCAAGTTCCACCTTTTTTTAAATATTTGTAACTTTAACACACAATATTATTTTTCTAAAAAAGTACACCGTAAGAACGAGTATTTTTTAGTGTTGGTATAAAAATACATAGATTTTTTAACTTTTTATGTAATTTTGTTTGATCATTGTGTAATAATCGAATTGATGAATATTACATAATTATCTAATGATTAATACAAAATAAACTAAAACATAAAAAGGTTACATTTCTTATTATTGTGTTATTCGAAAATTACCATGTTCAAAAACATAATGCATAACACAATGGTCACCATTAGTCATAATGGGTAACACAATAACCAACATTAGATTTGATGATAATCAATAGACATAATGATTTGCTTTAACGAAAATTACAAAATGACATTATCAGGATTACATAATGAACCGAAGAACGTAAAAAATTTAGATTTTTAGCATTGTGTTATTTGAGAATCATAATTTTAAAAACACAATACATAACACAATAGTCAACATTAGACACAATGAGTAACACAATAATCAACACTAGACTCGATAATTAGCAATAGATAAAATGAGATGATTGACGATAATTACACAATGACCTGATCAGGATTACACAATAATTGAAAAAAAACATTAAATAAATTAAATTTTCAGCATTGTGTTATATGAAAATAACCATTTTAAAAAAACACAATGATTAACATTAGCACAATGACTAGAACTAAACTCAATGATTAGCAATAAACATAATGAGCTGCTTGATGAGAATTACATAATGACCTGATCAGGATTACACAATGAACTGAAAATGTAAAAAATACATTTTTAGCATTGTATTATTTGAAAATCATCATTTATAAAAAAATAATGCATAACAAAATGGTTAATATTAGCCATAATGATCTGATTAATATTACATAACGACCTGATATTACACAATGAACTGAAAAATATTAAACAATGACCTGAAATTTCGTGAAGAAAAACTTCCTTTTTATGCATCAAAATTATAGGCATTTTAAAGATAAAAAACGCTTAATTTTTTTTATAATAATGTTGTATGCAAAAGTTATGGGCGTTTAAAAACAATGTGGAACTTGAAAATGTGATTAATACTAAAATACATTTGGCCTACTATTTAAAGTTTTAATTATTTACAATTATACCAACGGATTTTTTTAAACTTGATCTAAGATCTAATGGATAATGATTTTCACCCTTTTAGTTTTTCCATCCTTTTTACAATAACCTCACTCTACTAATAATTAGCATATTAAGTAATGTTAAAAATAGTTTTTTTAAAAATGATATAATAAGTAACATGTAAAATGCTAAAAATCAGATATTGGATTTTAATTTGAACAAATGAAAAGCATATTACTCTATAATTAATATCCATAAGAAATAAATAAAGACTTTCCTCTATTCATGTTATAGTCATTAAACTTTTGATTTTTAATGTTTAGCTCATGTTTATTACTTTTTATATACACACACACACTTTTTAATAGAAAGATAGGGAGAGAGAGGGAAGATACAAATAAAGAGGCTAATGCATCAAGAATGTGGCGGTTGTCTTAGACGACGTGACAGCTGCCGGTAGCCTGCTATCGTGGTGTTTGCTTGGCGTTGATAATTACACCCATTCGTCGTTGGAGGTAGATAATTAAATTTATTAATGTTGCTACTTCACGTTAGCCCAATCTTTAAAGCTTAATATATCATTGTTTTGCATGGCAGTCGTTTTTACATAACGTCTTTGGTTTGTAGTCACATCGCTTAACCTACTCTGAGCTTTATGGATTCAGTTAAAAATAGGTAGGGGGGGGAGGGTTTAGACGAACAGAAAAGGAAAAGACAAGGCAGACACAACACACACCAACACAGAGAGAGAGAGAGAGAGAGAGAGAGAGAGAGGAGAGAGAGAGAGAGAGAGAGAGAGAGAGAGAGAGAGAGAGATGAGAGAGAGAGAGAAAGAGAGAGAGAGAGAGAGACAGAAGAGAGAGAGAGACAGAGAGAGAGAGAGGAGAGACAGAAGGAGAGAGAGAAAGAGAGGAGACAGAATAGAGAGAGAAGAAGAGACATGAGAGAGAGAGAGCAGAGAGAGACAGAGAGAGAGAGACAGAAGAGAGAGATACACAGAAGAGAGGAGAGAGAGAGAGTATATATATAGAGAGATAGAGATATAGATATAGAAGAGATACATATAGATAGAGATAGATATATATATATATATGTATAGGTATATATGTATATATATATATAGTATATGTATATATGTATATGTATATATGTATATATATATGGTTTATATATATATAGAGGATATATATTATATATTATATGTATATATATATATATATATATATATATATAATATATATATAATATATATATATATATATATATATGTATGTATAATATGGTTATTATGAGAACTCTTTATTTTGTAAGAACTCTTTAACTCAATCTTAACCATTGATTTGCAAATGGATAAATAAAATCTTCCAAATCTTTTTCAATAGAGAAGGGCATAAATGTCATTTTACAAATATATCAAAATTCAGATTTAACAGGAACATGACAAGTGTCATCCCTATATCCCTCTATTTCTTTTTTCTTTATATTTAAAGACTTTACCACCTTTTATTTAAACACTCAAACTTTTTTATAATTGTAAAGTTTTTATAAAAATTACACCATTAAACTCATCATATTTTTCTCTCTAGTTCTACTACAGTATTGCAAAAGAAAGTTTCACCCGTACGTAATTACATTATATTACGATGTTTGCCAGGTAGGAGAGCCAGCCGGGCCAGGGAAAAGAGGGTAGTCAAAGACTACCCGGGAGTAGTTGTCCTGCAGATCTTGGGTGAACTGATGACACCGATGCTCCAAGACCAAGAGTTTTCACAGCCAAAGCTATTCAAGCTGCCCCCTCCCATTCACTTGAATTCTAGCTTTCTGCTCTTCAAGAGTAAGATTGGTTCTTAGGGCTAGGAGTTATACCCTGTTATGCACGCGAAAAGAAAATGCTACATAATTGCTTTTCAATCTCAAAAGGTCGATCTTGTTGTTTTGAGAACTCAAAACAGCAGCTATCATTATCGGGGTGCTCCGCCACCCCTCGCAACTCACTGCTTTTCTCTATATAAGAGCCGCCTCTCCATCAAGAGAGATTGTAGCAGTTATCTATTTCTAAAACTAGAAACTCGTAATTTCGTAGATGATACTCGAAATCACTCATTGTTGTATCATGTAGCAAAGATAAAACAAAAACAACAAGTTACAATGTTAAATTCCCATGTAATCTTGCAAACGACATTAGACCATATAATTTTGCACTGTTGTACCAAACTTTTACACTTGATATTACACCACACCAATGTAATGAAGTTAAACCCATACATAATTATCAAGTGTTGATACATATGTACCTAGTTTAGGAGCTTAATGTAAAATGTCTTTCATGTCTTACATATATGTAATGAATGAGTTGAATGAAATGAAATATGTGATTGATGATTATATTGTTTAATGTTTCATTGTTTATTGTATCATAACATATATTGAACTAACTATATAGGTTTGTGGTTGTTTACATAGTTCTTAGTCAAGAATGGTTGAGAAATGTGTTTAAACTTAATCGTATGAAGTATTCGTGCGAATGGACCATGCTAATGGACCATACACATGAACACATCATGCTAATGGACCAGTCGCACGACTGAACCAGGAGACTAGATCAACCGCACGATTGAGACATAAGATTGGCTCAGTCGCACGACTGAACCTTTAGTCGTGCATATGGACCAATCGTATGATTCAGTCGCACGACTGAACCATACTAAAGGTTCAGTCGCACGTTGACAAACCCTAACCTATAAATACAACCTAATTCGTGGAAAAATGTAACACTTGAAGAATTTCGACTCACATACGTACCCTATCCGTCCAGAGACCCTAGAGAACCTGTTCCAACTTCATAGATCGCAGTTGATCGTGTTTTGATCGTTCATAACGTTTCATTAATCTCTAGATTGATCAAAACTGCGTTCTCACTGATTGGATCACCAATCAAATAGGATTCCGCACTATTTTATTAGGTATACACGCATTATCAGTTAGTACTCCGTACGTACACAGTCCTAACATCAGGTTACACCGTTGACTACTTTAATATGTAGCAAAGTTATAATGAAAGCCAATATGTAACTCAATGTAAATTAATGTAAAACAATGTAAAACAAACATCAATAAACCGTGTAACTACATTAGCGTGATTTCAACAACCTAACAATCAAACGATATTAAACCATGTATCTGAACCATCGTAACAAAATACATATATACAATAAATTACATCATATTATGCAGGACTGTTTAAGGGATGGTCAATACAATCAGTCTCACAATGATAAGAGTGTTATAACACTTAACAGATCAAATAGGGAACGAGGACTTATATTATGATACTATGAACACAAGTAAACAAGAGACAAAAACTTAAGAACACAATAAAGTAAAGGTTTTCAAGATTGCAGTATATTTCTTCTCAAGTTCTTTTACAAGTGATACAAAGCATAAGAATAAGATAAAATGACTTGAGACACTTTATACTACATCCTACAGCCGGCCATACTTTGAAGGCCAGCTGGAAACACTAATCTAGACAACAATCAAGATCAATGTAAAGTCAAAAAGACAGATTTGTCTTTTGACTAGTGACTATGACATGCCATAGCTCACATCCTAATATATTACAAAAAGGATAAAAGTACATTAAGTAGAAAGTTACAGACTCAATACTGCAATGTACAGTTACAAAAAGCATGGACCTTTCACCAACTTGTATAAGTTGGTGTGTCTTTAGAGTTGTAGTGAAAAGTTGGTCAGCTTTATGAAAAGTACATCAGAGAAAACATGTTCTTCAAAGTATTCGGAAGAAATCATTCTTCACTTCATTTGGCTTCGGAAGACTTTGTCTTTGAAGCTTCGGAAGACTTCACTTTTGGCTTCGGAAGATATTGGTCTTAGCTTCGAAAGATTTCATACTTAGAATATTTCTTGTGCGAAGTATGAAAATTCTGAAGCAACTTCTACTTAGTACCAAGTGCATGCATGCAAGAAGCACTTGGGTTGTTTTGGGTGCATCAACCTTTCTATTAGCCTTACAAACTCCCCCTAGGCTGATGCTACCAAAACAGAGAAGTGTGTTCAGATATTGATAGTCCTCATCATGATCATGACCATTCCTTTCTTCATCAGTTGGTCAGGATCGCTCAAACTTTCAAAATACCTTCTCATGCCAAAGAGATCATGTAGAGGTAAGTTAAGCATGTCTTGCTAGAAGTAGACATCCTGATCATCTTGATCTCTATTGACATACCATCTGTCTGGATTAGTAGCAAAAGTCCAAGACAAGATGGGTCTTCCTGATGCAAGAGGCTCTACTTGAGTTAGAGTAGGTTGAGCAACCTCTTCTTGCACATCCTCAGGATGCTCTGACTTATCCTGAGGTCGAAAAGTGGATGCCTTTGGTTTCTTCTTTGATACAGAC
Source organism: Flaveria ramosissima (assembly GCA_025215565.1). Taxonomy (NCBI): domain Eukaryota; kingdom Viridiplantae; phylum Streptophyta; class Magnoliopsida; order Asterales; family Asteraceae; genus Flaveria; species Flaveria ramosissima. The sequence continues at coordinate 31,362,953 of CM046037.1, read as the reverse complement.
TTAGACGCCATCCTTTTCATCCTCTTTAACTGAGTAGACTGGCCTTCAATACCAGGTTGTTATGTTAGTATTTCTCAGTTGGGTCCTCCTCCCTCACAGGTTTAGAAGGAGAGGGAGTTTGACCATGTTGTGGATCAAAAGATGAAGCTTGTTGTGGTCCAGCATGAGGTCCAAGTTGTGTTGTTTCAAATGGTTCTACCTTAACCTCAGCTTCAGGAGGAGCCTGACATGGTGGGGAGTGTAAGTTAACAAGCTCTCCTCTCTTAATTTTCTACTTGATCACTCTAATGTGCTCATCCATAGTGGATAAAGACATTGGACCAAGTCTCCTTCCGGAGAATCCATACAGCTTCAAGAAGCTCATCATCCTTTGCCTGTCAGCAGACTTCTTTTGACTCTTTTGGATGATGGCTCTTGATTTTGCTGCTTCTTCTCTCATCTTTCTCTTAACAGCCTTTTGTTCTTTGAGAACTTGTAGCTCAAGCTGCTTAAGGTATTCAAATTTTATATACTCATATGATAAGGAAAGAAGTATAGCTGCCTAGTAGAGCCCTGTGGCACTCAAGTAGTTAATCATGTTTTATCTGTCTGCTTCCTTGCCTACCTGAGGTTGTTTAGATGCCACAACTCTTTTAGGACTTTCTTGAACTGGGGGGAAGAAAGGAGTATGTTTGTATAGCCTTTTCTGCCTTCTTTCTTCCTTGATCTTGAGGAGCAACTCTGCATCCTTTGCCTCATTCCTCTCCTTAGACATCTCCTTGTCTGCCAGTTCATTCAATTCCTTTAAGGGGAGAGAGATGATCTCATCAATATCATAGTTCCTGGTCCCCAAATAGTATATCCTGGCTGCTCTCAACATATCATTTTGAGTGTTTAGTCTGTGAGCATCCCTGATAGCAGACTCCATGAATCCTGAGGACCCACCAAACTTTCTCCCCTTAGCTTCCTCTTCCTCTCTCTCTCCTCCTCGTTAATCTCCTCCGGAGTCAATATCTTTTTCCTTTTGTCACCCACAGACCTTTGTGATTCAAGGTGGAGAGAGCTTTGGCCTTCATTATCTGATGTAGCAGTTAGACTATGGCCAAAGAGAGGATGTGAGACACCTTCACCAGCAGGTGTTTTACTGAGGGAATGGGATGCTGAAGTTATCGGTTCTATGATAGTGCTCACAGGTTCTATCACTGGGCCTTCAGTTAAGGTTTCCCTCTGAAACTAATCTTAGGGTCCACCTCAACATCCAGTTGACCAATGACATTGCCTGCTCGCATTAGTCTTCTTGCTTTGAACACTTCAACAATCCTGTCTTGTATCCTTTCAGCCATTCTTTCAGCTTGCCTATGATGAGCTGGATTGGCAAGTGGCATGTTGACAAGATCAAGACCTTCATAGTAGTTTAAGGTCTGAAAGTTGAAGATCTCTTGCTGCCCTTGAAGTCTATGAAGTATGAGGGCTCTTCTCTCAGCATCATACCTCCACCCTAGTATGTAATTTAAAGCTCCTTGGGGTGGGGATGACATTGCCCTTAGAATACCCTCCTCAAACAAACTCTGAATGAGAGAGTACATATCAATGTGAACTTGAGGAGGTTACTGAGTAAGGACAAATGCAAGTGAGGGTGTGAATCCTTTATGTCCATACTCTGTGAAGAACTCCCAGGTTTTGTGATTGTTAAGACTTTCTCCTCTTTTTTGGTAGCATCACCCTCTTGCATACGTGAGCTAGGAGTTAGGTCTATCACATCCACATGTTCTTGTGTTCCTGGATGAGCTCTTCTTAAAGGTCTCCCAGCTAGTTGCTCCTTGAGATAAGAAATCTCAAGTTGCTAATTATTGACCCTGTTTTGGAGGGTAGTCACCTGAGATTCCAGGTGACTAACCTTAGAGACTAAGTAAGTGCATGTTTGTGATAGTTTTTGCACCTTTAGTCTCATGTTCCCCTCATTTACATCAGAAGAATCATGAGGGGATGAGAGAATAGGACCAAAGTCTTCTTCCTCATCACCAGCATAATGTTCTTGGCTACTGGATTTCCTCTGCTCAAGGACAACTTCAGGTGAAGTGACAATGGGCTGAGTTGCCATGGTTAGGTCTTAACAATGTAATCACTTGCAGAAGTGAGAGCCTCTTCCATATGGACCTCCTGAACATGTTCAAGGAGATCCACCTCAGTGATGGGTGAATGATGTGGGCTAGACAAAAGAGAGGCAGGAGCACTCATCTCTCTTTGAGTAGGGGAGGAGTAGAGAGACTCATGGTACTCACTGAATCCCATGTCTTCATCATCATAGAATTCTAGGTTGGGAATGGGTTGGTTTAGATCTAGAGGCTAGGGATGGTAACTTTCCCCTAAAGGTTGTCACTTGAGTGTTGAGACTCAGAGTGAAGGCTTAAGGCTGATGGGCTAATGATCTCATCAGGCTGAGCATGAGGAACCTCAACACTGATTCTTGATGAGATGGGAGTGGTTTGCTCCTCAGGAGAAATGGGAGCTCCAGTGTCCACTTCTTCCTGTATGGGTGATGATATGGGGGCCTACACAAGCTCAATAGCTTGAGCAGGGGTTCGTTTGGATTTTGGTAGGTGAGGAGTGTTTGTGGCTGTTTGGGTGGTTGAGAAGTAAAAGGTGTGGGTTCAACACTAGCTTATGTTGCTAGGTTGTCACCTTGAGCAATGAGCTCTAACATTTTTGGGACAATGGATGTTTCTACCCCAGAGAAGCCAACAGTTGGCTTCTTCATTATTTTAAAGTTGCCTTTCAGAAGAAAATTGTTCTTGAAAAATACATAAGTACTTATAAGTTCAATTAAGCTTTGGAAAATATTTTAAAAATTTCTTCCGAAGGCAAATTGACATAAGTAGTTATCTGTTTTGATGACATAATTTTCTTCCAAAGTTAAAGAGATATCTTCCGAAGTAGAAAATGATCAAAATTTTCAAAAATCTATGTAATAAAGTTAGAAAATAGTTTTCTTCCAAAATAAACAAGGGCTTATGAAGGTGATGAAATAAACAATTTAGGACACACATATTTTAAAAATAATATGAATTAAGTTTAAAGAAAATCTACTCAAGGTTAATTATCCCAATAGCTGATATAAGATATTTACATCTCTGTTCATCAAACGCTTTGGTAAACAAATCAGCATATTGTTCATTTGTGTTAACTTTGACTAGTTTGATTAATCTCTTTTCAAAGTTATCTCTAATTAAATAATACCTGATGTTAATGTGTTTTGTCCTTGAGTGCTGCACAGGATTCTCTGTAATAGAGATAACACTATTGTTGTCTATATGGATAGGAGTCTCTTTGAAGTTGAATCCATAGTCCAACATCTGATTCTAAACCCAAAAAACTTGAGCACAGTAGTTAGTAGCAACAATGTATTCAGCTTCAAAAGTTGATGCAGACACACAGGATGGTTTCTTGTATTGCCATGAGACAATCCTTCCACCAAGGAATGGACATCCTCTAGATGTAGACTTTACAGTCATATTGCAGCCACCATAGTCACTATCTATTTATGCATACAGATTGAAGTCAAAATTCTTTGGATACCAAAGGCCTAGTGTAGCAGCACCTTTCAGGTATCTTAAAATCCTCTTGATAGTAACCAGGTGTGACATCTTGGGGTTGGCTTGATATCTTTCACAAATGCATGTGGCAAACATGATATCACACCTGCTAGCTGTAAGACACATAAGAGACCTAATCATAGCTCTGTAAAGGTGTTCATCCACACACTCCCCCTCAATATCTAGTCCAAGGTAGTGGTTTCTTGCTATGGGTGTCTTTGCAATCTTACAGTTAGTCATGTTGAATCTTGTGAGTATGTCTTGTACATACTTTGACTGACTTATGAAGATGTCAATGTCAACTTGCTTCACTTGAATTCCAAGAAAGAAATTGAGTTTCCCCATGGCACCCATTTCAAATCTATTCTTCATCAGCCTCTCAAAGTCTTTGCAGAGCTTTGGATTAGTTGAACCAAAGATAATGTCATCTACATATACTTGAACTAGCATTAAGTCATTTCCTGTTCCTTTGATGAAGAGAGTTTTATCTATAGTACCCCTTTTTTGCCATGCTGACAGAGATACTGATATAAAGTCTCATACCACTTCCTTGGAGCTTGGTGCAGCCCATAAAGAGCTTTATCAAGCTTGCAGACATTATCAGGAAGATCAGGATCTGCAAAGCCAGGTGGTTGTTTGACATAAACCTCTTCATCAATCAACCCATAGAGAAAAGCACACTTGACATCAAGTTGGTATACCTTCAAATCCTTTGATGAAGCAAAAGCTAGGAATATTCTAACAGCTTCAAGTCTTGCCACAGGAGCAAAGACATCTGTATAATCAATCCTTCTTCTTGTGTGTTCCCTTGGACAACTAGTCTTACCTTGTTTTTGGAGACAAGTCCTCTATCATCCTTCTTGTTTCTAAACACCCATTTGGTTCCTATGGTAGTCTTCCCTTGAGGAAGAGGACATAAGTTCCAAACCTTTTGCCTTTTGAATTGAAGTAACTCATCCTACATAGCTTCTACCCAACTTCCATCCTTTAAAGCCTCATCAACTTTCTTTGGCTTTATCTGGGACAAGAAACAAGGGTGGAGACAAACATTTGCATCATAGGTTTGTCCTCTTATCCGTACCCTTGTATCAATATTTTCAAAGATGTTTGTGATGGAGTGAGACTTGTGGATCCTGAGTTGAGGGATCACAACAAGTTGCTTGGAAAGATCTAAATTAAAGAAATTTAGATCAGACATTGAAGTATCTCCCACTACATCAGCACACTTATCAAGAGAGACTTGATCTAATGAGTGTGTGACATCATTGATATTGTCATTCATGGAGTGGTTTTCATCATCAACAAACTCTTGATCACTGTCACCACCACCATTTCCTCCTACATTTGAAGCTCTTTCATTTGAGTGTTGTGGCTCTGAGCTGGAATTTGTTGGCACCTCAGATGTATCAGCTGAATTTGACATGGTTGTGCTGATAAGAACTCCATCTGTAGAGTTAGTTACAACTTGAGCTGAAGTAGTATGATTTGATGGTCTTCTCATCTCAATCTTGGATCAGGATCACCTCCTGATAAGATATATGTGGATCCTGAAACATTCTAACAAGATTTGTTAAAATAATTTGTAACTAAATCAAGATCAAATAGCCAACCAGGACCAGAACCTTTCACACTTGGAATGTGCTCATTGAATGTCACACTGGCTGACTCCTCAACTACTCTAGTTTTGAGATTGTATACTCTATACGCCTTAGCTTGAGAAGAGTATCCAATAATGTAACACCCGGATATTTATTGTTTTGAAGCCGGCGAAGAAAGAAAAGAAAATAAAGTCCAAAGTCGAGGGACCAAACTCGCCAACGAAAGAAAGTCGGGTGAGTGGAGTATATAAGGGAGAGGGCAGCCCTTACCCTCTCCCCCATACTCATATATATTCAGCTCTCAAGAGTGGAGAAGAGAGAAAAGAGGAGAAAAAGAGAAAAAAGGGGTGTTTCGAGTGATTCGGGTGTCCAAACTCGTCGTGTGGCAAGCCAAATCGAAGCCCTTGACGTTGTGCTCGTTTGTGTGAGTTCTAGGACCCCACTTTTACTTGTTTTCAACTGATTTTGGGGCTGGAAAATGTAAAAACCCGTTTTTAGTGTGAGTATGTGTTTGACCCATTTGGGTGTGATGTATGTGGTGCGTTTCGTGTATGTTTCCGGGCTTGTGTGTGCTTGTATGGTGTTGTGGTATGCATTCCTAAGGTCTAGGATGGTTAATTTAGGCTTAGAATGGGTTTGGATGAGCTTGGAGGCCGAAAATGGCAGATTGGGTTCGGGATGAACTCCATTCTGCATCAGCTAGGGCTAGGCGACCGAATGAAGGCCATACGGCCGATTGAGAGGCGATTGAGGGTCATTCGCACGATTGAGGGTTCAATCGCACGACTAAGGGTTCATTCGCACGACTGGGAGTCCAGTCGCATGGGGAGTCATGCGACTGAGGGTTCAGTCGCATAAGAGCTTAGTCGCATGAGTTCATTCGTATTAGATCAGTCGCATAGGTGCCCGTCCGCATTAGTTCCATTCGCATGAGGTCCATACGCACGACTGGGTGTTCATTCGCATAGATGATCGTCCGCATGAGTCCAATCGCATGATGTTCAGTCGCATAAAGGCCATGCGACTGAAGGGTGTCCATACGCACGAATAGAGTTGTTGCACCCGAAGGAAAGTGTGGTTAGACTTCTGGCTTTCGGGGGAAAGTACAGATGTAAGTTTTGACGTAAGGGTTCCCGTAAGAGCATGTAAGATAACTGTTATGGCCTTAGAAGCATGTAGGGCATGATGATGATGATGTTGCATGTAATGCATGTTATGTATGTATGATGTTGCCCTGTATGATGTGATGTTGATGCACGTTAATGTTCCTTAGTATGATGTATATTATCTTTCCTATGGCTTTACGTATTATGATGAATGAAACGAAGTATTATGTAACGTAAAGTGGAAAGAAATGAACCGTCTTGCATGCATCGGATAACGGGTCCTTCTTTGTGATTGACCATAAATGTAGAACCTCTACCGCTTACCCCTAGTACTGTGGCATACGTTTAGCTGTTCATTTACTAACTTCGGCCCAATAGCTATGACTGATGGTCACTCTTAGTACCGTGGCATACGTTTAGCTGTTCATTTATTGACTTCGGCCCGGTAGCTAAGACTGATCGGGGTGTAGCATATGGTATTGGTACGGATGATGTCCGATGCGCAAGTAAAGTTAAATGGAACGAATGAATGAAAGAATGAATGAAGAAGATAATAATGATATTATCTATGCGTACGTATGATGTGTGATCATGTAAAAGTAACGAATAGTTTTACGCGAAAGTAAAGTATGTTTTATGATAAAACTAGAACTCACTCAGCAACGCTGACTTTTTATATGTTTTCCAGTTGGCAGGTAAAGTTTGCTGAGGATGGCACCGTGAAGCTACTCAGCTCTTTTTGGGATGGCATTCTTTTGATTAATGTTTTTGCATTGTAATGCGAACAAATTATTTTGTAACGAATGTTGTATTAACTTGCAAAAGCATTTATATAGAAATGAAAGCTTATTTTAATGTTCCGCTGCGATGTTTATGAAATACAAGTGTAAATGTATGTTTTATGTGCGATGATTGACTAACTGTAAGCGTCCTGGGAACGGGGCCTTACAAGTTGGTATCAGAGCCAAAGTTTAAGTGAAATGGGTAAAACTTTCAAAATAAACCTTAACTTAAACTGAGAATGGGACGAAAGGGGAATGGGATGCCAAACTGAGTAGCTGCGTGCCATCAGGTATTTTCTTAAAGTTAACCGGTTTTATGTGCGCATGGTATGTGGTTATGTGTTGTATGTAGATTTGAATACTGATGTAGTCAGGACAGGTAATACTTGGGGTATGAAGAGTAAAGTAAGCGGCTAATCACAACTGGCCACTGTAGTTAGGGACTTACTATACTTGACATAAACTGAGTTGTTTCCTTGAATGACTGTGTTGGTGTTTGAATCTTTCAGTGAGATAGAGAATGGCTGGTGGTAGATCTTCTAGAGCTTCTAGGGGTGGAGGCCGTGGTGGTGCTGATGCGGAACCGCGACCTAAAAGAGGAAGGCCTAGGGCTGAGAAAGAGGTTCCTGCAAAACCAGATCCTCATCCAGAAGCTGGGGATGAGAGTGCAAACTTGAGGGCCTCGGTAAAGGAGGCTGTTGTTGAGGAAGTACATCAGGTCATGCAGACAATCTTACCGTCTGTGGTGACCGAAGTCATCAAATCTGTGAAGGAGGGAGAAAGGAAGGAGAGAAATAGGGCCTCGGGGGAGCAACCGGAGCCTGAAACGATTTTCTCCGACAATGAGGAGGAAGAGGAAGAGGAGCCTGTGCGAGAAGTGGCACGAGGCTGTAACTACGGGGTGTTTATGAGATGCAAGCCCCCTACTTTTGACGGTAATGGCAATGCTGCTGCTGCTCACCGATGGGTGAGAGAAATGGAGGCTGTTCTCGACGTCAGCGAGTGCCGGGAAGATCAAAAAGTAAAGTTTGCCACCCACTCATTTGTGGACTCGGCACTATGCTGGTGGGAAAACATTGTCCAAGCGGAGGGTAATCGGGCAATCGGGAGAATGAGGTGGCCCGAACTGAAGAAGATGGTGATTGAGGAGTTCTGTCCTCACAGGGAGATGGATAAGATTGAGAGGGAGTTCCTGCAGCTGGAGGCGGGATCCATGACACACCAGCAATACACTACCAAGTTCAATGAGATGGCACGGTTGGTGCCGGATCAGGTGACGCCTCTTTCTCGGAAGATCAAGAGGTACATTCAGGGTTTACCGGTGGACGTTCGCCGGCATATGATCGCTGCCCGGTCAAGTACGTTTAAGTCGGCGGTCGATTTGGCCGGAAGACTATATGATGAGAGGGAAGTGGTGGTGGTTGAAGCAAATAGGAAGGGTGGTGGTGATCGGAACTGGAACGGGAAAAGGTTTAGTCGGGGTGATGCCTCGACGGGTAACAAAAAGGCACAGGTGGATGACCGCCGCGTGGCCACATCGGGAGCGGGATTAAGGAGGTGTGGTAAGTGTGGAAAGGAGCATGCGATAGAATGTAGGCTGGGTTTGAATTTGTGCTTCAAGTGTGGGAAGACAGGGCATATGGCAAAGGATTGCCTGTCGGGCAAATGTTTTAACTGTGGGGAAACTGGTCATATGAGCAGGGATTGCAAGAAGCCGAGGGCTGAGAGTTCGGGGGCGAAGAGGACGGGAGATGATGGACCGAGGGCGAGCGCCAGGGCATTCACCATGACACAGGAGGAAGCTAGGACGGACCCTGATGTTGTGTCCGGTACGTTTCTAGTGAACCAAACTTTAGCTTCTATGTTATTTGATTTTGGTGCTAGTAGGAGTTTTATTTCTGCTGCTTTCTGTGCTAAGCTGTCTGTTAGTAGTAGACGTGTTGATGCGCCCTTTGATGTAGAAACTGCCATAGGTAAGTCTATCAGGATTTCTGTGATGATAGAGAACTGTGATGTGGAACTTGAGGGTCATAAGTTCCCTGTTAGACCGTTCGTGATGGCCTTAGGTGGTTTTGATTTGGTTCTTGGGATGGATTGGCTAGCGGACTTCGAGGCGAACATTTTGTGTCGCAAGAAGATGATTCAGTTGTCGGTGCCTGACGGTAGTTCAGTGACAGTTTATTGTGATCGGGTTACTACGGTTCCGAAGGTGATCTCGATGGCGGTGGCGGGAAAGTGCATGAGGCGTGGATGTAGTGCTTACTTGGCCTATGTAAAGGAAGTGGATACGCCAACACCACAACTAGCTGATGTACCAGTTGTGTGTGACTTTCCAGACGTGTTCCTAGAGGACTTATCAGGAGTGCCACCTGATAGAGAGATCGAGTTTCAGATTGATCTGATACCGGGTGCCCAACCTGTCGCCAAGGCACCGTATCGGTTGGCTCCGACCGAGATGAAAGAGTTGATGGAGCAGTTACAAGAGCTGCTTGATAAGGGGTTCATTAGACCGAGTATCTCTCCTTGGGGTGCTCCGGTCCTGTTTGTAAAGAAGAAGGACGGTAGTATGAGGATGTGCATCGACTACCGCGAGCTGAACAAGTTGACAGTGAAGAACCGATATCCCTTACCGAGGATAGATGATTTGTTCGATCAGCTTCAGGGTGCCAGTTGGTTTTTGAGAATAGATCTTTGATCTGGTTATCATCAGTTGAAGGTGAAGGAGCAAGATATTCCTAAAACAGCTTTCCGTACGCGCTATGGTCACTACGAGTTCCTCGTCATGTCTTTTGGTTTGACCAATGCGCCAACTGCTTTTATGGATCTGATGAATCAAGTGTGTCGGCCGATGTTGGATAAGTCAGTGATCGTGTTTATTGATGATATCCTGATTTACTCGAGGAGCGAGGCAGAGCACACCGGTCACATTCGGGAGGTTCTAGAGACGTTGAGAAAGAAGAAGTTGTATGCAAACTTCTCCAAGTGCGCGTTCTGGTTGCGCGAAGTTCAGTTCTTGAGTCATGTGGTGAATCCTGAAGGGATTATGATGGACCTGGCAAAAGTGGAGGCGGTTATGCAATGGAAGTCACCAAAGACGCCATCCGAGATTCGTAGTTTCTTGGGCTTGGCGGGTTATTATAGAAGATTTATCCAAGACTTCTCCAAGATTGCTTCTCCACTAACTAAGTTGACCGGAAAAGATGTGAAGTTCGTATGGGGTCAAGTTCAAGAGAAGGCGTTTGAAGAATTGAAGGCGAGATTGACTCAAGCTCCTGTTCTGTCGTTACCCGATGGAAGTGAAGCTCTGGTGGTTTATTCCGATGCTTCTTACTCGGGGTTGGGGTGCGTGTTAATGCAAAGAGGAAAGGTTATAGCCTATGCATCCCGACAGCTGAAGGTTCATGAGGTCAATTATCCTACTCATGACTTGGAGCTGGCAGCCGTGGTCTTTGCTTTAAAGATTTGGAGGCACTATCTGTACGGGATGAAGTGCACCATATCCACTGAGCACAAGAGTCTGAAGTACTTCTTCGAGCAGAAGGATCTGAACATGAGACAGAGACGGTGGTTGGAACTTATAAAGGATTATGACTGTGAAATCCACTACCATCCGGGCAAGGCCAATGTGGTGGCTGATGCCCTTAGCCGGAAGGAGAGGCCCGAGCCGATTCGGGTGAAGGCATATCAACTGATCATGACCTCTGACGTAATGAAGCAAGTCAAAGAGTTTCAAGATGAGGCATTGAAGGAAGATCATCTTAACTCTGAAAGAATGAGAGGTCTGGTTGGGGAATTGGGTGAAAACACACTCGGTGTTAGAACCCGATTCGATCGTGTGTGGATCCCTCGTTTTGGGGATCTACGGGTGAAGATTATGGATGAAGCTCACAAGACTCAATACTCCATTCATCCTGGTGCCACGAAGATGTACCATGATATGAAGAAAGACTATTGGTGGACGGGTATGAAGCGCGATGTGGTGGAGTATGTGAGTAAGTGTCTTACTTGCTTACAGGTGAAGGCCGAGCACCAAAAGCCGTATGGGAAGATACAACCTCTGGATATACCGGAATGGAAGTGGGAGCACATCACCATGGATTTCTTTACGAAGCTGCCGCGTACCCCGAAAGGGTATGATGCCATATGGGTGATAGTTGATCGCTTGACGAAGAGTGCTCACTTCTTACCGATTCACGAGACATATTCATCTGAGAGGTTGGCTGATCTGTTCATCAAGGAAATTGTAACTCGTCATGGTGTGCCGGTGTCTATTGTGTCAGATCGCGACACCCGGTTTACATCTAAATTTTGGAAGAAGTTCCACGACGCTATGGGGACGAGGTTACATATTAGCACGGCTTATCATCCCCAAACTGATTGTCAGTCAGAAAGGACCATTCAGACGCTAGAAGACATGCTTCGGGCATGTGTGATTGATTTTGGTGGAAGTTGGGATGACCACCTACCGTTAGCCGAATTCTCATACAACAACAGCTATCACGCCAGCATTGGCATGCCTCCCTATGAGATGCTATACGGTAGGAGATGCAGAACACCCGTTTGTTGGGGTGACATTGGTCAGAAGGAATTGGGAAGCGTCGAGGTAATCGAGGCTACGACTGAGAAGCTTGAGAAGATTAAAGCCTTCATGAAGGCAGCCAAAGACAGACAGAAGTCGTATGCTGATAAACGACACAGGCCGATTGAGTTCCAGGTGGGTGACCGGGTTATGTTGAAGGTCTCACCTTGGAAGGGTATCATTCGTTTCCGAAAGCGGGGCAAGTTGAGCCCCAGGTATATAGGCCCTTTCCGAATCATTGCTCGAGTAAGAGAGGTGGCCTATAGACTGGAGTTACCGGATGAGCTAAGTGGAATTCACCCAACATTCCATGTATCTCATCTAAGGAAGTGCTTAGCTGATGAAGATATGATTGTTCCACTGGAGGATATCGAGGTAGACGAACGACTCAATTATGTGGAGCAACCAGTGGCAATCATCGACCGAAAGGAGAAAAGACTAAGGAATAAAGTGGTTCCTCTTGTGCGTGTACAGTGGAAGCACAGGAAGGGATCCGAGTCAACGTGGGAGACTAAGAAAGAAATGAGACAGCATTACCCACGTTTGTTCGAAGAATAACAGGTTTCGGGGACGAAACCTATTTAAGGGGGGTGGACTTGTAACACCCGGATATTTATTGTTTTGAAGCCGGCGAAGAAAGAAAAGAAAATAAAGTCCAAAGTCGAGGGACCAAACTCGCCAACGAAAGAAAGTCAGGTGAGTGGAGTATATAAGGGAGAGGGTAGCCCTTACACTCTCTCCCATACTCAAATATTCAGCTCTCAAGAGTGGAGAAGAGAGAAAAGAGGAGAAAAAGAGAAAAAAAGGGTGTTTCGGGTGATTCGGGTGTCCAAACTCGTCGTGTGGCAAGCCAAATCGAAGCCCTTGACGTTGTGCTCGTTTGTGTGAGTTCTAGGACCCCACTTTTACTTGTTTTCAACTGATTTTGGGGCTGGAAAATGTAAAAACCTGTTTTTAGTGTGAGTATGTGTTTGACCCATTTGAGTGTAATGTGTGTGGTGCGTTTCGTGTATGTTTCCGGGCTTGTGTGTGCTTGTATGGTGTTGTGGTATGCATTCCTAAGGTCTAGGATGGTTAATTTAGGCTTAGAATGGGTTTGGATGAGCTTGGAGGCCGAAAATGGCAGATTGGGTTCGGGATGAACTCCATTCTGCATCAGCTAGGGCTAGGCGACCGAATGGAGGCCATACGGCCGATTGAGAGGCGATTGAGGGTCATTCGCACGATTGGGATTCATTCGCACGATTGAGGGTTCAATCGCACGACTAAGGGTTCATTCGCACGACTGGGAGTCCAGTCGCATGGGGAGTCATGAGACTGAGAGTTCAGTCGCATAAGAGCTTAGTTGCATGAGTTCATTCGCATTAGATCAGTCGCATAGGTGCCCGTTCGCATTAGTTCCATTCGCATGAGGTCCATATGCACGACTGGGTGTTCATTCGCATAGATGATCATCCGCATGAGTCCAATCGCATGATGTTCAGTCGCATAAAGGCCATGCGACTGAAGGGTGTCCATACGCAAGAATAGAGTTGTTGCACCCGAAGGAAAGTGTGGTTAGACTTCTGGCTTTCGGGGGAAAGTACAGATGTAAGTTTTGACGTAAGGGTTCCCGTAAGAGCATGTAAGATAACTGTTATGGCCTTAGAAGCATGTAGGGCATGATGATGATGATGTTGCATGTAATGCATGTTATGTATGTATGATGTTGCCCTGTATGATGTGATGTTGATGCATGTTAATGTTCCTTAGTATGATGTATATTATCTTTCCTATGGCTTTACGTATTATGATGAATGAAACGAAGTATTATGTAACGTAAAGTGGAAAGAAATGAATCGTCTTGCATGCATCGGATAACGGGTCCTTCTTTGTGATTGACCATTAATGTAGAACCTCTACCGCTTACCCCTAGTACTGTGGCATACGTTTAGCTGTTCATTTATTGACTTCGGCCCAGTAGCTATGACTGATGGTCACTTTTAGTACCGTGGCATACGTTTAGCTGTTCATTTATTGACTTCGGCCCGGTAGCTAAGACTGATCGGGGTGTAGCATATGGTATTGGTACGGATGATGTCCGATGCGCAAGTAAAGTTAAATGGAACGAATGAACGAAAGAATGAATGAAGAAGATAATAATGATATTATCTATGCGTACGTATGATGTGTGATCATGTAAAAGTAACGAATAGTTTTACGCGAAAGTAAAGTATGTTTTATAATGAAACTAGAACTCACTCAGCAACGCTAACTTTTTATATGTTTTCTAGTTGGCAGGTAAAGTTTGCTAAGGATGGCACCGTGAAGCTACTCAGCTCTTTTTGGGATGGCATTCTTTTGATTAATGTTTTTGCATTGTAATGCGAACAAATTATTTTGTAACCAATGTTGTATTAACTTGCAAAAGCATTTATATAGAAATGAAAGCTTATTTCTATGTTCCGCTGCGATGTTTATGAAATACAAGTGTAAATGTATGTTTTATGTGCGATGATTGACTAACTGTAAGCGTCCCGGGAACGGGGCCTTACAAATAAAGTGTCCATCATCTGATTTCTCATCAAATTTGGCTATTTGATCTTTGGTATTCAAGATGGTGCAAGTACATCCAAATGACCTGAGAAAACCAATCAAAGGTTTTCTCTTGTGCCAAAGTTCATAATGAGTCTTACCATGAGTCTTGACTACTAAAACTCTATTTTGCACATAGCAAGCAGTGTTTACTGCCTCTTCCCAAAAGGTGATAGGCAGTTTAGAGTCAGACAACATAGTTCTTGCAGCTTCAACTAGTGTCATGTTTATCCTCTCAGTAACACTATTTTGCTAAGCAGTCCTGGGAGCACTATAATGTCTTGAAATACCCTTTTCATCACAAAATGTATGAAGGATTTGGTTCTTAAATTCAGTTTCTTGATCACATCTTATGATCTTGACCTTTTGATCACATTGATTCTCAATCTTTAAGATGAAATTTTTCAAGATCTCAAGAGTCTCATCCTTAGTTCTAAGAAAGAAGACCCAAGTGAACCTTGTAAAGTCATCAGTGATCACTAAACAATATGAGGTCCTTCCTAGACTCATTACACTGGTGGGGCCAAAGAGATCCATATGTAATAAGTGTAAGGGTGTAGTGATAGAGTTTTTTTCATTTGGTTTGTGAGATACCTTGTGTTGCTTCCCTTTGAGGCATGTAACATGATGGTCATCACTTGTAAAATCTTTCTTTGACATTATAGTTACCAAATCATTATTAATCGATTTATTCATGTTTTTAAAGTTTACATGGCACATTCTTTTATGCCAGAGGAAAGACTCATCACTAGTTGCTTTAGACAGAAAGCATGAAACTTCTCCTGAAGGAGATGTTTCGTGCAATTCCATCCACATGTTCCCTTTTCTGGGGGCTCTGAGTAGGATATTCTTTTGAGGAATGACCACTCCGGGCTTGAGAACAATGCACTCATGCTTAGTGAAAAGCATGTTATGTCTCTGATCACAAATTGAGATACACTCAAGAGATTGTATCCAAGCTCCTTAAACAAAGTTTACCTTTTCAATGCTGAGCTTACCATTTATGACCTTGCCCTTCCAAGTAACCACCTGCATATTCTTCAAAAGCAACTGGTCCTCCATCAATTTTCTCAAAATTTTGGAGTAGAGAACCATTGCCTGTCATGTGCCTGGAACAGTCACTGTCAATGATCCAGACATTCCTGTTTGTCTTGAGTTGTTCCTGCACAAAAGAGATGATTAGTTAAATTTGAAAACCCAAGCCTCATTGGCCTTGGGCTCATCAAAAGAAGTTGAAGACAATGTAACAATAATTGATCATATAGTCATGCTAGGAGGATCATTTGTTGATGTTGATGAAGAACTTTCAGCCACTTGGTCTTTCTTTGTCTTCCACACCACCTTTGGAAGCTTAGACTTGACCTTCAATGCTTCGGAAGGTTTTACAACTTCGAAAGTTTTGGAGACTGGACCTTCAGAAGATCTTGCTAACACTGTAGCACGCTTAAGTACTTCAGAAGTATTCCTTTCTTCCGAGACCAACTTTCTTCCGAAGGCAAGTTTTCACTTGTCTCTTTCTTCATTTTGGAGCTTCCGAAAGGAAAAAAATTTCCTTCTGAAGCTTGCTTCTTCTTCATCTTCTTAAAGGTTTCTTTCTTGGTCATATGAACAGTACTTTTTGAATTGTAGAGGTAATCTTTTGCAAGATAAGAAGTACTGGCACACATAACACAGTCCATTTTCTTCCTTCTGAGAGTCTTTATTTGAGAACAAAGCTGAACTTGATCACTTTCCTGCTCCATCTTCATTTTTGCAAATGATGTCGCAATTCTTTTAGGGTGAGAACTTCCTTTGGAGTTGGATGGTTCAGGTTGTGTAGCAGTAGTACACAACTGATCAGCCTTCTTCATGATGTTAGGATGATTTTAACAAGAACTAGAAGTCTTGGTACTAAAGTTTAAGTTTGAGTCTTCAGCCTTAACCACCTCAAAACCTGCAGAAATGAAAACTTGTTTCTGCATAGAGTTAAAAGTGGCATTGATCTCTTGAGCCTTCTTGGACTTTCTTTTGGCTTTTCTGATCAAGTTCTTCCTTCTAGACTTGGTCATCCCAACTCTTTTACTCTCCTTAGGAGAGTAGTGACCTTTCTAAGGATGCTATTCTTAGAGTCATCCTTCACAATCTCCTCTTCATCCTCTTCACTCATAGGGTCTATGAAGGAAAGCTCATCTTCATAAGTTTCACACCTAGGAGATCTTGCAGAAAAAATTATGTGTGGAGGAGCTACCTCAGTAGATCCCAGTCCCTGCTTATTCTGATAACAAACTTTTGCATGCAAGGATGAGGATATTATGTTCTTGAAGGTCTCTTCATCAAGAACACATTTTTCTGCCCTGGCTTTGCTGATCACAAGCTCAGCCTGGCATTCAGTTAACTTAGTGATGAGATCTTTGATTTGAGTCCTGTAGTTGGTTTGCTCATGTTTAAGAGTTAAAATGGTTTTCTCTAAATCTTCTATTTTAAGTTTGTAATCATTTTCAGCTCTTTTGAAAGCAGATTTTAAAATATGTAAAGACTCAAGATCATATCTCATCTCTAATATATAGGACCTATATCTATTAAGTTTAGCAATACATTCAGGTGAACAAAGATGTTCCAATACCTTGGCTTCATCATAGTCAGCCATTAGTGCTTGATTTGGAGATGCATCTTCCATCTGAAAGCTCCAGTCAAAGCCTCCTTCTTTAACAGCAACTGCAGCTTGCTGCTTTGGCTTCTCATTCTAGCTGGCTTTGTCAGTGTAGTTTGGTTTGGTTTGTGCTTGGCCACCCTTGTCCTTGGTACCTTGCACTCCCTAGCAAAGTGTCCAATTTGGTTACAGTTGTAACATTTTACCTTGCTCCTGTCCAGCCCAAACTTTTCACTGGTTGCATTGCTAGGAAACTTTCTCCCTATCCTCTTGTAGAACTTCTTGGCTCTATGAGTGAGAACAACCATTTGCTGAACTATCTCCATGTACTCCAGATCATCCAGATGGACACAGTTAAGATCTTTAAGGGTGAAAAGAAAGTTGTCAGTGCTTTCATCAGCATACATTAAAGCTTGTGAAGATCTTGTCTCTTGGAATGGACTTCCTTGAGTGTAACTCTCCCTTGGTGTCTCCGGGAAGGTGATGAAAGGACCCTTTTGTGAGTTTTCAGGGTAGCAGATAAGATTATGCTATGGTTCTTTGCAATCCCTTTCAACCACATGAAGGGCTAAACTCAGTTGATTGCTGGGGTTACCAGATGGACTTTGCATGTTCATCTCCATCTGGTATCCACTAAGAATACCATACAACTATGTAAGAGTGAGAGTCTTAAGGTTCTCAGTTCTCTTGATAACAACACAATAATATGTCCATTGTCTAGGAAGAAAGGACATGAACTTCCTTACAATGTCTCTATCTTCAAGAGTTATTCCAACATCCATTAAAGTATCCACAATCTCAACATACCTGAAGTATCGTTGAGTCATGGTTTCACCTGTTTTGAAGGTGATGTTCTCAAACTGCTGCTTCAAGAGGTCCTTCTTGTTCTCTTTTGCTTCGATGGACCCCTAATACATTAGTTTCAGTGCATCCCATAGCTGCTTAGTAGTTTTGCACTTCTTGAAGCCCCTGTATATGGAGTTTGGAAGAGCAGTTTGAAGGGCAGTCATGGCTTTCTAATCTATATCTATTCTCTTCCGGTATTCTTTCAGGATTGTCAGCCACCTCCTTTGGAATCATACCACCCCCAGCAGCAGCTGAAGAGGTGCTTGGTATGTGAGGTCCAGAGACAACAGATTCCCATATCCTGGAGTCTTGAGACGTGATAAAGCCTTCCATTCTTTGACACCAAGTGTCAAAGTCTTCAGGAGTGATCAGTGGAGACTTTGTTATGGTTTCGGCTTCCATATCCGCCTTTGTGAGAGCTGCCATTTAAGATGTTAAGTATTTTATGAGGCTGAGGGATCTAAGATGGTGAGATCTTACAATAAAGAGCCTGGAATGCTCTGATACCAATTGCAGGACCATTTAAGGGATGGTCAATACAATCAGTCTCACAATATGGAGAGTGTACTTAATAGATCAAATAGAGAACCGAGACGTATATTATGATACTATGAACACAAGTAAACAAAAGACAGAAACTTAAGAACACAACAAAGTAAAGGTTTTCAAGATTGTAGTATATTGCTTCTCAAGTTCTTTTACAAGTGACACAAAGCATAAGAATAAGATATAAGGACTTGAGACATTTTATACTACATCCTACAGCCGGCCATACTTTGAAGGCCAGCTGGAAACACTAATCTAGACAACAATCAAGATCAATATGAAGCCAAAAGACAGATTTGTCTTTTGACTAGTGACTATTGACATGCCATAGCTCACATCCTAATATATTACAAAAAGGATAAAAGTACATAAAGTAGAAAGTTACAGACTCAAGACCTCAATGTACAGTTACAAAAAACATGGACCTTTCACCAACTTGTATAAGTTGGTGAGTCTTCAAAGTTGCAGTGGAAAGTTGGTCAGCTTTATGAAAAGTACATCAGAGAAAGCATGTTCTTCAAAGTCTTCGAAAAAAATCAGTCTTCATTTTATTTTGCTTCGGAAGACTTTGTCTTTGAAGCTTTGAAAGACTTCACTTTTGGCTTCGGAAGATATTGGTCTTGGCTTCGAAAGATTTCATACTTAGAATATTTTCTTGTGTAGAGTATGAAACTTCCGAAGCAACTTCTACTTAGTACCAAGTGTATGCATGCAGAAAGCACTTGGGTTGTTTTGGGTGCATCAGCCTTTCTATTAGCCTTACATATGTTTTACAGTGTCATTGACATCATGATTCTCCCAAATTACCAATGCATCCATAACCTTGTAATTCATCCCATGTGATTGTACTGCATCTATTCCTATACACCAAATAATAAAAAAAACACACTTAATCACATAATATCACAACAAAATTCAACCATTAAAAAATATTACATCACAAAGAAACTCCACAATAATGATAACTTTTCAAAAAATAAAACCATAATTTTTCTTTGGATAGCAAACATATTACTGCTGTTTGACTTTAAAATTAATAAAAAAAAGCTTGCCGACTAGACTAAACATTTTATAATCACAATTAGAAAAATATATAAGGATATTAGTATCTGTAGATAGCAACATTTAAAAGAAAATATTAAATTTAATGAAAACTGGAAGACCAATGTGGTTGTAATTTTAAGTAATAAATCATACTTAGTAATTTTTCAAAAATTGCAAAAATATATTTGTAATAACCTATGTATACCTCTAATTATAAAATTATTCAAACACCTAAAAAGAGTTTTCTAGGAAAAAATATAAAAAGAAAAATTAGTGAAAAAGAAACCCTAACCTATTTCATGAACACGAGGATGAAAGGCAATGGAAGGGAAGTGCTTGTGGCGGCGATGGTTGTTTGCTCATGGTATCGGCTGGAGGTGGTGGTGGTGTGCTCGTGGTGTCAGATTTGAACCGTAATGTGAACCCATATCTAAACCATAGAATTGACCCAGATCTGAACCATTGTGTGAACCCAGATCGACGATGAATGGTGGCTGGTAGGTGAGGGTTCGATGGATTAGCGTGGAAGATGAAGAAAGGGAAGGTGGAACGATGATGATGGTAGTGTAGTGTGGTGTATGCTAGTGATGGTGGTGATAGTGTGTAATGCCCCGTTCCCGGGACGCTTACAGTTGAATCCTCATCGCACATAAAACATATAATTACATTTCACTTTCATAAAACGTTGCAGCGGAAACATTAAAAACAACATTTTCATTTCATCAAAATACTTTTGCAAAATAATACAACCGTTCATTACACAATATCATTTTTCATTTCATTACAAAAGCATTATATTATTGGATGCCATCCCAAAAGAACCGAGTAGTCGCCCCGTGCCATCCTCAGCAACATACCTGTCAACTGGAAACACATCAAAGTCAGCGTTGCTGAGTGAGTTCTAGTTTTAAATAAAACATACTTTACTTCCTTTATAAAACCATTCGTTACTTTCGTAAGCGATCACACAACATACATACACATAGATAATATAATTATTATCTTCCATTACGTTTGTTACATTATTCATTCATTAACTTCCATTCGTTCATTCATCATTTCTTACTTTCATTCGTTCGTTTATCATTACATCATTTCCTTTCGTCAACACCATGAACTTTACCCTTCATGCTCATGATACTGGGCCTAAGCCTATCATAGACCTTCATTCACGGTGCCCAGCACCTCTGGCCACAGTACCTAGGATAAAGTTCAGGATCATTACATCTGTTACGTCATCAGTTCTGGATCAGTGTCAACAGCTACGCCCCAAACTATATGGCTACTGGGCCGAAGTTCATAAATGACTTCCACACTACACGTAGCCTGGCACCAGCATCGGGGTAAGCGACAAAGATCCCACCCACATACTACACCCCCAACGATATGCATAACTCGAGTACTGGGCCGAAGTTCATAAATGACTTCCACACTACACATAGCCTGGCACCAGCACCGAGATGAGCGACAAAGATCCCACCCACATACTACACCCCCAATGATATGCATAACTCGAGTACTGGGCCGAAGTTCATAAATGACATCAACACTGCACATAGCCTGGCACCAGGACCGAGGTGAGTAATCACTACTCCACCCCCAACGATATGCATAACTCGAGTACTAGGCCGAAGTCCATAAATGACTTCCACACTGCACATAGCCTGGCACCAGCACCGAGGTGAGTAATCACTATACACTATGTACCACAACGTTGGTCAGTCACAAAGACTGGAACCCCCGCGTGTACCCCTAAGGGTTAGCTAAACCATACGCAATTGAGTTTACGGCATTTTAGAGCCTGGCACCTCTATACATGTTGCTTGCAAGCCTTTCATACTTTCATTCGTTCATTAATGCATGCATTCATTCGTTTATCATGTTCCTCTTTTCATTATCTTCCACTTTACGTTACATAATACTTTCATTTCATTCATTAACATTCAACGTAAAGCCATGGGAAAATAATCACACATATTAAGGAACATAAACATAACATAAACATACAACATCACCATACAGGCATCATCATACATACATAACACACACCAATCATACATCACATCATCATCATCACATGCCCAACGTAACATCTATGACCTCAAAGTCAACTTACACGAACTTCCGGGAACCTCCCTAGTCAAAACCCACAACTGCACTTCCCCTCGAAAGTCATAAGATAAACCGTTGTTCTTTCGGGCGTATGAGCCCTACTTGGGGGTATCGACACCCTTCAGTCGCATGGCCTCCCAGGCGACTGAACACTTAGGCGAATGGACATCAGACGAATGGACCCTATGCGAATGGACCTATGGGCGAATGGACATCATGCGTATGGACTCTCAGTCGCATAGCTTCTATGCGTATGGCCTTCAGTCGCATGACTTCAGGCGCATAGGCTTCAGTCGCATACTCTTCGTGCGAATGAACCTCAGTCGCATGGCCTCCAGGCGCATGGACCTCAGTCGCATAACCTTAGTGCGAATGAAACTCAATCGCACAATCCTTCAATCGCATGCCTTACAGGCACATGAACTTCAGTCGCATGACCATTATGCGTATGGACCTCAGTCGCATGGCAATCGTGCGCATGGACCTCAGTTGCAAGCCAATCGACCGTATGGCCTCCAATCGCACTCCAGTCGGTCGCATAGCTCTAGCTGATGCAGAATGCAGTTTCAGTCGAACGAAAACTGCCCCTTTCGGCCTCCAAGCTCTTCCAAACTCGATTTTAGCCCAAATCAACCATCCTAAACCTTAGAAACACCTACCACAACACCATTCATGCATACACAAGCCCAAAATCCAACCCCAAACGCATCACACACATACACATACGCATAAAAACGGGTTTACACCCAAAAACTCGAAAAAGGGTTTTCAGATGTGTTCCAGCCACAAAATCATTCAAAAACGTGTAAAAGAGGGGTCCTAGAACTCACACAAACGATCCCTTCGAGTAGAGCTTCGATTTGACCCGCTACACGACGATTCCACGCTCGAATCCACCCGAACCAAGATTTTCTCCTCTTTTCTCCTTATCTTCTCCCTCTATTTGGCTGAAAACAACAAGAATGGGGTGTCTTCCCCCTTTTATACTCCCACTCATCGAAGTTTCTCTCGTTGGCGAGTTTGGTCCCTCGACTTTGGACTTTATTTCTTTTTCTTCTTTCGTCGGCTTCAAAGAAAATTTTCGGGTGTTACATAGTGGGTGGTGTTTAATGATAATGGTGAAGATATGAATTTATTAAAGAATGAGGTGGGTTTTTTAATAAAGAGTTACAGGGATGGGATCTGATAAGAAGTACAGAAATGAAAAAGACCATCTTACCCCTAAATAATCCTAGCGCTTTAAATAGAATTTAGATTTTTTAATATTAAATTAAGGGGGGGGGGGGGGGGAAAAGATTCTTACAATACTTAGGATTTTCATATGAACCCAATCATATATAGATATATATAGAGATATATAGATATATATATATATATATATATATATATATATATATCTATATATTATATATATCTATATCTATCTAATATATCTTCTCTCTATCTCTATCTCCTATCTTCTCTATCTATAATATCTATATATCTCTCTCTATGTATAGATCTAGATATCTCTATCCTCTCTATGTCTCTCTCTCTCTATATCTCTCTCGATCTCTATCTCTCTCTCTCTCTCTCTAGATCTCTCTCTATCTCTCTCTATCTCTCTCTCTCTCTAGATCTCTATCTCTAAGTCTCTCTCTCTCTTCTCTCTCTATCTCTCTATATCCTCTCTATCTCTCTCTCTCTCTATTCTCTCTCTTCTCTCTCTCTCTCTCTCTATCTAGATCTCTCTCTCTCTACAGTGTATCTCTAGATACATATATAATGTATCTATCTCCAGAGAGAGATCTCTCTCTCTCTCTCTACAGGTAGATCTCTCTCCATCTCTTCTCTGTCTCTCTACATAGATCTCTCTCTATCTCTATATCTCTCTCTCCTCCATCTCTCTCTCTCTATCTCTCTATATCTATATATGTCTATATCTATATCTATATACAGATAACAATAGATATATGTGTATTATATATAGCCCTATATATATACATATAGAGATAAGACACTACTACATATAGAGAGAGAGATAGATATCTCTATAGATATAGATATATAACCTATATCCCTATATATATAGATATCTCTCTCTCTCTGTGTATATCTCTCTCTCCCCCCTCTCTCTCTCTCCTCTCTCTCTCCTCTCCCTCCTCTATCCCTCTCTCCCTATCTCATCTATCTCTCTCTCTCCTTCTCCATCTCTCCGTCCTCTTCTCCTCTCCTCTCTCTT